>VZQC01011164.1:15630-32890 GCA_009823505.1 Rhizomys pruinosus | reverse complement strand
GTGTGTGTGTGTGTGTGTGTGTGTGTGTGTGTGTGTATAAAACCAGATGACACAGAAAGCACAAAGACTTAAGAGTGGCACAGAGACTAGGAAGGAACTGGCAATGTACCCCTCTTCGACTGCAGTCACACGGACTCTTCTCATGCACTCTCATGTCACTGCTTATCCTCTCCTCACAAAACACTCTTCTAGGGCTGTGGGGATAGCACAGTGGTGAAAGGCTGAGGATGAGAACCGCAAGGAACAAAACACTCTTCTACTTTGATATAAAGGGAAAGCCAAAGATTCAATTTTAAGAGGCTGTCTTAAAGGCCATATTACTGCTTTCAAACATTTCATTTTCATTTCAATTTGCTAGATAAGATGGTTCCATAAACATGTACTATGTTCAAATAACAAGATGCCAGAAAAAGTTCAATGAATCTTCTTCCATGAATTTCACCTAGAAGCACTATAAAGTACCTTCTGAACCTGGAAACCTCAAAACATGTGTTTTTGAATTTGAGAACAACGTCATATTTTTGCTTTTACTGACTATCATCAATTTATAGAATCACTGCCAGTGTTTCTACATATATTCTCTAATAAAAATTTGTCTGCATTTTTCTTATTTGTTACAGATTTTGAAAACTGATTGATAGGTGTTGGGGACATAGCTCTGTAGGAAGAGTGCTTAACTAGCAATGCATGAAGCCCAGGGTTCAGTCCCCAGCACTACAAAAACCATATGCTGTGATCATGCTTGAAATCTCAAGAAATGGAGGCAAGAGGTTCAGAAGTTCAAGGCCATTCTCAGCTACACAGCAAGTTTAAGCCCAGCTTGGGCAACATGAAACTCTGTAGTGTATTTCATTTTCTCTTTTAATGCCTATCTTAACTTTTCTATAGTAAATGAACTTTTGTTAATCAGTCAAATATGCTTCTCCTTGCCATCTTTTTTTTCCACCATGTGCTTAACCACTATCATTTTCAGAAGTATCATCCCCCTAATAGTGCACCATACTTTCAAATTCATCAAAACTTTCCCCATGAGATCCTTACAAAATATTATGAGATAGGCGAATAAGTATTATTAAGCTTAATCTGTAGATGTCATTATATCAAAAATCTGCTTTACATTTGCCTCATAGCTTTCAAATTCAGTAATTATCTTTTTCTTCTCTGATATCTTCAGTAAATCCATTATATACCTAATACATTACCAACTACTCCCATGTGAGCTGATCAAGTCCCAGTATTTAATACTTTAGTCTAAATGTATAGGCATTCCCAGATTTTCAAAATACTCCCTGAAAAAAACAGATCTACCAAGTTCAAAGTAATGGTAAATGAACAATAATCCTGGGGCTGGAGAGATAGCCTAGTGGTTAAGAGCACCAACTGCTCTTGCAGAGGACCTGGGTTTGATCCCCAGCACCCACGTAGCGGCTAAGAACCATCTGTAACTCCAATTCCAGGAGAACTCCTGTTCCAGGGGAATCCGACACCCTCTTCTGACCTCCGCGGCATTGGCCGACACGGGTGCACAAACCTACATTCAGACAGTACACTCATACACATACAAAAATAAATAAAATTAAAAAAATAATCCTACTAAGGTGAGGAAGCAAGAGTAAAAAAACTTATCTATGGCAATATGTCATCTATTTTTATGCTCAGATATATATGCCTTTCAGTATACCTGAGAGATTAGTTGGTAAAGTAGGAGTCCTGATTTATAAATAATACAATTTTGTTCATGTTCCATACTGTGTGATCTTAAGGAAAGCCATTCTACCTCTTGGAGCTGTTTTCTTATCTATAAAATAAAGGACATTAAAAATGACTTCTTAAAATTGTTTGCCCTAGGGGCTGGAGAGATGGCCTAGTGGTTAAGAGCACTGACTGCTCTTGCAGAGGACCCGGGTTCGATCCCCAGCACCCACATGGTGGCTGAGAACCGTCTGTAACTCCAATTCCAGGAGAACTCCAGTCCCAGGGGAATCCGACACCCTCTTCTGACCTCTGCGGCATTGCAGGACATGGGTGCACAAACCTACATACAGACAGTACATTCATACAAATAAATAAATAAATAAATAAATAAATAAATAAATAAATAAATAAATAAATAAAGTAAATAAATAAATAAATAAAAATTTAAATATATATTATATATATATATATATATATATATATGTTTGCCCTAGACACAGGGCTCTGACAGATCACAAGAACATGATGATGATAGCCACTCCCTCTGTTGCTTCTACTTTGAGAATGAAGACCATCCTCAGCAATCAAACTGTCAACATTCCAGAAAATGTTGACATTACCCTAAAGGGTGTGCAGTTATTGCAAAGGGTCCCTGAAGAAACCTCTGGAGGGACTACAATCATATCAATGTAAAACCTAGTTTCCTGCAGGCTGACAAATGATGGGGAACAGAAAGGAATTAGCCACTGTAGCCATCTCCAGAACATGGCAAGGGTGTTGTTATATTGGCCTTCCATTACAAGATGAGGTCCGTGAATGCTCACTTCCCCCATGTCATTATTCAGGAGAATGGGTTTGTAGTTGAAATCCAAAATTTCTTGGGTGAAAAATTCATCTGCAGGGTTCAGATGAAGATAAGTGTTGCTTGGGTTTTTTTTTTTGTTTTTTTTTTTTTGTCAACACTAGAAGGATGAATTAATCCTTGAAGGGAATATTGAACATGTTTCAGATTCAGCAGCTTTAAATCAGCAAGTCACCATACTCAAAAACAAGGATATCAGAAAACTTTTGAATGCTATCTATGTTTCTGAAGGAGGAACAGTGAAGGGGGCTAAGGAGTAAGATCTCAGTGATCCAGCTCCAGAAAAAAAGTCCTTGGATTGCTAGAATGAATTCAGATATCTGCACAATTAAAGACTCCTATTGATAGCTTCTTAACCTTTTCCAGTTTCTTGACAAATAGGCTAACTAATACTCATTTGAAGAAAGGGAACATTTTTGTGCCTCCAAATAAATGGCTTAAATCTGATTCTTTTTTTTTTTTTTTTTTTTTGGTCTTTCTTCGAGACAGGGTCTCCCTGTAGCCCCAGCTGTCCTGGAACTCACTCTGTAGACCAGGCTGGCCTTGAACTCACAAAGATCTGCCTGCCTCTGCCTCCCGAGTGCTAGGATTAAAGGCGTTCTTAAAGGAATAACAAGACATCTAGGCAACAGGAACATGGTATTCAGACAACATAAGTGAATGTGCAGTAGACATAGAACTTCAGGAAGAACTTAGAGGTGATTAATATTCCCCAGGCATAAGTTTGAATATTTGGTGAGACAGGTGTTCCCTTGTCTCTTAGGGGAAAGCTGAGAAATGGATCTAAGTGTTATAGCCTCAGTAAGTGCCAGAAAATGTAAATAAATACTTCTTATTGTAAGAAAAAAATTATTTGGCCTAAAGGTCATAAAAGTTAACAAAAATTACATGAGGGAGAATCATTGTGTATAATGGTTTGTTTAACTGGTATAGTACATAAAAGTATGTAATAAATGTTTGCTAAATAACTAGATGGAGAAGAATGGGTCACATAAATGACCAATGTCTCTGAAAATCAGGTACCATGGCATTAACCAGTCTTAGTATCTTCCTGACTCATTCACATATAGGTTATAAGTGAAAAGGCCAGCATTCAATAATGTTAAGAGGTTACAAAGTCAAGGTAGTAAAGTGGCAAAGTTCTTCATTTTCTTCACAATGTTCCCCAAACTGATGTGCAGCAAACATCACAGTAAAGCCTACAGTCATGTTTTGATTCCCAAAGAAAGACCAAAACCCATAGAGGATGACACAAGGGAAAGCTTCTGTCAGAATGTGCTTGTGCTCTTCAATTAAGTGGGCTTAATATTATTCTACATCCCAGATATTATACTCTGATACATACTGTCACAGGTTCTTTTTAAATATACATAAAGATACTTAGGTAAACTCTTTAGTGTACTTGACACAGTACAAGCTTGAAAAAAACATGGATTATGGACATTTCTTTCTGAATGCTTTCCTAGCATGTGGAAAACCATGGGTTCAATCCCAAGCATGGAAAACATCTGTTTCAAAGGCATCTTTCAATTATATCATACTAAATTGTTTACTATGGAAAACTTGCCCAGCCTTAAAAAAATAAAAATTAAGCTTATTGCACAAACTTGTTCCTAAAAATAAACAACTACAAAGAGCTTTAAGCTTTCAGCCAACCAATACTCAGTATATTGTTCCAAGTGATGAAACTGAGGCATAGCCCAGAAAAAAAGAGATATTTATATTTTCAGAACACACTTTATACCATGCCTAGTGAACCTGAATCTCTAATATTGGTGTAGTATGACATAACGAGGCATTGGTCAATGTTATGACTTTGAAATGCAACATCTATACAGAAAAATAAAAATTAAAAAATTCATACAAGTTGATAAAAATAATTTCTATAGAGGTTATCTGACTATAATTTCCTAATATATATATATATTTTATATATATATATATAATTTCTTAATATATATTTCATAATATAAATATGAAGGCCAATTATAGAGACTCTTGGAAAGAAACAAGTTCTTTTGAAAAGGTTTAGCTGGAAACTTCTAGCATCATTTGTCTCTAACACAGGATGCCTACAAAGGTAGTTCCAGCAGCTGTCAAAATAAATGTCTACATCCATGTACCATGTTAAAATCATATTTCTTGAAGTTATAGAGATTTTTCAAGAAAGCTGCCTTTTTACAGCTAGAGGTAATCTCTATGTAAGAAAGTAAACTGCCAGGCTACTTCCGGCTGTGAGAAAACTCAAGTCCTAACCTACCATGCAAGCTGCCAGAGGCTGTGCTCATGCCACATTAGGCAGAAGACAAGCACGGCTGCAATATTCCAAGTCAGAAACAGAGACACTAAAGAGATGAAATAATTAGAAGCCATGGGCTTGGCCCTTGTAGAACCAGATTTCAAGAGCAATAAAAAAGATAACTATGTTTATAAAAGAACTGCTCTGCTAAAAAAAAAAAAAAAACCCAAGTTTCTAATCAAATATTCTTCAGGTTTGAAAAAGAAAGTTTAGCTCAGTTTATTATAATAATTACTGAAAAAGATTATTATGCAAATTGACACATGATGTACTAACTTTAGAACATATATTTTCCAAAATTATATAGTTTCTTCAGAAATAATCCTTACATCAAAATTTTCTTCTGAAGTATTGGTGTATATTCGTGGTACCTAGTAATAGACATAAAGACATTTCATAAAGACATGTTCATACAAGTATATCATGCATTTTTTACCATATTCACCTCCCACACTCCACTTTCCCCTGTAGTCACTGCTGCTGTTCTCCTACATTCCTACACTACACCAGTAGTCTGCAACAGAAAGCATATTAAGGCACATAACAGGTGTTGTAGGCTAAAGAAAGAAAGAACTTCAAAAAAAGTAATAACAGTCTATTAAATATTTACAAGAGATTGGGCAACACAGAGAAGCAATTGGATGGCAACAGAATCAACATAGGAGTTAATTATAGATAAATTTCATATGGCATATGTGTGGAAAAATAATAAACCACTGTTTAATGAAATATGACGTCCTTTTGTTTCTGTGAACCTGATTTCATGGCAGAGTTTCTAAAAATACTTTCTTAGCCATATGTCCCAGCAGTCACCATAATTTGTCTAATACCCATAAAACAAACACTCAAACTGCGACTTCTAAGGTCCCACATTAAATACTTTATTGGGGTGAAAGCTGACAATGGAACATAGGAATTTCTTTCTTCCATTGGGACATCAAGAAGCCAAAAAATAAATCAGCAAAATCTCTGTCTACACCATATACAAGCTTCAAAGTTCATCAGCACAAATCTCCTAATGTCATAACTATTTAACATAATGTGTTACTTCACTTAGTATAACAGTTCCTACCTGCAAATTTCATAATTTTATTTTTCCTTACCCTGAGTAGAACACCATTCTGTAAATGCACCATATGTTCACTATCCATTTATTTGTCAGTTGAGGGACATTTAGGTTGTTTCCATTTCTTAGCTATTGACAAACATGGATGTACAGGTATTTCTAAAGTAATATGAGCCCTTTGGCAACATATATATATGATATATGTAATATATATATATATTATATATACATACACATATATACACAATATATATATATATATACACACACACACACACACACACACACACACACACACACACACACACATATGCCAAGGAGAGGTATAGCCAGATCTTATAGTAGATTCACAGATGAGGAAATCCCAAATTCGATCTTCAAAAAGTAAATAACACCAGGAAAGAATACAAAGAAAGTTAAAACTCAGTTCAGTTAAAAATAAGAAGCTCACCATGCAGACAAGTTGAGGAAGGCAATGATTTGAGAAAAGGGAAACATAGGTAAAGTGACACAGACATGTGAAAACTACATCCATCAAGAGTAAACTGTTGTATATTGTTAGAATATGGGTTCTGGGTGGAGAGGAATACTATGAGGTTGGAAATCATGTATCTGTGGTGGGGAGAAGGAAAGTGAAGAATAGTTTCCAATCTCCCCCTGACTTATATGACCTACGGACTCTAACCCTCAGAGTAGCCTCAATAATTTAGCATTATTTACATTTCAGAGATAACAAATGTGACTTACTGAAAGAAACAGTAGTTTTCCTATCAGGTGGCTAATAAGTAGGTTTGCACTTCACATTCTGCCTCATATTCCTATATAACAGTACAAAATTAAACACACACACACACACACACACACACACACACACACACAAACATGAGGAACTAGAAGAATGCCATCACTATATTTTCCAGGGTATAAAGTTCAAAGTGGAAAGACTGAGGCTAAAATGTGCACTTAAAATCATGAGGCACTTTCTGTACCATGCTGAAGGATTTATATGATGCTAAAATTGATGATATATCACTAAAGAACTTCAGAGTCTATAATATTAAATCTTGACTGTCAATATGATTGTATTAAGAAATGGCTATAGGGCATATTTTGGAGCAATACAAATGGGAGGGAACAACAACAACAAAAGGACTGGGTCAAAGAACAGACTGAAACAATTAACTTCTACCCAAAATAATAAACCTCTCCAGAGAAAAACTTTAAAAAGACTGAGAAAAAGATAAGAGAAATGTATGGCAGAATACATGAACTGGGGTGGGGTGGGGGGCATGGAAAGGGGAATGTGTCTAAATTGGACTGAGAAATGTGTGAAATACACAAAACATCAATAAAAATATTTTATTTTAAAAAATGCCTATATTAGGGACCACTGAGATGCCTCAGTGGATAAAAGCACTTGCCCATAAGCCTAATGATCTGAGTTCATCCTGAAACCCATAGGGTTTGTCCCAAAGGTTGTCCTCTTACCTTATATGCACCACAGCATACATTCACCTGCACTCACATACACAACACACTACAAACACACAAAATAATAATAATAATAATAATAACAATAACAATGACAACAAAGAAATGCCTAGATAATTAAAGCACAACTCTGGGTGTTTCTGGGAGGGCATTCCTAGAGATCATTAGGTCATACGGGCTCTGATCTCATGATGGCATAATTGGGAGGTGGTTAAAGGCAGGAGAGGGGAAAAAGGTAGGTCTTGAGAGGTGTATTCTTGGGGACTAGATTTTGCCCTGGACTATTCCTGTATACTGTTTCTCTCTGTTCCAGTATATGCTCTTGCTACCATGATGTTTTGCCCAAGTGCATGGAGCTATGACATCATATAATGAGCCCTCTGAAACTGTATGACAAAAATAAATCTTTCCTCCCTTTTGTAAGGTATTTCATTATATTGATGTGGCCACAGGAAAACACGATTACATAGGCCAATAATACTACAGTATTGGGCAAAAATTGAAAAGTAGCTTTTAGAACTATGTTTCTATTAATTTTTTTACGTACATGAGTGCACTGTATTGCCTACATGAGTCTAAGTGCACCCGTGTCATGCAATGCCCAGAGAGGTCAGAAGATGGCATCAGATCCCCTTGCACTAGAGTTACAAAAGGTTGTTGGCCACAATGTAGGTGCTGGGAATCAAACCCTGGTCCTCCACAAGAACAGTCAATGCTCTTAACCACTGAGCCATCTCTCCATCTCCACGAATATTTATTTTAATACTGTTTTTTATGAGTTTTCCTACCACAACTAACAAATTACTACTACTATAACTACTAGAATTTTAATCATTTTTAAAAAGATAATTAAGATTCCAGGCTGGAGAGATGGCTCAGAGGTTAAGATCACTGACTACTCTTGCAGAGGACCTGGGTTGATTCCCAGGTCTTGGGGACATGGTGGCTAACAACCATCTGTAACTGCAGTTCCAGGGAATCTAACACCTTCCTGACCTCCATGGGCATTGCATAAAATGGATGCACTAACAGACATGCAGATAATACACTCAGACACATAAAATAAAAATGATAAATAAAATATTAAAAAGATAATATGTTTCAAAAATATGTTTAAGTCTATTTCAATTACAATGCAGAGAAATCTTCGATGTGGTAATAATATAGCCAATAACTGAAATACTTTTTTTTTTTTCAGAAAGATCTGGATCAGAGTATCTTCCTTGCAGGAAGAAGACAACTTGTAAATACATAAACTCATTCATTTGTGTCATGAAAGGCTGTATTATTTATAGCCCATTTTAAATGATAACAGTCAAAGCTATAGTGAAGATATGAAAATGATTATTTTTTCATTCTCTGATATTCCTGGAGAGATAAGTATCAACTGTATTTTATGCTAGGTCTTCTAACTTATACTTTGTTAATGACTAGAATATTAAAAGGCTAGGTTGAAGAGATGGTTCAGTGGTCAAGAGCACTGGCTGCTCTTGTAGAGAACCTGGGTTTGATTCCTAGCACCCACATAGCAGCTAGCAACCATCTAAAACTCCAGTGGCTGGGGATCTGGCACCCTCTTCTGACCTCCAAGGGCAGTGCAGAATAAACTTCAATATAGTCTGGCACATCATAGTTGCTATTCACTCTTCTTACTAAGATCTACAGTGTCAAAGAGAGCAACAAATAGAGCATAAAGCTATGAAAAACTGCAGTTTGGTGAGGAAAGGGGTGTGAGTTTAAAGTTGCAAACAAAGCAGATGTGGGAAAGATGCTGTAACTGTTAAGGAGATTCACGCCAGTAACGCCTAGGATCTGACTCAGCTGGTATAGTGCTTACACACCATGCATGAAACTATCCTGGAGCTCAGTCTCAGGCACCATAACCTGGGTGTTGGTGGAGCATTTCTGTAACCCCAGATCTTCTGCCAAAAAAAAAATCCATTACTTTTGATGAATTTAGATTCTTTTCTAAACTATATTATGATTGGCTACTATCTCAGTTTCTGATAGACTCCATGTTATCATGACCTGAGCTCCACATTCTGTGAGCTCTTAGCATTCTTGTCTTCTATTATTCTGTCATGAAGATCTGAAGTTTAAGGTCATTCTTGACTACAAGGCAAGTTTATGGCCACCCCAGGGTAGGTAAGTACATGTAAGAAGAGAGAGATGAGAGAGAGAAACACAGAAACAGAGACAAACAGAGACAAAGAAGCTATTGTTTGGGAAGGGTGTCAAGAGGTCAAAAATCCCACCCAACAAAGGCTCCAACTTATGAAAATGCAAATTCATTTAAAAAGAGAAAGACTGAACTGAGAATTCCACCACAGAGGTTGATAGGAAAAAGAAAAAAATGACCTCTGTTTTCTTCTGACACTTTCAGCATTTAAGATTCCACACTGAAGTCTTTGATCCACTTATTGTTGACTTTGTGTAGAGTTAAAGATATGAGTCTAATTTCACCATTTTATACATTCAGATCCAGTTTTTCCAGCACCGTTTGTCGAAGATACTGTCTTTCATTCTGTGTGTACTCGTGACACGTTTTCCAAATACCAGGTGGCTGAAATTGTATACACACGTTTGAGCTTCTCTTTTGTTCAGTTGGTCTACACATCTGCTTTGTGCCAGTACCATGCTGTTTATATGACTATAAACAGTTCTGTAATATAGTTTTAAATCTGGTATGATAATCCCTCCTGTGTTGCTCTTTGTGCTCAGGATTGCTTTAACTATCTAAGATCTTTTGTGATTCCATATATAATTTTAGGGCAGCTTTTTTATTTTTTATATTTCTGTTTAGAATGTCATGGAGATTTTGATTGAGACTGCACTAAATCTGTAAGTTGCTTTTATCAGGATGGTCATTATGTTGTTGTCAAAAATCAGGTGGCTGTGAGAGTATGGAGTTATTTCTGGATTTTCAGTTCAAATCCACTGATCAATGTGTCAGGTTTTTTTCTTATGTCAGAACCATGTTTTTTTTTTTTTATTAATGTGCCTCTACAGCATAACTTGAAATCAGGGTTGGTACTACTTATGGCAGTAGTTTTATTGCACAGGACTGTTTGGGATGTCCTGGGACTTTTGTATTCCCATACAAAATTGGACTTATTTTTTCAGCTTCTTGTAAGAAATGTGTTGGTCATTTGCTTTATTACTTCTTTGTTTTTTGAGTAGTTCGTATATTCTTGATGTTAATGCTCTGTCAGATATATCACTGGTAAAGATTTCCTCCCACTCTGTGGGTTTTCTCTTTATTTCCTTGTTTGTTTCTTTCAATGTACAGAAGCTTTTGAGTTTGATGTGGTCCCATTTGTCAACTGTTGACCTTATTTCCTCCACAGCTGCTGTCTGATTTAGAAAAACTTTTCCTATGCCTATGTCTTGTAGGTTGTTGCCAACTTTTTCTTCTATCGCCTTCAGGCTTTCAGGCTTCATGTTGAGATCTTTGATCTGCTTGGAGTTGATTTTTGTACTCCATGAGAGGTAGGGATTTAATTTTGTTCTTCTACAAATGATCCAATTTTGCCAGCACCATTTGCTGCAGATGCTATCCTTCCTCCACTGAGGTTATTTTGCCCCTTTGTCAAATATGAGGTGGCTGAAATTTTATGAGCTCAAGTTTGGATCTTCAATTTTGTTCCATTGGTCAACAGGTCTGTTTCTGTGCCAGTACCAGGCTGTCTTTATGACTATGACCCTGTAATATAGCTTGAAGTTTAGTAGAGCAATCCCTCCAGTATTGCATTTTTCATTCAGGGTTGCTTTAGCTATTCAGGATCTTTTGTTTTTCTATATGAATTTAAGGATTTTTTTCCATGTCTATGAAGAAGTTCATAGGGATTTTGATTGGGATTGAATTGAATCTGTATATCAATTTGGGTAAAATGGACATTTTTACTATATTAATTTTCCTAATCCATGAGCATGGGAGGTCTTTCCATCTTTTGCTTTCATTTTTAATCTCCTTCTTCATGGGTTTAAAATTTTTGTTGTAGAGGTCTTTGGTATCTTTGGTTAGACTTGTTCCCAGGTGTCTTATTATTTTTGAGGCTATTGTGAGTGGGAAGATCTTCTTATATTCTTTCTCCACTTGTTTATTGTTGGTATAAAGAAAAGCTACTGATTTTTCTAGGTTAATTTTGTAGCCTGCCACTTCACTAAAACTCTTATTCTTTTCTAGAAGTTTTCTGATGGAATTTTTAACAAATGACATAAAAAATGGAGTATAGAGCTGAACAGAGACTTCATCAGTGAGAAATTAAAAATGACTGAGAAACATATTAAAAAGTGTTCACCATCACTAATAATTAAGGAAATGCAAATTAAAACCACTCTCAGATATCATCTCCCCCAATACGACTAGCTAAGATCAAGAAAACAAAAGACAACAGACGCTGGAGAGGTTGTGGGGAAAGGGGAACAGTCATCCACTGCTGGTGGGAACGTAAACTTGTACAACCACTATGGAAAGCACTGTGGAGAACACTTAAAAGACTCAAAATGAGCCTACCACCTGACTCAGTCATACCACTCCTGGGTATATCCCAAAAGACTCATCCTACTGCAAAGATACATGCACATCCATGTTATTGCAGCTCTCTTCACAATAGTGAAGAGCTGGAACCAACCCAAATGCCCTTCAACAGATGAGTGGATGACAAAAATGTGGCACTTCTACACAATGGAGTTCTATTCAGTGGTAAAGAAAGATGACATTATGAACTTTGCAGGTAAATGGATGGAGCCTGAAGCCATTATGCCAAGTGAAGTAACACAGTCCAAGAAAAACAAACAGCGAATGGTTTCCCTCATTTGTGGATGCTAACACCAAATCCCCCAGATGAAAGGCAAGCTGAACAACATTATTGTTATATATCTGTCTATCTGAAAGCAACTATGTTGTTATCATGTAAATCTCTCAGCGGGCTCTAGAATCCACCCACCTCTTATTTTTCAGACTCTGTAATTACTGTATATGGGTGGAGAGTATTTATCCATATTTTGAGTAATATAAAATTAATGGAGGAAAATGTGAATTCCTAAGCATAAAAAATTACTGAGAGAAAAATGCAGGACATTTATGGCAGAATGCATGATCTGGGCTGGGGTGGGGGGGAAGGGGAAAGGGAATATGCCTGAACTGAACGGAAAAATGATGTCTGAAATACACAAAACATCAATAAAAGCACGCACACAAAAAAGAACTGTGTTGGAATTTTATGAGGATTGTACTGAATCTGTAGATATTTTTATTAACATGGCTATTTTCCCAACATTAATCCTACCAATCCCTAAATATAGGAGGTCTTTCCATCTTCTGAAATCTCCATTTTTATTTTCAGTGTCTTAAAATTTTCATTGTACAGGTCTTTCACTTCCTTGGTTAGATTTATACTAATATAAGGTAGGTTGACATTTTTGTTTGTTCTTGTTTTTGAAGCTACTGTGAATAGGATTATCTTACTGGGGGCTGGACAGATGGCCTAGAGGTTAAGAGCTCCGACTGCTCTTGCAGACGACCTGGGTTCAATCCCCAGCACCCATATGGTGGCTGAGGATTATCTTACTACACTTCAAGAACAGGAGTGGAGAGAGTGGCCATCCTTCCTTGCTCCTTGTTCTAGTGAAAATATGTTATCTCCTCATTTAGCATTATATTTGCTATAGGCTTGTTGTATACTGCCTTTATTATGCTTAGATATGTCTCCTGTATTCCTACATTCTCCATGTCTTTTATCGTGAAGGGATGCTAGATTTTCTCAAAGGCCTTTTCAGCATACACTGAGATAGTCAATTCATGAGGATTGCATTTACTGATTTACACATGTTGAACACTGAACACCCTTGCATGTTTTGTATGAAAGGAAGTTGAGGGGGCTGGAGAGATGGCCTAGCGGTTAAGAGCACTGACCGCTCTTGCAGAGGACCCGGGTTCGATCCCCAGCACCCACATGGCGGCCAAGAACCGTCTGAAACTCCACTTCCAGGAGAACTCCAGCTCCAGGAGAATCCGATGCCCACTTCTGACCTCCGCGGCATTGCACGACACGGGTGCACAGACTTGTATGCAGACAGTACATTGATACACATACAGAAATAAATAAAATTAATAAAAAAATTAAAAATAAATAAAAAAAAGAAAGGAAGTTGAGCATGGTGATGATCTTTTTGATATTTTCCTGGAATTTGGTTTGCTAGTATTTTACTGAGAATGCTTGCATCTATATTCATCACAGAAATTTCTAATTTTATTTTTTGCTGTAGCTTTATATGTTTAGTTATCAGTGTAATGCTAACTTTGTGAAAAGAATTTGGAATCATTCTTCAATTTTCTTTTTTATTAAATCATTCAAGCATTGGTTATGAGTCTTCAACATGAGGTAGAATTTTGTGGTAAATCCTTTTTGCTCTGGCCTTTTTCAACTTGGAGAATTATTGATGCTTCAGTCTCATTGCTTGTGATGTTTCTGTCTTCTTAGTTTAACTTTGGTATGGCATGTGCATTAAGAAATTCATTCATGCCAGGCGTGGTGGCGCACGCCTTTAATCCTAGCACTTGGGAGGCAGAGGCAGGCGGATCTTTGTGAGTTCAAGGCCAGCCTGGTCTACAGAGTGAATTCCAGGACAGCGCTGGCGCATACAGGTGCAGACCGTCTCAAAAAGAACCAACAAAAAAAAAAAAAAAAAAAAAAGAAATTCATTCATTCCTTTTGGATTTTCTAATTTGGTAGTTTTTGCTGTTATCTGTTGTAATATCTTTATCCCTGATTTTATTTTAGTTTGGTTAGTTTGGCTATTTGTCATTTTGTTAATCTTTTCAGCAAATCAACTCTTTGTTTCATTGAATCTTTGTATTGTTTTTGTTGTTTTTCATTTCGATTTTGTTAATTTCATCCCTGATTTTAATTATCTCTTCCCATCTACTACTGTTTGGTATTGTTTGTTATTTTTCTAAGTGCATCATTTGGTTATTAATGGTATTACTAAAGGGATCAATCCAATTTTTGATATAGGCACTTAGCACTATGAACTTTCCTCAAATGACTACATTTGAACAAAAAATGGAAACTCAATCAATGAAAGGTTTCCTCCTACCAGAAGGAAAAAAAAATGATTATCAACATTACCCAGCTGTGTATCCTGTGAACTACAAAAGATATGCTCAGCAGTACAGTACTAGCAAAAATATGGGAGTAACTAATCACTATTTAATTGGATTTAAGTTCTTTATCCTATGGTATAGTCCATTCCTGGCACTGATACCATGCCTAGGAACCTCAAGCTAAACAGGTCATAGAACATGAAGGAAAACCTAATACTAGTTTTCTATTAGTTATGTTAAACTGACTCTATATGACTTTTTTGCTATGCAAATAGAGTAACACATTTCTCAACTCTTACCAGAGAAGTTTCCTTATGCAACAGATTGTAATTAACACAGAAGCCCCGAAATGACCAACATACAGAGAATAAGAAGCTGCTAGAGCACTTATCCATGAATTGTACACTAATATCAAACTTCTTGCCCCACGCAAGGCTCAGAGATTTTACAGAACAGGGGATGGAAAGATTGTAACAGCCAAAGTTGGTGGACGACCACAAGGAAATGGACTTTTCTAGACAGCTGTTCAGTTATTCATATAAACTCACAGCAATGGTGACAGTTTGTACAAGTCCCATTGAAACTTAAAGCAGAATAAAAATCCCAGCACTCCATCAAATTATATTATATGACTTTTAAGGTTTATTTTTCTTGAATTTTTGAGCATTTCATATCAAATGTTTTTTTTTTTGTCTAAGCAACTATATGTAGCACTCAGTCCTAAGTGTATACATGTAGTAATTACTTTGATGGTTTTCTAGGAGGAGCTCATCAAATAATTAACGAATCTGGTAATGTGAGTCTCTCAGGGATTCTATGAGCCACAAGTATCTTTTGCTAAATTTATGTTTAAACTAAGGAGAATCTTAATCTTTGCCTCAGCACTTTGATCAACAAACCTGATATGTTTACATTTTATTGTGTCACTCAAGAACCGAAAAGCAAAAGGTTATAATGATGGAGTAACTAAGACTGAACCCACTTTAGAGCAAGTAATTCAAACAGAGAGGTCTTACACTCCTTTTCCTCATTTATTCAGTTGTTGTTTTGTTCTTTTATTGATAGTAATATTTTATTGAACTTTGGTATATTTCATTCAACAGTTCTTAATCGAATTTAGACATTCCCTCCCCATCCATGCCCCAGTACACCTCCACTGGACCTCATATATTGAGACCATAAGTTGAGTCCCATCTGGTCAAGTATTTTTTTATTGATGCTTTGTGTATTTCATACATCATTTTCCAATTCAGTTCAGGCATATTTCCCTTTCTCTTCCCCCCACCTCACCCCACCCCATCTGAGATCGTGCATTCTGCCATAACTGTCCTGCTTCTTTCTCTCAGTTTTTTTTTCATTTCATTTTTTAGCAATAAGTGATAATTTACGAGTACAAGCATCCTTCATGTAAAACCAATTTGCAGGCAGTTGTGCCCAAACCCACACAGCTCATGGGTCCCACCATCCAGCGGGGGGGAGGGGAGTTGTATGTTCAATCAAGTTGATCAAATGAATGTCCAGACTATATTGTTGTAGTTTCACCATTCATCCCAATCGCAGCCCTTACAATCTATCACGCCCCCTCTTCCACAGATTGTTCCCTAGGCTTAGAAAAGGGGTACAGGTGGATGAGAAGCAAAACAGTCTACTTTCTCTGGAGCTGTTGTCTTGGTCTCTGGTCAATTCTGGCTGTTTCCTTTCATGGGCTGACAGTTTGTCCAGGAATAACCTTTCAATCCTACTAATGAAGCACAAGCAATTAGATATATAGGTATTTAAACAGTACTAATAGTTATGGTAGGTTACTTTGGTATAGACACAGATGTTTGGATGGTATGTTAATCCATGAATTACGTTTTTTTCCTGTAAAATATGACAGGGTCTTACTGTGGCTTATAACATCTCCTAACTACTAGAGGATGTAAGCTTGTGGCATCAGCCATGGGTTATTCCTCCAAGGAGAGAGCTAGTAGCCAATTAGATTTGGGATATACAGACATGTGGCTGCCACTGCTGCACGGTATTTCTAGGCATGTGAGGTGTAGCTGGTGCTGGCGGAGGAGTCTTGCTTCACTCAAGGAGACCTATATTTGCTTTATTGGTTTAGTGGCCTTTGGTAACACTCTCTGGTATTCCAGAGACCAACTGTACACTTGCAAGTGTGGTCTCAATGCATCTTTCCCATGCTTACATCAGGTCTTCGACAGCAGGGCCTTATCGCCTCTCTTCTTGCAGGTACCCCAGTTTAGAGGCAAGAAGCCTTTACTTTTTGGAGGGGCTTGGATCCCTTGGCCAACAGCTCCTTGGTAGAATAATCCATTGCTGATATCAGAGCTCTCCTGTATTAACATATTTTGCTTAAGTGCATAGCTTAAGGAGACTTTAGTATTATATTTGGCATATTTTTAATGTATGCTTTTGCATTGCATAAGTGGGATCAGTTCTCATTTTTCTTATTTTCAGATCATTCTATCTTCTCATGGATTCCTCTTCTGAGTTCTCTTCTTGACTTTACATTACTGTGTGTGTGTGTGTGTGTGTGTGTATAAATGCATGAGTGTCACAGGGCACGGTGGAAGTTGGAAGACAACTTGCAGGAGTTAGCTCTCTTTCTTTACCATATGGGATTCAAAGATCAACCTCAGGTCACCACACTTGGTGGTGCGTACTTATACCCACTGAGCCACACTCGGGTCACCACACTTGGTGGTGCATACTTTTACCCATTGAGCCACACTC
>VZQC01011164.1:0-10784 GCA_009823505.1 Rhizomys pruinosus | reverse complement strand
GTAAAGTATTCTGGGTTGGCATCCATAGTCCCTTAACACTGGGAATGCTTTGCTCCATGTTCTTCTTGCTTTCATGGTTTAAGCCGAGAAGTCACTTGTAATTCTGATGGGTTTCCCTTTGTATGTGACTTGTTTTTCTTTTGTAGCCTTCAGAATTTTGTCTTTGTTTTGGGCATCTAGCATTTTAACTATGATATGGCGTGGGGTGTTTCTTTTCTGATCTTGTCTATTTGGGGTCCTATGTGCTTCTTGTATTTGTATGGGTTTGTCTATTTTTAGTTTGAGTAAATTTTCATCTATTATTCTGTTGAAGATCTGATCAATACTATTCTCTTAAGATTCTTCTCTTTATTCCTATGATGCAGAGGTTTGATCTTTACATAGTGTCCTATATTCCTGGTTATTCCACTTTTGTGTATTTTTAAATTTTCCTAATCTTTATTTGAGCTTTTTAATTGCTCTGTGTTATCTTCCAGATCTGATATTCTTTGTTCTGCTTCCTCCATTCTACTTCTGAGGCTTTTTTCCTTTCCTTTCTTCTTGATTGGATAAGTATTCTAATTCCTTTTTTGTTTCATCCTGTGTTTTCTTTAGTATTTCCATTTCCTTTTTGAGCTTCTCAATCTCTTCTTGGTGCTTCTCACTCTCTTGCTGGTGCTCCTTACTTCGTTGGTTGGCTTCCTTTTTCAGTGTTTCTACTTCCTTTCAGAGTTTGTTTTATTCTCCCTCTAGTTCTTTCTGGAGTTTATCAATCTGTTCCTTTAGTTCTTTCCGATGTTTGTCGTATCCCTCTAGGTCCTTTTTTTGTTTTTCATTCTCTCTCTTTAGTTCTCTGAATTCTTCTTTATGTTCTTTAATTTCTCTGCATAGGTCTGCAATTATTCCTCTAAGATCTGTTCATTGGGTCTCCTCCAAGGGGTTCCCATTGTGGCTATCTCCTACAGGTTTGGTAGAGCCTGGTGCAGGATTATCCTGTGCCTTTCCCATGTTGTCCCTTCATCGTGTCCCTGGCATGTGGGCTTCCCTTTTATGGTTCAGATCACAAATAACCTTTTCACTATGTTAGCAGATGGTTTTGCTTTCCTCCTTCAGATGCTTTTTTTTTTTCCTTTCCTCCTCCTTGTTTATGGAGTATTGACTTGTCTAGTTTTCAGGCTTTCAATTTTGTTTATATTTTGGATATTGGAAGCCAAAGCACTCTTCTCTTCTTGTTCTGAAGGTTCTCCAAAAAAAAGTCCACTTGGATTCTCACTGATTTCCGGTGGTGGTGGTGGTGGTGGGGTATATGCCTGACCTAGCCTGCACCCGGTACCTGCCTGAGTGACTTCTGTCCAGCCCGCACAAAGGTGCAGAGGCATCAACCCAAACCCACCAACCCTCTGGTCCTGGCTCCAAAGGCGAAGGGGGGTCCCACCCAGAAGTCCTCAGAGATGCGACCCCCTAGCAGCAGCCCAGGAAAGAGTCCACCCCCAAAAGTACCTGCCTGAGTGACTTCCGGCCAGCCCACACAAAGGTGCAGAGGCACCGACCCAAACCCGCTGACCCTCTGGTCCCAGCTCCAAAGGCGAAGGCCTGGTCAAGCATTTGTACCCAGATGTCCTTCAGTGCAAGTTCATCTACTGGGGAGTAGGCAGACTATCTAAAAATCTACTCTCTCTCACCAAGCAGTAATTGGTCTCCAACAATTCCCAGGCTAGGGCTGGCCTGGCACCCAATTCCCTTGCCTCTGGGCCCTTGTCTGGCATGAGTCTTTTGCAGGACACCACCATTGCTGCAAGTTTCCAGTGGCCTGAAAGCCCCTGTTTCCCTGCCATCATGGACCAACCCTGGCTCTTACAATCTTTCTCCTCCCATACAAAACATCTTAGCCAACCCAGCAGTAATCACCATGTGCATGAACACATGAGGTCTGGTGGAGGGGGATAGCGTGGGGGCATGGGTGGGAGAGGGGATCTAAATTTGATTGAAAACTATTGTAGTATATCCACAAAAAAACTTAATAAAAATATTTTTAAACAGCTTAATCATCTATTAAAGAATTCAACAGAAAATTTTTCCATGAATGTCAAATAAATGCTTTACAAAAACTATCAATTTTTAGATAGCCTTTTGGTATTACCTAAATAATCGGGTTAATCAGAAAAGTTTTCAAAGTTCATTCATAATAGGGTATGACTTAAATGTTGCTTTGTGAAAAATGAATGATGAAGAATTAATGTGTATTTTTGATGGAGAAAAATGGTTTTCCAGTAAGAATTTCATAAAATAAAGAAATTCTGATTACAGCTTTGAAAGCAAAATAAATTCAATAGTGAGTTTTAGAACAATATTCTTTAGCCCATGTGTTACATGGAGTTTTCAGTGTTCAGTATATAGTATTAAAGCTATAGAAATTACAAATAACAAATCATATTGCATGGAAATTGCAAAAATTTTTAAAAAGCTTCTACAGTGGTAGGTTTCTGTATTGCTTTTTCTAAAGGCCTTTGGTGTTACTTATCCCTCCCTATACTCCCTCCTCTGCTCTGTCCTCCTACTCTCCATTTCGTTTAGCCCTTCCTAGTCTATTATTCCCTTTTGTTCATATTTTTTAAATTGTATCTTTGACCTTTACTGAGTGATCCAGTTCTTCTACTCTGTTTCCCAGCCCAAATTTTGTTTTCTAGCCCAAAGTCTCTGCCTTCTATAGAATCCATTCTATATGTAAGTTTCCCCTGATTTTTTAAAAGGAACTAAGCTTAAATTTCCTTCCCAAATAAGTAGCATACAGTCAATGAGAAACAGTTTGGGTAAATTTAATGAAAGCTTATGCCTTGGCCCCTGTTTATGGGTATGTGTAATACAACTTAGGCATCTATAGGTCAAAACATAAAAACCGAAAAAAAAAAAAAAAGAGGGAGGTGGGAGGTGAAGGTACTATCCTTTCTGGTGCATCAAATGGAAAAACTCTGTGTTCCAATCTATTGATAAATTTCAATTTTTCTGGATCTTGAAAACTAAACAATGGGAGGAGAATTTTATGTTCCACAGGTAAAAAGTCACCAGTCTAAATGGCACTGAAAACATACACTTATGGCTGTGCAGGGAATGAACTGGGGAAATTCCAGCAGAGAGGATGACCCATCTGAAACATTAAAGAATGAGGAACCTCAGACTTCCTGAGTCACGGGACACTGAGCAACTCTCTTAATAATATTGGGGTTGACTGTTATAATGGACCCTAACGAAGTTTACTTCCAGGTGCGTGAGAACTTCCACCTCTCCCCCTTTTTT
Source organism: Rhizomys pruinosus (assembly GCA_009823505.1). Classification (NCBI taxonomy): domain Eukaryota; kingdom Metazoa; phylum Chordata; class Mammalia; order Rodentia; family Spalacidae; genus Rhizomys; species Rhizomys pruinosus. The sequence goes on along the minus strand of VZQC01011164.1, from coordinate 7,511 downwards.
GGAAAAAGAAAAACATGATGGTAATGAACCACTCCCTGACTGTAAATCTAGAGAGCAACTGTTACAGTGGTAATTTCCTAAAAACAGGCATAACGTATTAAACCTGATTGATAGGCATAGGAACACTGTGAAAGTCCGATTATTCCCCTAACTAGAGCCAAATTCAATTAGTAAAGTGTTTATAAGTTGTGTTAATTAAGCAAAAATATATACTACAGGAACGCTCTGTACTCAGCCATGAATTATTCTGCCAGGGAGATGTTGGACTAGGGGATTAAACCGCTCCTCCCAAAATTATAAAGGCCATTTGCCCTATAAGTGGGATATATGCAAGGCAGAAGGCAAAGGCAGTAAGTCCCTGTTGTCGAAGACACTGGTTGTGAGCATGAAAATGTTATGAGACGTCACTTGCTAGTGTACAACTGGCTCTGTAAAAGGCTAGAGAGCGTTACCATACGGACACTAATAGCAATACAGCAAAATATATTGGTCTCCCTGAGAAGCAAGACTTCCTTCCGTCAATATAAGCTACACCTCAACGCCCTGGAGATACTGTGGAACAGTGGCAGCCAAGTTGTCGATATATATCCCAATCTATTGGCTATTAGCTCTCTCCTCTGGGGAATAACTCACCTGATCCACAAGCTTTGTGTCCTCGTGGTGGTTGGGCGGATGTTGTGAGCCAAGTTAATCAACTTGTCACCCTTTATAGAAGGAACCACAGTTTGAGGATTAGCATCCATCAAGCCATCTGTGTCTATGCTCACAGCTTAGCTTGACATAATACGTGGTTACGCTTAAATGCCTGTACCATCCATGCTGGGCTTTTGTTACATATGACTAAAAAAATGGTATCACTGGGAAAGCTGTTCAATCATGAAGGGAAAAACATCTGAAACAGACTGGAGTCCCAAATGACAACTCCAAAGAAATTAGACTGTTTCTTTACCCACTTGTGCCCTTTCCAAAGTCCCAGGGAACAAACTGCGAAGAGCAAGAGGAGGAGTAGTAGATTGTAGGGGCTGTGGATAGATAGGGGTGAATCATGAGACTACAGGAATATAGTCTGGACTCCTGATTGATCAACATGTCTGTGCATACAAGCTTCTCCAACTGGTCTATGGGAACCTTGGGTTGTTCAAAATTTGGACATAGATACTTGCAAAATGCACCAATTACCTGATTGTATGACATAATGAGTGACGTCAATGCTATCTGCAAACAACTGTGTCAGTGTATCGTAGAATCCCTTAAAAAATAAATTAATTTTTAAAAAAAGACAAAACATTCATACACATAAAAATAAATAAATAAAATTTAAAAAAAATTTTATTGAACTTTTGTGCATTTCATACATTTCTTAATAAAATTTTGAGCCATTCTCCTGTCCATGCTCCCTACCCCTCCAGAGCTCCTGCATGCTGCCATGCATGTCTTGCATCTTTTTCTCAATCTTTTCTTTAAATTTTTCAATGCAGAAGTTTACCGTTTGGGGCAGAAATTTACTGTTAAGTCAGTTCATTGAACAAGTCTTTTGTTGTTGTTGTTGTTGTTCCCTTTAATTATTTTTTTTTTGTCTTTTCGAGACAGGGTCTCCCTGTAGCCCCAGCTGGCCTGGAACTCACTCTGTAGACCAGGCTGGCCTCGAACTCACAAAGATCCACCTGCCTCTGCCTCCCAAGTGCTAGGATTAAAGGCGTGCGCCACCACACCCGGCCCCTTTAATTATTTTTATAAATTAATATTTTATAATTTAATATTACTCCAAAGTTTGCATGTATACACTCCACACATATACCTAATTGTGACATCCGAAAATAAACTATAGGTTAATTCCAAAACATGTTTAGGTATTCACATTTTAACAGTAGAGTTGGATGCAAGTAAAATGAAATATTTGGCTAATTGTTTTTCATTTCTAGCATCATTTCAGTTTGGCTTTTCCTCAGCAATTCTCTTTGTTGAATTCTATTTTTATATTGCATTGTCTACTTCATCCACCAGTTTGTTTTTTGTTATCTCAGAGTATATTAATGCCTTCTTTGTCTGAACATATAATCATTCTTTTGAATTCTTTATGTGGAATTTCTTCCAGGATGTTTCCATTAGGTGGCATTATTATGAAACTGGTAATTTTTAGAAGACAATGTCTTGGATTTTCCTGTAGCTTTTGTTTCTGTTCTGGGAACTTGCATACATGGAGTACTTTGTTGGTTTAGTTTTTTCTTTCTATTTTTTGTTCAAGTCACCTATCTTCTTTCGTTGAAGGTATCTTCTATATTCAGGAGGATGTTTGTAGGCTGAGACACCTATTTTCCAGATGGGGTTTGTACCAAAAGTTTAGGGTGGTATAGGTGGGCTGAAGCAGGGGAATCTTAGATCTCCTGCTCACTTTATGAGGTTATGCAGGCCAGGCTCCTGGAACAAGATTCCTTTCTACCTGTGTAGAAAGCCATGACCTTAACCTGTAGCATGGTTCTAGGAGGTGTAGACTGGCCTAGGTAGGGAGGCAAGGTTTCTCACCTGCTGCAAAAGATTCCTGAGCAATGTAGGTAATCCAAAGCAAGGAAGGCAGGGGTCCCCCTGCTTGATAAAGGAAGGCATACAACCACTTATATGAATTTTAGAATTAAAATACCTGACTTCAAGGATGCACATGTTATCTATATTGTTCTACACATAAAAGTTTAAATTGGGGGTGGGGAGGTCTAATAGGACTCTGCCAAGATTCAGGATTGTTCTTTTCTAGACTATGATCCTGTCATTGTGAATCTATACAAAATAGAAAATATTATTTCCATATTATATAATGTAATAGTTAAGAATGGAATATAGGCTTTGAATTAAGACAGAATTATATTTTAACTCCATTTGCCATATATTTAGTAATAACCTTGGGCAAGATAATCTTATTAAGCTTCAAATAGTTATCTATAAAATAGAATAATGGCAACTTCATAGGGTTGTGCATTAAACAATATATCATGTCTCAAAGGTTAATATACTACCTAAAGTTAAATCAATTTTGGGGGACCTGGTATTGGAGATGTGATCAGTTGAAGAATGCTTGTCTTGCATACATACGAGCTGGATTCAATCCCAGCAGTGAAAAAGACTTAACAGGACAAAGAGGAATCATAATAATGTAGTGACTTTTTCTAGAATTTCTATCTCTGGTAATGTATTTTCTAAATGACTAATATAATCATTGACAACTGGAGTATAAGAAACACAAGGGTCAAAGCATTCTTTCCCTATTCATTAGATACTATATCAGTCAGTTATTCAAAAGAGAAAAAAATTGTCACACTTACATCATCTCCACACCTCCCTCTTAATACATGAATACTGTACTTATATCATTTCCACACTTCCCTCTTAATACATGAGGACTGTACTTAATGTCATCTCCACACCTCCCCTTACCCTCCAATGTCTCCATATTCCCTCCACTCCCTATCAATATCCTGACCCTTTAATTTTATTGCCACATATGAATTTAGAAACGTGTGTAACACACACACACACACACACAGTCTACTGAGTCCGTTTAGTCCATATGTGAACATGTTTAGGAATTACCTCTTGGGATTGGACAACCAATCAGGGAGCATATACATGGAGAAAACTGATTCTTCATCTCTCACTATCCATTAATTCCTATAGTTCATCATCTAGAGGTGCAACCTTGTGAAATTTGCCCCATCCACACTGGCATTTATGTCAATGTTGTTATGTAAATCTTGTTTATGCAACCATATTGCTGATAATCATGGGGACAGATTCCCCATAATGTCTAGAAAACACTATATAGCAGCAAACATCCTGGTCCCCTGGCTCTTATAATCTTTCTGTACTCCCCTTTACAATGTCACCAGAGAAAGGGGTAGAGGTGGCATCATAGATACATCAGTGGAGCCTGGACACCTCATAGTCCTTCCCATTCTCTGCATTTTGACCAGTTGTGGCTCATTCTAATGTCTCCATCTGTTCCATCAAGAACATTCTTTGATGAGGGGTGAGAGCTACACCTATCTGTGGGTATAAGAATAAGTTTTTGAAATTACATTGGTTTAGGGAAATGACAGTGGTCCATTCCCCTCTAGGATCTATGACCTCTCCAGACATGGATATATTGGCTAGGTTTATACTACCAGGCAAGAATTCCCTCCTATTGATCAGGCCCAAATCCAAAGTTATTGGTTATCCCAAAATAAAAATGCAACTATTGTACCATTACAGACATCCTTCTGAGCTAAGTATTGTGGGTTTTTTTTCTTTACAGGCAGGTAGATTTTTCTCTCTTGACAACTTGCATAGCACCTTGTGATACCATGAGAACTAGTCCTCAGGGAGTCTCTAGTCCTCAGCTAGTCCTTAGTTTCTGCTTGATTCCTCCAGCTCTGATGTCTAAAATGTGTGGTATCTTCAGCAATATGGCCTTACCTTCATTCAAGGTTTGGAAGGCAACCAAGGGCAATGGCGATACCCTATATTTATTGTTCCAGGAGTCACTTTGACTATGCTAAACAACAATTTGAAAAGAGGTTTTCCATGCCTGGTGTATTAGTCACTTTTCTATTTCTGTGATAAAGCACCATGACCAAGGAACTTATAAAAGGAAGAGTTGATTTGAGCTTACGATTGCCGGTTCCAGGCAATTAGAGTCCATTATGGCGGGAGGCATGGCGGCTGAAGACTGGAGCAGGAAGCCAAGGGTCACATCTCGCAATGAGCACAGGAAGCAGAGAGAGAGCAACTGTAGACCACGAGGCTTGTTAAACTCACTAAGCCTGCCCCCAGTGACACACTTCCTCCAGCACGGCCACACACCCCAAGACCTCCAAAAACAGCGACACCAACTGGAGACAAAATGTCTGAATACCTAGAGCCTATGGGGGACACTCATTCAAACCACCACATTCCACTCCCTGGCCCCCATAGGCTCCTGACCATATAAAATGCAAAATGCATTCAGTCCAACCCCAAAAGTCCCCATAGTCTCCACCAGTTTCAATGCCATTCAAAAGTCCACAGTCCAAAGTCTCTTCTGAGACTCAGGCCAATCTCTTAACTGTAAGCTCCTGTAAAATCAAAAGGCAAATTACAACCCAACGTACAATTTGGAAAACCAAATATAAACCATTCCATTCCAAAAGGAAGGTAATAGAGGCATAGTGAGAGGGAAACGATTTCGGACCAAAACAAAAACCGAAAACCAGCAGGGCAAAAACCCAGTCCAGTTGCATCCAGTGCAAGATTCTGGACTTGACTTCCAAGAAGGCTTAAGATGGCTCAGCTCTTTTCAGTGTTTTTTATGCAACATACATTGCTCTCTCTCTGGCTGGTATCCACTCCCTGATATTTGGAGCATTCTTCCTGTGGCAGATATCTCACGCTCTGGCATCTCAATATCTTCTTGGGTCTCTGCTGCCAACCAGACTTCACACTTCAAGCTTCATGGCAAAGGCCTTCAGGGCCGTTCTTTATGGCAAGGGACACCCTGCTGGCGCTATGCCTGACCTTGGCAGATCTCTGAAACCGTGGAGGAAGAACTGAAGACCCCTTCACTCTTGAAAACTTCATGCCTCTAAAGCCAGCACCATGTGAATGAAATTGCCGAATCTGGCTGCAAGTTCGGGATGGAATCTCTCCTACTTTAACCACATTTGCAATTTTTCTCTGCCCTGGACTTTTTGGAGGATTAGCTGGGTGTGGTCTTGCCCTGAAGTTACTGATTCTTTTGTTTACTTGTAAATCTCCAGGCCTCTACTTAATCACTTTAGTCTCCTTATGAAAGGGAGCCTCTCCTTCACATGCCTTGGCCACACCTTTAATCTTCCTAGTGCAGTTTTCAGATCCAGACTGTACATTTTGCATTTCTTTCTGCCCCATCTGCTCTTCTTCACTGTAGATCTGCACAATATTCACCATCAAAAGCCACACCACCAATTCTACATTAGGCTGTCTTGAAATATCATCCGCCAAAGACATTAGTCCATTGCTTTTCAACTTAGCATCAGGCAAGCATTTGGACTGCAGGCAAACTGCTGCTAGACTCTTTATCAAAATATCCCAGTTGCTGCCTAAGTCTTTGTTTTCCTCTGGAACCACATCTTTTGCAGCAATGCTTTCCTCTAGGCCTCCGCTAGAATAGCCCTTTAAGCTCTGCCTACAGTAGTCAACAGCCTTTCTAGCCCAAAGTTCCAAAGTCTTCCACATTTCTCCAAACATCCACATGGTCAGGTTCTTCACAGCCAACAGCCCACTCTCTGGTACCAATTACTGTATTAGTAACTTTTCTGTTGCTGTGATAAAGCACCATAACCAAGGAACTTATAAAAGGAAGAGTTGATTTGAGCTTACAATTGCCAGTTCCAGGGAATTGGAGTCCATTATGGCGGGAGGCATGGCGGCTGGAGACTGGAGCAGGAAGCCAAGGGTCACATCTCGCAATGAGCACAGGAAGCAGAGAGAGAGTAACTGTAGACCACGAGGCTTGTTAAACTCACTAAGCCAGCCCCCAGTGACACACTTCCTCCAGCATGGCCACACACCCCAAGACCTCCAAAAACAGCGCCACCAACTGGAGACAAAATGTCTGAATACCTAGAGCCTATGGGGGACACTCTTCAAACCACCACACCTGGGAAATACTGGGATTTTGCTAGGCTACAGTTCTTGGAGGGGGGGTTATTAGCACTTCATGTGGTGTAACTCTATTTGAAGTGTGTGTCTGTGTGTGTGTGTGTATTAAGAATGTTTATAAAGTACTAAGTTTTACTATAGTTTTTTCAAACATCTTGCTATTTATCTCTACTTAGTCCTCCCTACATAACTCCCTACTTATTTTCCATTTCCCCTAACAGCACCTTGTCCTACTATATCTGCCTCTCTAGAACTTATTCTCCCCTACTCCATGATACCTTTCTGCTTTCCTGTCTCCTGAGGTTACTGAATGTGCTCATCTAAAAGTTCAGAGCTAGAATCAACAAATAGGAGAGAACATGTGGCTTGTCTTTCAGGTCTGGGTTAAATCACCCAGTATGTTTTCAAGTTCCATCCACTTACCAGCAAATTTCAGGATTTTGTTTTTCATTACAACTTAATAGAACTCCATTGTGCATATGTACATTTTCTTTATACATTTATCAATGGAAGGACATTTAGATAGTTTCCATTTCCCAGCCATTGTATAAAGAGTGACAATGAATATGGGCCAGCAAGCTTCTCTATAGCAGGAAATCAATTTTTAAATATATTTATTATTATTATTTTTCATACATCTTACATCATTTCTCAATCCAATTTAGAGTCATTTCCCTTTCCATACCCCCACCTCACCTGAGTTCATGCACTTTGCCATACATGTCTTGCATCTTTTTCTGAGTCTTTCCAGAGTTTTTTTTTTTCAAAGCAGAGGCTTATAGATTTTGGAGAACTTCTCTGTTTCAGTCGGTTTTTCTCCCAGTTCTTTTGTTGTTGTTGTTCTCTCCAACACACATATACCT
>VZQC01011159.1:4460-41151 GCA_009823505.1 Rhizomys pruinosus | reverse complement strand
AAGACAAATGCCCATCAACAGACAAGTGGATAACAAAATGTGGTGTATCTAGCACTTGGGAGGCAGAGGCAGGTGGGTCTTTGTGAGTTCAAGGCCCGCCTGATCTACATAGAGAGCTCCAGGGCAGCTGGGACTAAAGGGAGAGCCTGTCTCAAAAAGACAAAAAAAAATTTGGTACATCTACACAATGGAGTTTCTATTCAATGGTAAAGAAAGATGACATCATGTACTTTTCAGATAAATGAATGGAACTAGAAGCCTTTATGCTAAGTGAAGTAACACAGACCCATAAAAACAAAGGGTAAATGGTTTCCCTCATTTGTGGATGTTAACACCAAATCCACAGTTGAAAGGCAAGCTAAACATTATTGTTATATTTCTTTTTATCTGAAAACAACTGTGTTGTTATAATGTAAATCTCTTAACGGGCTCTAGAATCAACCTAACACTTATTTCCAGACTCTGTAATTACTGTATATGGGTGGAAGGTATGTATTCATATTTTAGAGTAATGTAAAATTAATTGGGAAAAATGTGAATTCCTAAACATATTTTGGAATTAACATACAGTGTATTCTCAGAGGTCATAATTTTGATGCATATGTGATTGTTATATAAGCATATGTTGGAGCAATACAAATGGGAGAAAAAAACAACAACATAGAGACTGGGTCAAAGAACTGACTGATACAGTTAAACTCTGCCCAAAACAACAAGCCTCTGCATTGAAAAAATTTGGAAAGACTGAGAGATATATGTAAGACATGAATGGCAGAAGGCATGAACAGGGGTGGGGTAGGGGCAGGGAATGGGGAATGTGTCTAAATTGGACTGAAAGATAATGAATGAAATACATAATTATCAATAAAAGTACTTAAAAAAGACTTTGAAACAAGCAAAAACTAAAAAGAGAAGGTTTTGTTGATCTTACAAAACTGATAATATAATGAATGAAAATAATTAATTATTGAATTTTTCTACTTCTCCCACAACTCCATCTGTGTATTAGGTTTAGGATTAGAGAAACATACCAAAGATAATTTTTACTTTACAAAATGCCCATGTAGTATTTGTCAGTAACTGATTTAATGTTATCTTACAGATAACATTATATTATAGATAATGTTCTAGATAACATTAGACCAGTTAGTAATTCAAAAAGTTGGTTAGATGACATTTATTAATTAATAACTTTATTAGTATCATACATATATATTTATTTATATGCCTTAACTTTTCGATGCTTCACCCATGAAGGTATTTAAGACCTAATACTTAATCCAGATTCCTACATAGTTGTAATATTAATTTAGCTTTTCTTGAAGAGACATGGTATTTTCGCAAGCCTGAAATCCTATCAACATGAGTTGTCAATATTTTCTTTTCATGATATTATGAGTCGATATATATTTTTTCTTTTTTTTTTTTTTTTTTGAAGCAGGGTCTTCCTGTAGCCCCAGCTGTCCTGAAACTCACTATGTAGACCAGGGTGGCTTAAATTCACAAAGATCCTCTTGCCTCTGCTTCCTGAGTGCTGGGATTAAAGTCATGCACCACCACACCTTGCCAGTGTCTATATTTTTAACATTTATTTTACCAAAAGTAAAACAAGGTATTGTACATCAAGCATGCTTTGATATAAAGCTAACAATCCACTATCCACATCTCTAACTGAAGAATGTTTCATGACCATGGAAAACAGGAGAGCAAAAGATTGTAATGGAAATGGAAGGATAAATGTTTGGAAGCAGCTTCAGGTATTGGCCAAGATTCCATCTAAGAGAAGGACCTAAATGCAAGCTCCCAATATTTATACCAAATAATTTCCTTAAATTTTTCCACTGATCTATTTCCCTGATAAACTTCTAACTTCTTAAGAATTTGTAGTTACCCAAGAAACAATTACCATCACATAGGCCTAAGAACAATGATTTCACCTTCTTGGGATCTGCACATATTTCTACCTTCTGTCATTTCATACTGTGCCTGTTTGAATGAGAAATGTGCCTCATAGGTGCCATGATGTGAACGCTTGGAGCCCAGATGATGGTGCTGTTTGGAAAGCTTATGGAAGCCATAGGAGATGGGGACTTGTTGGAGGAAGTTTGTCGCTGGAGGACAGCTTTGAGAGTTTATAAACTCCCAGACACCTCAGGTTACTTTGCTCTGCTTCCTGTGTATGGACGGGGTTGTATTCTTTCATCAGTGTTTTCTGACCTAAAATTTCCATGACCTCCCTAAATTGTGCCACAAAATGTTCAAAAATATCTGTGCCAATAGGGTTATTTCTAATTCAAATCACATAGATACTTTCACGATTCTTTAGCGTTTCCATAGCTCATTTTTCTCAAATTATTTTACTATTGTAATTCGTTTTTTTTACTTTTCTTTGTTTATTTTCCCTGCTAGTAGAACTATTCAGAAAAATCTTCTTACTATCATCTTCAATGTTTTAGAAAGGCTAGGGAGCCATCAGAGCAGTAAGGCCTCAGCAGTAGGTAACATCAATGTGAGGGAGCAGTCAGACTCAGGCAATTGCTTTTACCCAGAAGTGCACCCACAGTCTGTTTGTTTTTCTTCCTTAAATTTTTATTGAGCTTTTGTACATTTCGTATAATATTTCTTAATATAAATTAGACCCCTTCTCCTATCCATGCCACACCTATTGTTTTTTTTAATATATTTTTTAAATATTTTTTAGTTATTTCGTATGTATATGAATGTACTGTCTGCATGCAGGTTTGTGCACCCGTGTCGTGCAATGCCGCAGAGGTCAGAAGAGGGTGTTGGATTCCCCTGGAACTGGAGTTCTCCTGGAATTGGAGTTTCAGACAGTTCTCAGCCGCCATGTGGGTGCTGGGATCGAACCCGGGTCCTCTGCAAGAGCAGTCGGTGCTCTTAACTGCTAGGCCATCTCTCCAGCCCCCTATTGTTTTTTTTTTTATTAATTTTATGTTTATGAATATCTTGCTTTCATGTGTTTAAGTACACCTGTGTCATGCAATGCATAAGGAGATCAAAAGAGGGCATTATTAGTATTAGTACGTATATATTAATATTTTAATTTATATTATAATGATAACACTAATATATTGTTATATCTATGTTACATAAAATATATGTTAATGCAGACATTTATGAAGAAAGTCCACTGCCTATAATATTCAGGAGCACAAACTAAATGCTTTTCCATTCACAGTACATGTTTGTGAATTATAGTGAAAAAGAATATGTATGTCTTGATTAATTTCACTGATGAACAAATGAAAACCTATCATGATTACATGAAATTTGTTGGACACCTAATGCTCCTTTTGGGTACCACAGAGGGAATATAATTGTCATTCTTACCAAGAAACTTCTAAAGTGGTCCCTTTGTATTTAATATGTTTGTAGAAAATCAAATGGCTGGCAGGAAAGACAAAAAGCTACATATTGATTATAACTTTATATTCAGGACATATATTAAAGTGATTTACTTTGTATTTTATTAGAATGACTATTATTGTAATATACCATAAACACAAATTTCCAGAGCTGCTTCTGTCAAAGCAAATTGCTGATATTCCCTGTCAAGTTTAGTCCTATTGTGATACTCAACTGTTAAATCCCATTTCTAATTTGGTTAGAACCACTACCTGACTCTCAATGTTTACGCTTGCTTAAATATTGTTAGTTGAATTTGAAGCCTGTGCCCATAGCTGACAATTGTAATTGGGCTAGTCAACAGCCGCCTAGGTTCAAAGCCCAGCATCAGATCAGTCCTATGTTCCTCCAGACCTCAAATCAGACAACCCACTAGCATCAGAAAAAAGTTAGGTATCTCTGCATGTTTACACAGCTTCCAGTCCTTCACAGAATAGCCAACATGGAGGTTCAGAAAGGAAGAATACAGAGATAGCTTAGAATATGAGATCCATATTCTATTAACAGAACATTTTCGTTGATGTTTGGAAAAGGAATATAATAGACCTTACATATGTGTCCTTCATTCTAGGCCTTTCATTCTAGGCACGTGGTTTTTAGCACATAACTGGCTACAAGGCATCAGAGCTTGTTAGAAATGTTACCGGTACATACGGAATTAAATTTTGCTATTATCAGCACCTTCAGACCAGTTCTCTATATTTAGGGAACTTTGAGACATACTAGTATAGAATATTACACAATGGATTAGTGCTATTCATGTGAATATATGTGCACTTGTTTCAATGAATTTAGAAGTCAGAGATGCATATTTATCTGTAGTTAATGTAAATGTTTGCATCAAGCAAAACTCAAAACAGATTCAAGCTAAGCATTTCTCATTTTAAAATTTAAAAACAAATGAGATTTAAAACAAAATAATCTTGATAGCTTCGACGAATTTACACGGATTTTTTTTTTAAGAAAACACTTTGATATCTACACACTTTTGTTATTGTTGTCTTTTCAAGATAGGGTCTCCCTGTAGCCCCAGCTGTCCTAGAACTCACTCTGTCGACCAGGCTGGCCTTGAACTCACAAAGATCCGCCTGCCTCTGCCTCCCAAGTGCTAGGATTAAAGGAGTGCACCACCACACCTGGCAATGTCTATAGACTTTTAAGAGCAGTGTGTACATACCTTTATTCATCCAAGAAACTTCAGAATATCACATAGGTCCTGAAATTTCACACAAAACTTTTTTTTTTAATTTTTTATTTTTATTGATGCTTTGTGTATTTCATATATCATTTTCCAATTCAGTTCAGGCATATATCCCCTTCCCTTCCCCCCCACCCTACCCCTACCCATCGCAGATCGTGCATTCTGCCATAAGATTTCTGCATCTCTCTCTGCTTTTTTGTTTTGTTTTGTTTTCATTTTTTTAACAATAGGTGATAATTTGTGAGTACAAGCATCCTTCATGTAAAACCAATTTGCAAGCAGTTGTGCCCAAACCCACACAGCTCATGGGTCCCACCATCCAGCAGGGGGGGGGGGGGCTTGTATGTTCAATCAAGTTGATCAAATGAGTGTCCAGTCTATATTATTGTAGTTTCACCATTAACCCCAATCGAAGCCCTTACATTCTATCACGCCCTCTTTTCCACAGATTGTTCCCTAGGCTTAGAAAAGGGGCACAGGTGGATGAGAAGCAAAACACTCTACTTTCTCTGGAGCTGATGTCTTGGTCTCTCTAGTCAGTTCTGCTGTTTTCTTTCATGGGCTGCCAGCTTGTCCAGGCTTAACCTTTTCGATCCTACTAATGAAGCACATGCAATTAATGATTTAGGTATTTAACAGTATAATATATAGCCTTTCGATCCTACTAATGAAAGCACAAGCAATTAGATATATGGTATTTAAACAGTACTAATTGTTATGGTAGGTTACTTGGTATAGACACAGATGTTTGGATGGTAATGTCAATTCATGATCTACATTTTCTTCTGTCAAGTATGGCAGGGTCTTCGTGTGGTTTATAACATCTCCTAACCATTAGAGGATGTAAGCTTGTGACATCAGCCGTGGGTTATTTCTCCCAAGGAGAAAGCCAATAGCCAATTAGATTGGGATATACAGATATGGCTGCCACTGTGCACAGTATTTCCAGGCAGATGAGGTGTAGCTTGGTGCTGAGGAGGAGCTCTGGAGGTGATAGAAGAGAAACTGGGAGCAGACTACAAGACGTAGGTGTAAGGAAAGACTTCTAAATCAGACAGAGCTGCAAAGAAGTAAGGTCATCAAATTGACAAATGGGACCTCAATAAACTCAAAAGCTTCTGTACATCAAAGGAAACAATAAAGGAAGTGAAGAGAAAACCCACAAGAATGGGAGGAAACCTTCACAGCAAGATACATCTGACAAAACATTAATCTCCAGAGTATACAAGCTACTCAAAAAACAAAGAAGAAAGAAACAAATGAATCACTCAAAAGATGGAGCAAAGATCTGAACAGAGACTTCACAGAGGAGGAATTGAGATGGCTGAAAAACACCTTAAAAAATGTTCAACATCACTAAAATTAAGGAAATTGCAAATTAAAACCACCTTAAGCTTTCCACCTTAACTTACTCCAGTAAGACTGGCTTAGGATCAAGAAAAACAAATGATGCCAGTGCTGGAGAGGGTGTGGGGGAAGAACCCTCATCCACTGCTGCTGGGAAAATAAACTTGCTGCCAGCCACTGTTGGAAAATCAAGTGTGGAGAACCCCTTCTAGAAGATCTCCGACATGATCCTGCCATTGACCCAGTCATACCATCCTGGGTTAATATACCCACAAGACTCTCTTACTGCAGAGATACATCGCACCAGCTATATTTTAAAAATCTTTTTTCGCGCTCCTGTTCACAATTAGCAAAAACTGGAATCAAACCAAATGCCCCAAAACTTTCCTAAAAAATACACTTAACTTAGAAAATTATGATTAACAATCCTAGTAAAAAACCCAAACTATGTAAAGTGATATATTGCATAAAAGCTCTGAGATCAAGAAAAATCCATTTAAATGAATTAATTTTCTATTTTTAGGGCCTATCCAGCAAAAATATATCTTGAATAGGCTCAATTACACGAAAACTACAACCTTCCAGGTAAAAATGTGGTCTAAAGCTGCCCAGTGACATATGCGTGGGTGAATGCTTAATTTCTTCCCTCATGTTACCTCTGAAGAAATTTGCAAATATTAAGGCTAAAAATGGTATTTTTTCATAGACATGTCATTTTTAAAATTTTAGTCAAAACGACCCTTGAATGCAATATCCCTAAAATTGAAAACTACAATCACACCAAATAGACCATTGGAAGTAGAGACAGGAAAAAGACAGTTAATGGCAGTGAAAGAAGCCTAAAAAAGAGGCATGGATTGTATACTTAGGTCTATCATCCCCCATAAAAGGAATAAGAGAGTTACCTTATCCTACTTTAAATGAGTCAAAAATTGGCCAGACATACTGTGCATTTGTCTCTCTTCAATATGTCTTCTTTCTCACTAAATCAAATGAATGATCAATATGTTATAGCTATTAGGATATTGACTCGGTTCTTCTTCATCTCTGAAAATTAGTCTTAACTGATATTTTGGTTGTATATAACTCTTACTTAAATAGTACTGCCTACGATGATAATCTGTCATCTTCCAAATACCTGATAATTCTATTAAAATAAATTTTAACAATAGCTAGTATTTCTCTAAATTACAATAACACTCTCCTAAGTCATTAAAATGCCAAGATTGCAAAAAAATTCAGTGAATTTATTTTAAATGGATCACTAAATAACCATATAACTGTATTTTATACTACTTTGAAAGCTAAATAGAAAGTGTAAACTTCAACTGAATAACTAAACTATCTCTTCTGCAAGCAAGGCTAGCTTTCAGTCTTGTGGCAGGTAGGGTGTAACTTTTATTTGATGTTTTTCTTCGCCCTCCTTGCTTCTTTGAACTTTCTTTATTGCAATTTAGATTTAAGGAAAACACAACTCACTACTATAATCTAACCAAGAAATTATCAAATATATTATTTTTCTTAATTTAATTGTCATAACTGCTGCAAAGAAATTATTTTTGCACAAAGATCTTTTGCTCAGCTATGGCGCAAGTCCTAACATCTACATAAGATTTTCTGTACATGTATTTGTCAGGTTGTGATCTGATTATATATAACAAGAGAATATAAAGAAGATATTGCAAAAAAAATGGAAATTACTACATCATTCAAGACAGTAACTTCAGCATTGGGTCCTGCTAGTAGTACTCCAGACGAACGTCAGTGTGATGAGAGCATAAGGAGTCATATTAAATAGTGATAGAAATTTCGAGTACATGAGGAAAGCCGCGATTCATGTTGAGGAGAGGACTGTAGCTATTTTGTTTCATTGAATGTTCGTGCGAGTTACAATTCTTTTTAACTTCTCTCATTTTGTGGAGTTTCTGGGCCTACTGTGAAATTTCCTCTGGTATTTCCATGAATACTTTCATTTATGGTGTGCTGAGAATCCGCTCCCTAGAGTTCTGGGTCCAGTATGTGGTCTCAAGAGAACACTGTGGTTTAGACCACGTGCTGCTTGCTCTGCTGTTTTTGGTTTACTCAGCCTTGCTTTGCACATGGGGCCTCCAAGTCTGCCAATGCTGGATCAGAATCCTCTCCCATCCCTCCAAGCTTCCTTCATAGCAGAGGGAGTGTGCAGCTCTGTGAGACAATTTATGCATATAATTCAGGGAACAGCCACACAAATGTCTTCAGGTTATTTTCATGAAAAAAGTGTGGGCACTCAGATGACTTCATGAGACACCAAAGGCTCTTTCCATCCTCAGTCACAGGATCCTCCTAGCATGGAACTGGAAAGCAGGTTAATGATCCAGAAAGACACCAGAACGGGAGCATTCAAGCTCACATGGTCTAGCTACTACTTTTATGCAGAGGAATACAAGTCCTTGTCCTAAGTCCTGATAGAAGCTACATTTACATATTCCCAACTGTCTTCCTGACTCTACAAGTCCTCAAGCACCTATTTTTCTTCAGGTCAACTTCAGACCTGTCCATGTAGATTACCCCACTATACACAATTGTTTCCAATGCATTGAGCAGTGACTGAAAATATATGTACTAGGTCTTCTACAGACCTCCCATGCGGCAGGTCTGCAACCAGTGAGTATCGTCCTATTGACGCCAGGCGGGAAATGGCTAGTGTAAGGGCCGACGCCCAGAAACCCAGGCCATGCCCAGCACCAGGGCGCGAAACATTCTAACCTCCAATTCCAGGGGAACTCCAGTTCCAGGGTATCTGGTGCCCTCTTCTGATCTTCTCTGACCTCTGCGGCATTGCATGACATGGATTGCACAAACCTGCAGGCAGACCCAGTAAAAGTTTAACCAGAAAGAAAAGAAAGGACAGGCGGACTGTCGCACAGCAGTTACAACACTGAGGGCAGATATCTGTAGCAAAGGAAATCATCTTGGGCTGTCTTAGGGCCTTCAGCTTATTTATGAACTCGGGAAAAAATGGTTGAAACCTCTCTATGAGGACTTTCCCCATGTCATCATAGAATTCCAGAGGGACAGGGTGCAGCCCCATGGTCAACTGTCTTAGGTTGGCTGTGTGGTGCAGAAGGCCCTCCAGGATAGACAAAGAAATGACATTGTCATAGAAGTTGACATATGACCATCAGCGAGCCAGGCCGGAACTGACCGAGTCTCAAAACATCCACAAAAAAAAAAAGTGAAAAGCCGATTGCCACAGCACCAAAATGTCACTTTCTTCAGTGCTCTTGATCCAGTAAATAACTCCACCCATGTTTCTGCAAGGAATCCTAATTCAATTTGTGGGAGGAAGGATAATAGAAAACAGATGTTTTTGGAGAGGAAGAATTATTTTTCTTCTTCTTTTTTATTTATTTATTTTATTGTTATGTGTATGAATGTACTGTCTTCATGTAGGTTTTGCACCCGTTGTGGAAGAGGAAGAATTTCTTTTTTTTAAAAAAAAAAAATTTATTTATTTATTTATTTATTATTTATTTATTTATGCTGATATGAATGTACTGTCTGCCATGCAAGGTTTGGTGACACCCGTGTCGTGCAGTGCACGCAAGAAGGTTCAGAAAGAGGGTGTGGATTCCCGGAACTGGAGTTCTCCTGGAATTGGGAGTTCAGACGTTCTCACGGCCCAATGTGGGGTGCTTGGGATTCGAACACCGAAGTCCTCTGCAAAGAGCAGTCCGTGCGCTCGTTAACGCTAGCATCTCTCCAACCCCAGAGGAAAAATTCTTAATGGTGAGGACATTTAAGTAGGGAGGGACATGGGAAAGTAGAAACGAGAATGGAGTGGAAGGCATGGATAAATAGCACTGAGAACATTTAAACTTAATATTTTATAAGGTTTGTATGTTTAATTTATTTATTTCTCTATGTATGTACGAATGCACTGTCTGCATGTAGGTCTGTGCACCCATTGTGGGGCAATGCCCCGGGGGTGAAAGAGACTGTCGGATTTCCCTGGAACTGGAGTTCTCCTGGAAATGGAGTTACAGACCGGTTTCTCAGCCGCATGGAGTTACTCCAGACAGACATAAGATAGTATTCCTCCAGAAGCTGTATATTTTTTTTTTTTAAACATGAAACTCCCAGTCCCAGGAGTATCAGGTCCACTTTTTGATACTGTTTGTGAAGGAGGTCCGAGAAATTATCCGAAAAAATGGACTGGGCATTGCCATTGTTCATGAGGATTATTCAAAGAAACTTGAATAGTAGGACACAGTGAGTAAAGAAACCATGTACTTTGTTACTGGATATAGAAAAATTGAACTAGTACTAACATGGAAATTCCTCCCTGCTGGCTTGCTTTCATAATACTGGAAAGTGCTATGCAGTCTGATAAGGGAAAACATTCAATAGCCTTACATATCATTCATCCCTGAGTCACAATAATGACTGTTCGATTAAGATATTCCCACTGTTGACATTATCACATGAATACTATGGTAAGTAATTGAATACTATTAAAGCACCATTTTGCATTTGGTCATTCTAAAAAAATGTTTATTTTATTTTAATGTACTAGAGATCCTACGTCACGTATGTCCGTAAGTTGCACACACTTAGTTGTGCCCAGCCTGAGCGAAGACAGAAAGTGGCTCATGGATCTCCTGAGACCGAAGTTTAGCCCACCAATTGGTCTGTTAGGACACTATTGTGTCCTAAGCCCAGTTTCTTCCATGCAACCGAATGGACGACCAGTGTTCTTAAATGCTGAGAAAACTCTTCTGGCCAAGAACTTTATAACAGATTGTTGATTAACCGATCAAGCATCAAAGTACCAGTGATTTCGTGTTCTGGTTACCTGTGTTAATATGACCAAGAATAGGAACCCTCCATGATAATTTACGATGAAGCTGACTATGCCCTCCATGAATGAAACTTTACAACTATATTCTTACTAACTATGATATAACATTAAACTGCCTTCTACACACATATCCCTGTACCAATCCATTAGTATAATTATCAGTCCTCGTCAGAGAACATTCTTTGCTGCCATATAGTTCAGTCAACTGCCCAGACAACTCCCACTCACACTGAGTCAAAATTGCTCGACAGAAGACATGATGTCTGGCAAGTAAATGGCAACACACCCATAAATTAGAACATGTAGAATTGCAATCCTCCCAATTTCTGTTTCAGACCGCGAATAATATATAAAGCCAGAAGGTGGTAACAACATGCAAGACTGGAGGAAACAGTATCTTCCAGTATCTTCTGAACATAACACACAAATACACTTAAACTCATGCAACTTTCTGGAGCTGGGTTCCACAGAATTAACGACCTCTTGTACCAGACCATGCAGTCAACATTCCTGCATGAATGGGGAAGGGATAAATGATCCCCATTCTCCCCATTTGAGGAGCTGTTGACAGTTCATGCCTGCTAGATGAGAGAGAGCCAGGTTTATTGAGAGGTACAGCTCATGGCACATGGAATCTTCAACAATGGGTGCCGTACCACCCCTGTGCATATGGAAAAGACTAAGTACTCAGGGGGTTATTAAAAATACAAATAAAAAAAGAAAATGATAGATTAGAAAGGGACATAAACTTGTATGCAGAATATTGAGAGGCGAAATCCTAGAGGGAAGAAGAGGGAGATTGGTGAGTGAATATGATCAAACTGCAGTTTCATTTATTTATGAAGAGGATTCTCGAAGTAATAATAACTTATGTGACTTTGTTTTAAATTTTGAAACCTGTCATTTTGTACCTTGAGAGATACTAAATGTGAGGACCAAAAGCCCTTTAAATTGATAATCTCTTATTTTTTTGTGTTTTAGGCAACGGCCGTAATTATATTAATTGTGATATTACTCATGAACTAATTTCTACCCTTTATATTTTGATAAATATCAATATATAAGCTGAGAGATTTTACTTCCTTTTTTTCTTGAGTTCTGATAAATTTAATACAGTTATTTATTCCTGCGTCTTGATGTAAAAGAGAGATGCATTTCCTATTAGTTCAATCTTCACCTAACAAAGGTAAAGATTAGGGCCATTAGACCATTACCATAATGTTTGAAGCTAGGGGACGCTGCCCCTCACCAGGTAAGAGTTAGCATACTAGAGCTAATTCAGTGCCTAATGCTGCTTTCCTTCTTTCCCTGGGGTTCAAGGGTCACTTTTAATTTTCCTCAATCATTGGTATCCAAACAAGTCTTTTCTTGGTTCTCTCCCAGATAATCTTCAGTAGACTTAAGCTTCATGGAGTTGACACCCACATAACAGTATATACAAGTTATCCTAATAGCAACATAAACAACTTTAAATGGTGATAAAACTATTATTTAAGCTTAAAATTGGACTAACGGGAGAAAAAATAATGTGTTTACCAAATTTGATACACAAGGACCACAGCCTTTGAATTACATTCTTTATGGATATTAAAGCTTTGTATTGATTTCTTTACTCATCCAGTTAGTATTTCTCAAGATATATTGTACTGTAGTTCCTATATTTAATCCAGAAACCTAGTTTTGTTGTTCGCTAACTATTTGGAACTATGCAGCCTAGTCATATTATTGGACCGTAAATGACCAAAATCTCTTTTACTCAAAGCTAAACCATTGGATCCACATCTTATTTCTCCAAGATCATCTTGATGAAATGCCTATTCCTTTGTGCACAGCTGTGAATGCTGGCAATCTGACTTGCAAGCTCTGTGGATATTTAATTTATATTTTTGTACCTGACCTCTGATATGGCCCAGTCCTGTAAAGTAACTAATTCATTTCCTACCCAGTGAAATTATGCAATTAGTGGCAAACTCTAAGTTCTGTGGACAGACTATTATGAAGAAACATGTTTAATACAGTGAAAGTTAACTTTGCTTTTGGAAATGTGCGATAGTTGCAATTGAGTTTGAAAAATAAATAAATAAAAAACGTATTCTAGAAGCTTTGATTAAATTTGGGTTAAATTTATTGGTCCTATTATATAACTAGGACGCGGAAATAAATACATGGGCAATAACTCCAACGGTCCCACTGTTAGTATGCAACACTGTTACCAAGAGTATTAGTCAGTTGTCTCTAAAGGAATACAGCAAAAACAACAGGGACCCCGGAATATAATAGACTTATACCTTACAAAATTATTGGATTTGCTTCACATTGACAGAGTTCAAGGAGTACCGACAATGGCCGTGCCACACTGGAGAGGCGAGAATCCAGGGAACTGTTCAGTCCACAAGGCTGGATGTCTCAGCCAGGTCCCAAATCTTGGGTGCTGAAAGGCCTGATGATTCCAGGAGATCTGCCCATCACAGTACAGGATGGGATCCAAAGAGTTGATCACAACAGCAAGACAAACTCACCCAATGAGAGAGAGGCAAGCCGCAGGAGGAAAAAGGAAAGGGACCAGCTCCCTCTACCATAGCCTTTTATACCTGCGCACTGGCGGCAGAAGATTAATGCCCACATTTTGGGGTGGGCCATCTGGGTGGAGGTAGTCCAATCCAAAAATCCTTTATCTCTTATTTGTTCATCCCAAATCCAACAAGTTGACACCAGGAAGTCTTTAACATCCCACACCAATAGTGTAAGCAGCGGCTAATGAACTACACTACCAGGATTACTACATTCCTAGCAATATAACAAGTAACGCATAATGAAAGAATTGGCTGCCAACCTGTGAAGTCCTCAGGTACCAGTGGAGTTCATTAGAATTCAACCCAATTTCCCCACTGTTCTGATTTCCCGCTCCAATTTTTTTTTTCTTCAGATGCCAATTGTTGAAGATTCCGAATATGTGATTCAAAGAGCAAACACAGAGAAATCAAAAGCCTCCGCCGTAGTGACTGACGGCTTTTATCTCTATGCTTAAGCTTTCATAGCACTAGAAGGTACTACACATGCTGTAAGAATGACATAATCATTTACTTTATTTATCTGTTGAACCAGTGAACTGTAACTACTGGCCTGGAAAGACATACCCAGAATTTCAATTGTGGTACATATGTTGTGAGAGTTACAAATCATATTCTAACTGTATTTAAAGCCCACTTTAAAAGATGGTCCCCCAAACTGGCACTGTTATCATGGCCAAGAACCTGTGGTGGATAGGTCTGAGCCATGGGGAGAACATTCAACTATTATCCTACTAAATGGGCATATTAAACCAATTACTAGTGAAGTATTCTACACCTACAGATTTAATGCATTTCTCAACTCTTATCACAGTAGCTCCTTTTGCAGCAGATGGAGATTAACAGCAGACCCGCAAAACTGGTGGAATAGTGCAGAAATTAAGAATATTGTCAGAGCTGCTTGGCCCTAAATGGGATACCAGTTTCACATCTTTTCCTCCCTAGGCTCAGAGATAATTTCCTAAAAGGGGGGAGACAGGCTGTAATAACCAGCGCTGGTGAATGAATACCAGGGAAACAGCAGAGCAAAGTGCACAATTTCTGTACAGGCCAACACATACAAAAACTCCACAAGAACAGGGGAGGTAAGTTAGAAGCTCTAGCCATGACTGAGGAAATATTGGCAATTGTATAGCTCCTAGGATACATGTTTTAATACCTCTGTTTCATTTAAGTATATGATGCTGGGTATATTGACCTAACTGCAAGAAATGGACCCACACCTAAGAATATTTGAGAAACACAAAATTAGATGACAAAATCAGCAAAATTATTAGAATTGAGGAAATATGTGAGCAGACAGGGTTGGCATGGGACGGGGAGATCTGACTGATTTAAGGAGTTTAATTAAGATAAAATGACATTAAAATTATCAAAGTAACAATCTAATTTTTATAGATACTACCCTAAGATAACTATATTATATATAACACTAAAACCTAATTAGAGAATATATAGATAGAGAAATAAGATTGTATTATATATCCAATATAGTTGGTTTTGGATTTGGGGGAGGGGATCCTAGGATTAGAGTACAATTTAAGAACAAGTCTATGACCTTATGCCGGGTGTGATGTATCAAGCGGTAGATAGTCACTCACTCAGGAGGCAGAGCCAGTAGATTCTCTGCCCTGGTTCCCCAGTCCAGCCTCTCGCCGACGTACACTAGTGAGTTCCAGGACAGCTGGGACTAAAAGAGATGCTGTCTCAAAAAGCACCCCCCCAAAAAGACCAAGTCTTACTTAGTACACCACAGAAGTCTAGAAATCAGTCATCCCTCTTCAATCTCCATAGTACGAGGATTATAAGTGTGTGCCACAATGTTTAGCAACATTGGGCTTTTGCGTTTTGTAAAACAACAAGTAAACAACATGGCTTTGCATAATATCGGTGATTGGGGTACAACTTACAGCTCATTTTTTTTATATATAAAGAATACTTTTATTGAGCTTGTGGTGTATATCAACATCCATTTCATTCCAATTTTAGACACATTCCCCTTTTTCTGACCACTACTGATTGTTGAGGATCAAGTTATGTGTTTGTTTTAGAGTATAACTCATTGTTTACAGTATGTTTTAGCTGACACAAGATGTGAATAACATTGCTAAAAATTTATATAGCAGTGGATACAAAATATAGGAGTAACCATACACACAGGAGAAATTAGTGGATAGGCGCCCATTGGCGCATAAATCACGAGGACAACTCAGGAGGCAGGTATGTGCCACCGTCGACCTTCTTGCAGTCGCTCAAGGACCTAGCTTAGTAAAGACACACTTAGTTCCTGGATGGCTGGGGCTACAGGAGAATCCTGTCTCAAAAAGACCAAAAAGAAAAAAGTGAAAAGAAACCATTGTGATATTTCAGTCACTNAGTGACTGAAATATCACAATGGTTTCTTTTCACTTTTTTCTTTTTGGTCTTTTTGAGACAGGATTCTCCTGTAGCCCCAGCCATCCAGGAACTAAGTGTGTCTTTACTAAGCTAGGTCCTTGAGCGACTGCAAGAAGGTCGACGGTGGCACATACCTGCCTCCTGAGTTGTCCTCGTGATTTATGCGCCAATGGGCGCCTATCCACTAATTTCTCCTGTGTGTATGGTTACTCCTATATTTTGTATCCACTGCTATATAAATTTTTAGCAATGTTATTCACATCTTGTGTCAGCTAAAACATACTGTAAACAATGAGTTATACTCTAAAACAAACACATAACTTGATCCTCAACAATCAGTAGTGGTCAGAAAAAGGGGAATGTGTCTAAAATTGGAATGAAATGGATGTTGATATACACCACAAGCTCAATAAAAGTATTCTTTATATATAAAAAAAATGAGCTGTAAGTTGTACCCCAATCACCGATATTATGCAAAGCCATGTTGTTTACTTGTTGTTTTACAAAACGCAAAAGCCCAATGTTGCTAAACATTGTGGCACACACTTATAATCCTCGTACTATGGAGATTGAAGAGGGATGACTGATTTCTAGACTTCTGTGGTGTACTAAGTAAGACTTGGTCTTTTTGGGGGGGTGCTTTTTGAGACAGCATCTCTTTTAGTCCCAGCTGTCCTGGAACTCACTAGTGTACGTCGGCGAGAGGCTGGACTGGGGAACCAGGGCAGAGAATCTACTGGCTCTGCCTCCTGAGTGAGTGACTATCTACCGCTTGATACATCACACCCGGCATAAGGTCATAGACTTGTTCTTAAATTGTACTCTAATCCTAGGATCCCCTCCCCCAAATCCAAAACCAACTATATTGGATATATAATACAATCTTATTTCTCTATCTATATATTCTCTAATTAGGTTTTAGTGTTATATATAATATAGTTATCTTAGGGTAGTATCTATAAAAATTAGATTGTTACTTTGATAATTTTAATGTCATTTTATCTTAATTAAACTCCTTAAATCAGTCAGATCTCCCCGTCCCATGCCAACCCTGTCTGCTCACATATTTCCTCAATTCTAATAATTTTGCTGATTTTGTCATCTAATTTTGTGTTTCTCAAATATTCTTAGGTGTGGGTCCATTTCTTGCAGTTAGGTCAATATACCCAGCATCATATACTTAAATGAAACAGAGGTATTAAAACATGTATCCTAGGAGCTATACAATTGCCAATATTTCCTCAGTCATGGCTAGAGCTTCTAACTTACCTCCCCTGTTCTTGTGGAGTTTTTGTATGTGTTGGCCTGTACAGAAATTGTGCACTTTGCTCTGCTGTTTCCCTGGTATTCATTCACCAGCGCTGGTTATTACAGCCTGTCTCCCCCCTTTTAGGAAATTATCTCTGAGCCTAGGGAGGAAAAGATGTGAAACTGGTATCCCATTTAGGGCCAAGCAGCTCTGACAATATTCTTAATTTCTGCACTATTCCACCAGTTTTGCGGGTCTGCTGTTAATCTCCATCTGCTGCAAAAGGAGCTACTGTGATAAGAGTTGAGAAATGCATTAAATCTGTAGGTGTAGAATACTTCACTAGTAATTGGTTTAATATGCCCATTTAGTAGGATAATAGTTGAATGTTCTCCCCATGGCTCAGACCTATCCACCACAGGTTCTTGGCCATGATAACAGTGCCAGTTTGGGGGACCATCTTTTAAAGTGGGCTTTAAATACAGTTAGAATATGATTTGTAACTCTCACAACATATGTACCACAATTGAAATTCTGGGTATGTCTTTCCAGGCCAGTAGTTACAGTTCACTGGTTCAACAGATAAATAAAGTAAATGATTATGTCATTCTTACAGCATGTGTAGTACCTTCTAGTGCTATGAAAGCTTAAGCATAGAGATAAAAGCCGTCAGTCACTACGGCGGAGGCTTTTGATTTCTCTGTGTTTGCTCTTTGAATCACATATTCGGAATCTTCAACAATTGGCATCTGAAGAAAAAAAAAATTGGAGCGGGAAATCAGAACAGTGGGGAAATTGGGTTGAATTCTAATGAACTCCACTGGTACCTGAGGACTTCACAGGTTGGCAGCCAATTCTTTCATTATGCGTTACTTGTTATATTGCTAGGAATGTAGTAATCCTGGTAGTGTAGTTCATTAGCCGCTGCTTACACTATTGGTGTGGGATGTTAAAGACTTCCTGGTGTCAACTTGTTGGATTTGGGATGAACAAATAAGAGATAAAGGATTTTTGGATTGGACTACCTCCACCCAGATGGCCCACCCCAAAATGTGGGCATTAATCTTCTGCCGCCAGTGCGCAGGTATAAAAGGCTATGGTAGAGGGAGCTGGTCCCTTTCCTTTTTCCTCCTGCGGCTTGCCTCTCTCTCATTGGGTGAGTTTGTCTTGCTGTTGTGATCAACTCTTTGGATCCCATCCTGTACTGTGATGGGCAGATCTCCTGGAATCATCAGGCCTTTCAGCACCCAAGATTTGGGACCTGGCTGAGACATCCAGCCTTGTGGACTGAACAGTTCCCTGGATTCTCGCCTCTCCAGTGTGGCACGGCCATTGTCGGTACTCCTTGAACTCTGTCAATGTGAAGCAAATCCAATAATTTTGTAAGGTATAAGTCTATTATATTCCGGGGTCCCTGTTGTTTTTGCTGTATTCCTTTAGAGACAACTGACTAATACTCTTGGTAACAGTGTTGCATACTAACAGTGGGACCGTTGGAGTTATTGCCCATGTATTTATTTCCGCGTCCTAGTTATATAATAGGACCAATAAATTTAACCCAAATTTAATCAAAGCTTCTAGAATACGTTTTTTATTTATTTATTTTTCAAACTCAATTGCAACTATCGCACATTTCCAAAAGCAAAGTTAACTTTCACTGTATTAAACATGTTTCTTCATAATAGTCTGTCCACAGAACTTAGAGTTTGCCACTAATTGCATAATTTCACTGGGTAGGAAATGAATTAGTTACTTTACAGGACTGGGCCATATCAGAGGTCAGGTACAAAAATATAAATTAAATATCCACAGAGCTTGCAAGTCAGATTGCCAGCATTCACAGCTGTGCACAAAGGAATAGGCATTTCATCAAGATGATCTTGGAGAAATAAGATGTGGATCCAATGGTTTAGCTTTGAGTAAAAGAGATTTTGGTCATTTACGGTCCAATAATATGACTAGGCTGCATAGTTCCAAATAGTTAGCGAACAACAAAACTAGGTTTCTGGATTAAATATAGGAACTACAGTACAATATATCTTGAGAAATACTAACTGGATGAGTAAAGAAATCAATACAAAGCTTTAATATCCATAAAGAATGTAATTCAAAGGCTGTGGTCCTTGTGTATCAAATTTGGTAAACACATTATTTTTTCTCCCGTTAGTCCAATTTTAAGCTTAAATAATAGTTTTATCACCATTTAAAGTTGTTTATGTTGCTATTAGGATAACTTGTATATACTGTTATGTGGGTGTCAACTCCATGAAGCTTAAGTCTACTGAAGATTATCTGGGAGAGAACCAAGAAAAGACTTGTTTGGATACCAATGATTGAGGAAAATTAAAAGTGACCCTTGAACCCCAGGGAAAGAAGGAAAGCAGCATTAGGCACTGAATTAGCTCTAGTATGCTAACTCTTACCTGGTGAGGGGCAGCGTCCCCTAGCTTCAAACATTATGGTAATGGTCTAATGGCCCTAATCTTTACCTTTGTTAGGTGAAGATTGAACTAATAGGAAATGCATCTCTCTTTTACATCAAGACGCAGGAATAAATAACTGTATTAAATTTATCAGAACTCAAGAAAAAAAGGAAGTAAAATCTCTCAGCTTATATATTGATATTTATCAAAATATAAAGGGTAGAAATTAGTTCATGAGTAATATCACAATTAATATAATTACGGCCGTTGCCTAAAACACAAAAAAATAAGAGATTATCAATTTAAAGGGCTTTTGGTCCTCACATTTAGTATCTCTCAAGGTACAAAATGACAGGTTTCAAAATTTAAAACAAAGTCACATAAGTTATTATTACTTCGAGAATCCTCTTCATAAATAAATGAAACTGCAGTTTGATCATATTCACTCACCAATCTCCCTCTTCTTCCCTCTAGGATTTCGCCTCTCAATATTCTGCATACAAGTTTATGTCCCTTTCTAATCTATCATTTTCTTTTTTTATTTGTATTTTTAATAACCCCCTGAGTACTTAGTCTTTTCCATATGCACAGGGGTGGTACGGCACCCATTGTTGAAGATTCCATGTGCCATGAGCTGTACCTCTCAATAAACCTGGCTCTCTCTCATCTAGCAGGCATGAACTGTCAACAGCTCCTCAAATGGGGAGAATGGGGATCATTTATCCCTTCCCCATTCATGCAGGAATGTTGACTGCATGGTCTGGTACAAGAGGTCGTTAATTCTGTGGAACCCAGCTCCAGAAAGTTGCATGAGTTTAAGTGTATTTGTGTGTTATGTTCAGAAGATACTGGAAGATACTGTTTCCTCCAGTCTTGCATGTTGTTACCACCTTCTGGCTTTATATATTATTCGCGGTCTGAAACAGAAATTGGGAGGATTGCAATTCTACATGTTCTAATTTATGGGTGTGTTGCCATTTACTTGCCAGACATCATGTCTTCTGTCGAGCAATTTTGACTCAGTGTGAGTGGGAGTTGTCTGGGCAGTTGACTGAACTATATGGCAGCAAAGAATGTTCTCTGACGAGGACTGATAATTATACTAATGGATTGGTACAGGGATATGTGTGTAGAAGGCAGTTTAATGTTATATCATAGTTAGTAAGAATATAGTTGTAAAGTTTCATTCATGGAGGGCATAGTCAGCTTCATCGTAAATTATCATGGAGGGTTCCTATTCTTGGTCATATTAACACAGGTAACCAGAACACGAAATCACTGGTACTTTGATGCTTGATCGGTTAATCAACAATCTGTTATAAAGTTCTTGGCCAGAAGAGTTTTCTCAGCATTTAAGAACACTGGTCGTCCATTCGGTTGCATGGAAGAAACTGGGCTTAGGACACAATAGTGTCCTAACAGACCAATTGGTGGGCTAAACTTCGGTCTCAGGAGATCCATGAGCCACTTTCTGTCTTCGCTCAGGCTGGGCACAACTAAGTGTGTGCAACTTACGGACATACGTGACGTAGGATCTCTAGTACATTAAAATAAAATAAACATTTTTTTAGAATGACCAAATGCAAAATGGTGCTTTAATAGTATTCAATTACTTACCATAGTATTCATGTGATAATGTCAACAGTGGGAATATCTTAATCGAACAGTCATTATTGTGACTCAGGGATGAATGATATGTAAGGCTATTGAATGTTTTCCCTTATCAGACTGCATAGCACTTTCCAGTATTATGAAAGCAAGCCAGCAGGGAGGAATTTCCATGTTAGTACTAGTTCAATTTTTCTATATCCAGTAACAAAGTACATGGTTTCTTTACTCACTGTGTCCTACTATTCAAGTTTCTTTGAATAATCCTCATGAACAATGGCAATGCCCAGTCCATTTTTTCGGATAATTTCTCGGACCTCCTTCACAAACAGTATCAAAAAGTGGACCTGATACTCCTGGGACTGGGAGTTTCATGTTTAAAAAAAAAAAATATACAGCTTCTGGAGGAATACTATCTTATGTCTGTCTGGAGTAACTCCATGCGGCTGAGAAACCGGTCTGTAACTCCATTTCCAGGAGAACTCCAGTTCCAGGGAAATCCGACAGTCTCTTTCACCCCCGGGGCATTGCCCCACAATGGGTGCACAGACCTACATGCAGACAGTGCATTCGTACATACATAGAGAAATAAATAAATTAAACATACAAACCTTATAAAATATTAAGTTTAAATGTTCTCAGTGCTATTTATCCATGCCTTCCACTCCATTCTCGTTTCTACTTTCCCATGTCCCTCCCTACTTAAATGTCCTCACCATTAAGAATTTTTCCTCTGGGGTTGGAGAGATAGCCCTAGCGGTTAACAGAGCGCAGATTGCTTTTGCAGAGGATTCGGGTTCGATCCCAGCACCCCACATTGGGCCGGTTGAGAACGTCTGTAACTCCAATTCCAAGGAGAACTCCAGTTCCAGGGGAATCTGACACCCTCTTTCTGAACCTCCGTAGCACTGCACGACACGGGTGCACAGAACCTGCATGAAGACAGTACATTCATACGCATAAATAAATAAATAATAAATAAATAAATAAATAAATTTTTTTTTTTTAAAAAAAAGAAATTCTTCCTCTTCCACAACGGGTGCAAAACCTACATGAAGACAGTACATTCATACACATAACAATAAAATAAATAAATAAAAAAGAAGAAGAAAAATAATTCTTCCTCTCCAAAAACATCTGTTTTCTATTATCCTTCCTCCCACAAATTGAATTAGGATTCCTTGCAGAAACATGGGTGGAGTTATTTACTGGATCAAGAGCACTGAAGAAAGTGACATTTTGGTGCTGTGGCAATCGGCTTTTCACTTTTTTTTTTTGTGGATGTTTTGAGACTCGGTCAGTTCCGGCCTGGCTCGCTGATGGTCATATGTCAACTTCTATGACAATGTCATTTCTTTGTCTATCCTGGAGGGCCTTCTGCACCACACAGCCAACCTAAGACAGTTGACCATGGGGCTGCACCCTGTCCCTCTGGAATTCTATGATGACATGGGGAAAGTCCTCATAGAGAGGTTTCAACCATTTTTTCCCGAGTTCATAAATAAGCTGAAGGCCCTAAGACAGCCCAAGATGATTTCCTTTGCTACAGATATCTGCCCTCAGTGTTGTAACTGCTGTGCGACAGTCCGCCTGTCCTTTCTTTTCTTTCTGGTTAAACTTTTACTGGGTCTGCCTGCAGGTTTGTGCAATCCATGTCATGCAATGCCGCAGAGGTCAGAGAAGATCAGAAGAGGGCACCAGATACCCTGGAACTGGAGTTCCCCTGGAATTGGAGGTTAGAATGTTTCGCGCCCTGGTGCTGGGCATGGCCTGGGTTTCTGGGCGTCGGCCCTTACACTAGCCATTTCCCGCCTGGCGTCAATAGGACGATACTCACTGGTTGCAGACCTGCCGCATGGGAGGTCTGTAGAAGACCTAGTACATATATTTTCAGTCACTGCTCAATGCATTGGAAACAATTGTGTATAGTGGGGTAATCTACATGGACAGGTCTGAAGTTGACCTGAAGAAAAATAGGTGCTTGAGGACTTGTAGAGTCAGGAAGACAGTTGGGAATATGTAAATGTAGCTTCTATCAGGACTTAGGACAAGGACTTGTATTCCTCTGCATAAAAGTAGTAGCTAGACCATGTGAGCTTGAATGCTCCCGTTCTGGTGTCTTTCTGGATCATTAACCTGCTTTCCAGTTCCATGCTAGGAGGATCCTGTGACTGAGGATGGAAAGAGCCTTTGGTGTCTCATGAAGTCATCTGAGTGCCCACACTTTTTTCATGAAAATAACCTGAAGACATTTGTGTGGCTGTTCCCTGAATTATATGCATAAATTGTCTCACAGAGCTGCACACTCCCTCTGCTATGAAGGAAGCTTGGAGGGATGGGAGAGGATTCTGATCCAGCATTGGCAGACTTGGAGGCCCCATGTGCAAAGCAAGGCTGAGTAAACCAAAAACAGCAGAGCAAGCAGCACGTGGTCTAAACCACAGTGTTCTCTTGAGACCACATACTGGACCCAGAACTCTAGGGAGCGGATTCTCAGCACACCATAAATGAAAGTATTCATGGAAATACCAGAGGAAATTTCACAGTAGGCCCAGAAACTCCACAAAATGAGAGAAGTTAAAAAGAATTGTAACTCGCACGAACATTCAATGAAACAAAATAGCTACAGTCCTCTCCTCAACATGAATCGCGGCTTTCCTCATGTACTCGAAATTTCTATCACTATTTAATATGACTCCTTATGCTCTCATCACACTGACGTTCGTCTGGAGTACTACTAGCAGGACCCAATGCTGAAGTTACTGTCTTGAATGATGTAGTAATTTCCATTTTTTTTGCAATATCTTCTTTATATTCTCTTGTTATATATAATCAGATCACAACCTGACAAATACATGTACAGAAAATCTTATGTAGATGTTAGGACTTGCGCCATAGCTGAGCAAAAGATCTTTGTGCAAAAATAATTTCTTTGCAGCAGTTATGACAATTAAATTAAGAAAAATAATATATTTGATAATTTCTTGGTTAGATTATAGTAGTGAGTTGTGTTTTCCTTAAATCTAAATTGCAATAAAGAAAGTTCAAAGAAGCAAGGAGGGCGAAGAAAAACATCAAATAAAAGTTACACCCTACCTGCCACAAGACTGAAAGCTAGCCTTGCTTGCAGAAGAGATAGTTTAGTTATTCAGTTGAAGTTTACACTTTCTATTTAGCTTTCAAAGTAGTATAAAATACAGTTATATGGTTATTTAGTGATCCATTTAAAATAAATTCACTGAATTTTTTTGCAATCTTGGCATTTTAATGACTTAGGAGAGTGTTATTGTAATTTAGAGAAATACTAGCTATTGTTAAAATTTATTTTAATAGAATTATCAGGTATTTGGAAGATGACAGATTATCATCGTAGGCAGTACTATTTAAGTAAGAGTTATATACAACCAAAATATCAGTTAAGACTAATTTTCAGAGATGAAGAAGAACCGAGTCAATATCCTAATAGCTATAACATATTGATCATTCATTTGATTTAGTGAGAAAGAAGACATATTGAAGAGAGACAAATGCACAGTATGTCTGGCCAATTTTTGACTCATTTAAAGTAGGATAAGGTAACTCTCTTATTCCTTTTATGGGGGATGATAGACCTAAGTATACAATCCATGCCTCTTTTTTAGGCTTCTTTCACTGCCATTAACTGTCTTTTTCCTGTCTCTACTTCCAATGGTCTATTTGGTGTGATTGTAGTTTTCAATTTTAGGGATATTGCATTCAAGGGTCGTTTTGACTAAAATTTTAAAAATGACATGTCTATGAAAAAATACCATTTTTAGCCTTAATATTTGCAAATTTCTTCAGAGGTAACATGAGGGAAGAAATTAAGCATTCACCCACGCATATGTCACTGGGCAGCTTTAGACCACATTTTTACCTGGAAGGTTGTAGTTTTCGTGTAATTGAGCCTATTCAAGATATATTTTTGCTGGATAGGCCCTAAAAATAGAAAATTAATTCATTTAAATGGATTTTTCTTGATCTCAGAGCTTTTATGCAATATATCACTTTACATAGTTTGGGTTTTTTACTAGGATTGTTAATCATAATTTTCTAAGTTAAGTGTATTTTTTAGGAAAGTTTTGGGGCATTTGGTTTGATTCCAGTTTTTGCTAATTGTGAACAGGAGCGCGAAAAAAGATTTTTAAAATATAGCTGGTGCGATGTATCTCTGCAGTAAGAGAGTCTTGTGGGTATATTAACCCAGGATGGTATGACTGGGTCAATGGCAGGATCATGTCGGAGATCTTCTAGAAGGGGTTCTCCACACTTGATTTTCCAACAGTGGCTGGCAGCAAGTTTATTTTCCCAGCAGCAGTGGATGAGGGTTCTTCCCCCACACCCTCTCCAGCACTGGCATCATTTGTTTTTCTTGATCCTAAGCCAGTCTTACTGGAGTAAGTTAAGGTGGAAAGCTTAAGGTGGTTTTAATTTGCAATTTCCTTAATTTTAGTGATGTTGAACATTTTTTAAGGTGTTTTTCAGCCATCTCTAATCCTCCTCTGTGAAGTCTCTGTTCAGATCTTTTGCTCCATCTTTTGAGTGATTCATTTGTTTTCTTTCTTCTTTGTTTTTTGAGTAGCTTGTATACTCTGGAGATTAATGTTTTGTCAGATGTATCTGCTGTGAAGGTTTCCTCCCATTCTTGTGGGTTTTCTCTTCACTTCCTTTATTGTTTCCTTTGATGTACAGAAGCTTTTGAGTTTATTGAGGTCCCATTTGTCAATTGATGACCTTACTTCTTTGTGCAGCTGCTGTCTGATTTAAGAAGTCTTTCCTACACCTACGTCTTGTAGTCTGCTGCCAAGTTTCTCTTCTATCACCTCCAGAGCTCCTCCATCAGCACCAGCTACACCTCATCTGCCTGGAATACTGTGCAACAGTGGCAGCCAGCATATGTCTGTATATCCCAACTAATTGGCTATTGGCTTCTCCTTGGAGAAATAACCCACGGCTGATGTCACAAGCTTACATCCTCTAATGGTTAGGAGATGTTATAAACCACACGAAGACCCTGCCATACTTGACAGAAGAAAATGTAGATCATGAATTGACATACCATACCAAACATCTGTGTCTATACCAAAGTAACCTACCATAACAATTAGTACTGTTTAAATACCCATATATCTAATTGTTGTGCTTCATTAGTAGGATCGAAAGGCTATATATTATACTGTTTAAATACCTAAATATTAATTGCATGTGCTTCATTAGTAGGATCGAAAAAGGTTAAGCCTGGACAAGCTGGCAGCCCATGAAAGAAAACAGCACAGAACTGACTAGAGAGACCAAGACATCAGCTCCAGAGAAAGTAGAGTGTTTTGCTTCTCATCCACCTGTGCCCCTTTTCTAAGCCTAAGGGAACAATCTGTGGAAAAGAGGGCGTGATAGAATGTAAGGGCTTCGATTGGGGTTAATGGTGAAACTACAATAATATAGACTGGACACTCATTTGATCAACTTGATTGGAACATACAAGCCCCCCCCCCCGAGAACCCTTAGAAGACTCGAAATGATCCTGCCATTTGACCCAGTCATACCACTCCTGGGTATATACCCACAAGACTCATCTTACTGCAGAGATACATGCACAGCTATATTTATTGCCGCTCTGTTCACAATAGCAAAAAACTGGAATCAACCCAAATGCCCCAAAACTTTTAAAAATACACTTAACTTAGAAAATTATGATTAACAATCCTAGTAAAAAACCCAAACTATGTAAAGTGATATATTGCATAAAAGCTCTGAGATCAAGAAAAATCCATTTAAATGAATCAATTTTCTATTTTTAGGGCTATCCAGCAAAAATATAATGATAGGCTTCAATTACAGAACTACAACCTTCAGTAAAATGTTAAAGCTGCAGTGACATATGTGGGTGAATGCTTAATTTCTTCCCTCATGTTACCTCTGAAGAAATTTGCAAATATTAAGGCTAAAAATGGTATTTTTTCATAGACATGTCATTTAAATTTAGTCAAAGATTGAATGCAATATCCTAAAATTTGAAAATGTACAATCACACCAAATAGAAATTGGAAGTAGAGACAGGAAAAAGACAGTTAATGGCAGTGAAAGAAGCCTAAAAAAGAGGCATGGATTGTATACTTAGGTCTATCATCCCCCATAAAAGGAATAAGAGAGTTACCTTATCCTACTTTAAATGAGTCAAAAATTGGCCAGACATACTGTGCATTTGTCTCTCTTCAATATGTCTTCTTTCTCACTAAATCAAATGAATGATCAATATGTTATAGCTATTAGGATATTGACTAGGTTCTTCTTCATCTCTGAAAATTAGTCTTAACTGATATTTTGGTTGTATATAACTCTTACTTAAATAGTACTGCCTACGATGATAATCTGTCATCTTCCAAATACCTGATAATTCTATTAAAATAAATTTTAACAATAGCTAGTATTTCTCTAAATTACAATAACACTCTCCTAAGTCATTAAAATGCCAAGATGCAAAAAATTCAGTGAATTTATTTTAAATGGATCACTAAATAACCATATAACTGTATTTTATACTACTTTGAAAGCTAAATAGAAAGTGTAAACTTCAACTGAATAACTAAACTATCTCTTCTGCAAGCAAGGCTAGCTTTCAGTCTTGTGGCAGGTAGGGTGTAACTTTTATTTGATGGTTTTCTTCGCCCTCCTTGCTTCTGTGAACTTTCTTTATTGCAATTTAGATTTAAGGAAAACACAACTCACTACTATAATCTAACCAAGAAATTATCAAATATATATTTTTTTCTTAATTTAATTGTCATAAACATGTGCAAAGAAATATTGACAAAGATACTTTTGCACACTTGCCAATTCTCATCTCATTTTTCTGTCATTTTTGTTGTATCTGAAATTTAATATCAGAGAATAATAAAATATGCAAAAATGAAATTACTCTCATCACATAAGCTTCAGCTTGTCCCTCAGTCTCTCAAAGAGTCAGGTAAACATGATGCAGATAAAGGAGGAAAATTTGGTACATGAGAAACCAAATCATTGAAAAGAGCTGTAGCTATTTTTTCATGAATTTTCGTCATTTACAATTCTTCTTAACTTCTCTCATTTTCATAGTTCTCCTACTGGAAAATTTCCTCTTATTCTCCAAATACTTTCATATATGGTGTCTGAACCCTCCCCAAGAGTTCTGGTCAGTTACCGATTGCCACAGCACAAATGTCACTTTCTTCAGTGCTCTTGATCCAGTAAATAACTCCACCCATGTTTCTGCAAGGAATCCTAATTCAATTTGTGGGAGGAAGGATAATAGAAAACAGATGTTTTGGAAGAGGAATAATTATTTTTTCTTTCTTTCTTTTTTATTTTATTTATTTTTATTGTATGAATGTACTGTCTTCATGTAGGTTTGTGCACCCGTGTGGAAGAGGAAGAATTCTTTTAAAAAAATTATTTATTTATTTATTTATTTATTTATTTATTTATTTATTTATGCGTATGAATGTACTGTCTGCATGCAGGTCTGTGCACCCGTGTCGTGCAGTGCTACGGAGGTCAGAAGAGGGTGTCAGATTCCCCTGGAACTGGAGTTCTCCTGGAATTGGAGTTACAGACGGTTCTCAACCGCCATGTGGGTGCTGGGGATCGAACCCGAGTCCTCTGCAAGAGCAATCGGCGCTCTTAACCACTAGGCTATCTCTCCAACCCCAGAGGAAAAATTCTTAATGGTGAGGACATTTAAGTAAGGAGGGACATGGGAAAGTAGAAACGAGAATGGAGTGGAAGGCATGGATAAATAGCACTGAGAACATTTAAACTTAGTATTTTATAAGGTTTGTATGTTTAATTTTATTTATTTTCTATGTGTACGAATGCACTGTCTGCATGTAGGTCTGTGCACCCATGTGGGGCAATGCCCCGGGGGTCAGAAGAGACTGTCGGATTTCCCTGGAACTGGAGTTCTCCTGGAAATGGAGTTACAGACGGTTCTCAGCCGCCATGGAGTTACTCCAGACAGACATAAGATAGTATTCCTCCAGAAGCTGTATATTGTTAAACAAAACTCCCAGTCCCAGGTATCAGGTCCACTCTTTTGAACTGTTGGTGAAGGAGGTCCCAGAGATATCCGAAAAAATGCAGGCATTGCCATTGTTCATGATTATTCAAAGAAACTTGATAGTAGGACACAGTGAGTAAAGAAACCATGTACTTTGTTACTGGATATAGAAAAATTGAACTAGTACTAACATGGAAATTCCTCCCTGCTGGCTTGCTTTCATAATACTGGAAAGTGCTATGCAGTCTGATAAGGGAAAACATTCAATAGCCTTACATATCATTCATCCCTGAGTCACAATAATGACTGTTCGAGTAAGATATTCCCACTGTTGACATTATCACATGAATACTATGGTAAGTACATGAATACTATGGTAAGCACATTTTGCTTTGGTCATTCTAAAAAATGTTATTTTATTTTATGTATATGAATCTCACGCCTGTATGTCCGTAAGTGCACACATTTTGTGCAATGCTTGAGGAAGACAGAAAAGGTTATTGGATCTCCTGGAACCGAAGTTAGAAATGGTTGTTAGACACT
Source organism: Rhizomys pruinosus (assembly GCA_009823505.1). NCBI lineage: Eukaryota > Metazoa > Chordata > Mammalia > Rodentia > Spalacidae > Rhizomys > Rhizomys pruinosus. The sequence continues at coordinate 11,497 of VZQC01011159.1, read as the reverse complement.
ATGTGGCTAACCCAGTTTTCTGCAAGAGGAGCCAGTGTTCTTAAATGCTGAGAAAGCTCTCTGGCCCCCAAGAACTTTTCGATTGTGTTTAAGATCAGCATCAAAGGAAGTGATTCGTGGTTGGTACTGTGAATATGACCAAGAATCCATTAGGATGAAGCAGCTATGCCCTATGAAAGAACTTACAACTATTATTTTACTAAATGGATATAACATTAAACTGCCTTCTACACACATATCCCTGTACCAATCCATTAGTATAATTATCAGTCCTCGTCAGAGAACATTCTTTGTATAGTTCAGTCAATGCAGACACTCTCAACTGATCAATGTGCAGAAGACATGTGTCTGTGTAATGCACACCCATAAATAGAACATGTAAATTGCAATCCTCCCCAACTGTTTCAGGAAAATTATAGAAGAGGTGGTAAAAAGATTGCAAGACTGAGAGGAAACAGTATCTTCCAGTATCTTCTGAACATAACACACAAAAAAATTAACTAATGAACTTTCAGGAGCTGTGGTTCCCAGAATACGACCTGTACCAGACCAAGTCAGTCAACATTCCTGCATGAATGGGGAAGGGATAAATGATCCCCATTCTCCCCATTGGAGGAGCTGTTGACAGTTCATGCCTGCTAGATGAGAGAGAGCCAGGCTTATTGAGAGGTACAGCTCATGGCACATGGAATCTTCAACAATGGGTGCCGTACCACCCCTGTGCATATGGAAAAGACTAAGTACTCAGGGGGTTATAAAAATACAAATAAAAAAGGAAAAGATAATAGAAAGGGACATAAACTTGTATGCAGAATATTGAGAGGCGAAATCCTAGAGGGAAGAAGAGGGAGATTGGTGAGTGAATATGATCAAACTGCAGTTTCATTTATTTATGAAATTCTCAAAGAATAATAACTATGTGACTTTGGTTTTAAATTTGAAAACCTGTCATTTTGACTTGTGTCTTGTGAGGACAAAAATGCTTAAGATAATCTCTATTTTTGGTAGGAAAGGTATTATTATTAATTTTGATATACATGAACTAATTTCTACCTTTATATTTGTAAAAGCATATATAAGCTGAGAGATTTACTTCCTTTTTTTCTTGAGTTCTGATAATTAATACAGTTTTTTTCCTTCTGATGTAAAAAAGAGAGATGCCATTTCCTATAGTTCATCTTCACCTAACAAGGTAAGATTAGGGCCATTAGAATACCATAATGTGAAGCTAGGGAGCTGCCTCACCAGGTAAGAGTAGCTACTGAGCTTTCAGTGTATGCTGCTTTTCTTCTTTCCTGGGTTCGGTCACCTTTAATTCCTCATCATTGGTATCAAACAGTCTTTTCTGGTCTCTCCAGAAATCTTCAGTAATTAGTTCAGAGTTGCATACATAACATATATACAAGTAATTAAAAATATAAACAAATCTTTAAATGGTGATAAAATTATTTAAGCTTAAATGACTAACAAGAAAAAATAATGTGTTTACCAAATTTGATACACAAGGACCACAGCCTTTGAATTACATTCTTTATGGATATTAAAGCTTTGTATTGATTTCTTTTCTCATCCAGTTAGTATTTCTCAAGATATATTGTACTGTAGTTCCTATATTTAATCCAGAAACGCTAGTTTTTGTTTTCCTATTTTGTCAGCCCTAGTAATATTGGACCTAAATGACAAAACTCTGTACCTCACACACTCATGGCCACACTTATTCTCCAAGACATTCTGAGATGCCTATTTCCTTGTGCACCTGAATGCTGGCAATCTGACTTGCAAGCTCTGTGGATATTTAATTTATATTTTTGTACCTGACCTCTGATATGGCCCAGTCCTGTAAAGTAACTAATTCATTTCCTACCCAGTGAAATTATGCAATTAGTGGCAAACTCTAAGTTCTGTGGACAGACTATTATGAAGAAACATGTTTAATACAGTGAAAGTTAACTTTGCTTTTGGAAATAGTGCAATTGAGTTTTGAAAAATAAAACAGTGCAAAAACGTATTCTGAGAAGCTTGATTAAAATTTGGTTAAATTTATTGTCCATATATAACTAGGAGGGAAAAAATACATGAATAACTAACGTGTACTGTTAGTATGCACACTGTTACCAAGTGTATTAGTCAGGGTTCTCTAAAGAAACAGAAGCAACAGGACGAATATATAGCTATATACAATTTATTGATTTGCTCACATGACAGAGTTCAAGGAGTCCGACAGTAGCCGTGCCACACTGGAGAGGCTGAGAATCCAGGGAACTGTTCAGTCCACAAGGCTGGATGTCTCAGCAGTCCCAATCTGGTGCTGAAGGCCTGATGGATTCCAGGAGATCTGCCAGTCTCAGTACACGCTAGGATCCGAAGGGTTGATCACAACAGCAAGACAAACTCACCAATGAGAGAGAGGCAAGCCGCAGGAAAAAAAGGGACCAGCTCCCTCTACCATGGCCTTTTATACTGCCTGCGGCAGAAGTTAACGCCCACATTTGGGGTGGGCCATCTGGGTGGAGGTAGTCCAATCCAAAGATCCTTTTTCTCTTATTTGTTCCTTAGTCCAGCCAAGTTGACACCCAGGATTAACCATCACACCAAGTAACAGGGCTAATGCTACACTACCAGATACTACATCCTAGCAAATAAAAAGTACCATAAGAAGAATTGGCTCCAACCTTTGAAGTTATTGACCAGGGAGTTCCCATAGAATTCAACCAAGTTTCCCACTGTTCTTGATTTCTCTCCAATTTTTTTTTTCTTCAGATGCCAATTGTTGAAGATTCCGAATATGTGATTCAAAGAGCAAACACAGAGAAATCAAGCTGGTAGTGATCTGGAAGCTTTATCTCTATTGCTTAGCTTTCATAGCACTAGAAGGTACTACACATGCTGTAAGAATGACATAATCATTTACTTTATTTATCTGTTGAACCAGTGAACTGTAACTACTGGCCTGGAAAGACATACCCAGAATTTCAATTGTGGTACATATGTTGTGAGAGTTACAAATCATATTCTAACTGTATTTAAAGCCCACTTTAAAAGATGGTCCCCCAAACTGGCACTGTTATCATGGCCAAGAATCTGTGGTGAGATAGGTCTGAGCCATGGGGAGAACATTCAACTATTATCCTACTAAATGGGCATATTAAACCAATTACTAGTGAAGTATTCTTACACCTACAGATTAATGCATTTCTCAACTCTTATCACAGTAGCTCCTTTTGCAGCAGATGGAGATTAACAGAGACCCACAACTGGTGAATGTGCAGAAAATAAAATATTTCAGAGTGCTTGGCCCTAAATGGGACACCAGTTTCACATCTTTTCCTCCCTAGGCTCAGAGATAATTTCCTAAAAGGGGGGAGACAGGCTGTAATAACCAGCGCTGGTGAATGAATACCAGGGAAACAGCAGAGCAAAGTGCACAATTTCTGTACAGGCCAACACATACAAAAACTCCACAAGAACAGGGGAGGTAAGTTAGAAGCTCTAGCCATGACTGAGGAAATATTGGCAATTTATAGCTCCTAGGAGAAATGTTTTCTGTTTCATTTAAGTATATGATGCTGGGTATATTGACCTAACTGCAAGAAATGGACCCACACCTAAGATCATTTGAAGAACACAAATTAGATTCAATCAAATTAATAGAATTGAGGAAATGATGTGAGCAGACAGGGTTGGCATGGGAGGGGGAGATCTGACTGATTTAAGGAGTTTAATTAAGATAAAATGACATTATTAAATTATCAAAGAACAAAATGTAATTTTTATAAAAAGTACATACCTAGTTGAATATATTATATTATAAAACTAAAACCTAATTGATTTGTAGGAAAGATGTTTTTTTATATCAATATGTTGGGTTTGGATTTGGGGGAGGGACCTAGATTGGTACAATTAAGAACAAGTCTATGCCTTATGCCGGGTGTGATGGTACACGCCTTTAGTATCATCACTCAGGAGGCAGAGGCAGTAGATTCTCTGTGTGTTCAAGGCCAGCCTGGTCTACATAGTGAGTTCCAGGACAGCTGGGACTAAAGAGAGATGCTGTCTCAAAAAGACCCCCCCAAAAAGACCAAGTCTTACTTAGTACACCACAGAAGTCTAGAAATCAGTCATCCCTCTTCAATCTCCATAGTACGAGGATTATAAGTGTGTGCCAGCATGTTAGCAACATTGGGTTTTGGTTTTGTAAACACAATGTAAACAACTGGCTTTGCATAATATGGTGATTGGGGGCAACTTACCTTTCATTTTTTTTAAATAAAAATACTTTTATTGATGCTTTGTGTATATCATACATCATTTCATTCCAATTTAGACACATTCCCCTTTTTCTGACCACTACTGATTGTTGAGGATCAAGTTATGTGTTTGTTTTAGAGTATAACTCTTTGTTTACAGTATGTTTTAGCTGACACAAGATGTGAATAACATTGCTAATAAATTTATATAGCAGTGGAAAAAAAAAGAATTCATACAAAGCCAGGTGTGGTGGCACATGCCTAATCACAGCACTCAGGAGGCAGAGGCAAGTGGACCTCTTGAGCTCAAGGCTAGCTTAGTACACAGTTCCAGGATGGCTGGGGCTACAGGAGAATCCTGTCTCAAAAAGACCAAAAAGAAAAAAGAAAAATGTGTATATGTATATATATATATGTATATTATATGTATATATATACATATATATATGTATATATATGTATATACATATATATATACATATACACATATACATATATATATGTATGTATATATGCTTTTATACATGTGTACATATATATGCTTATATATGTACACTTAAACATATATGTATATGAAAATACACACATTTAATTGATATATATATAGATATATACACACATTTATAGAAGAACATTTTACCTAGAGAACTACAGAAACTTTTAAGTTCATCACATTTTAACAACTTTCAAATTATTACCCACCTATTCATTGATATTCATTCTCTGAAAACTATAAGTAGTTCCACAGTTCTGGAGAAAAGTCACTGAAATTTCCATTTCATTATGTATACTGCCTTTGAGAGACCATCAGATCTGCTAAGAGAAGTTCAATGTAGGAGTAAAAGCATTTGAACCTCTCCCAGATTGAAAATGGGTCATAATATGGATATTGAAACATTCCTGTAAATGTTAAAATGGCTTTAAAGATTTCAATGATGTCTTAAGGTTATCTGTATCTATTCCAGCCATGTGGAAACTCAATGTTTGTACTTTATCAATCAATAGGTTCACAGTGCTGTTAGTCAGCAATGGACTAATGGTATTGTCAAACCTGCACTCAAGACAACTTAAATCTTTTGTGAAACTAACACAATTCAGGTCCAAGCTTGGGACCACTTACTCTTTCTTTAAATTAAATATCATTTATTCAAAGTATAATAAATAAAGGATTAAATGTCTGAGCTTCACAAAGTGCACATAAGATCTGAATTTAGTGATCTTAGCCTTGCTTCATTTTAAGGGAAACAAATATTTATGAAAGTCAAGGAAACTGATTTTGGTCATTTGTTTGTTTATAAGGTTGAGAACAATTTTATTGGAGTTTAAAAGAAAAACCTGGGACAGACAAGCTGTAGTTCTTGCCAACCACCCATTAAGAGAAACACGGAAAAGAGTTCAAAGCCATGAAATTTGATTAAAGACTGTATAGGTGTTGGGCATGTGGCCCACAAGCACCCTCAGATTGGAGAGAATGCTTTAGAGAAAAAGCCTTTATGGTTTCTGATATTTGAGGGGAGTGGAATGGGAGAACTGATTTATTACATAAAGCCTTGTGCATGTTACGGATATACTCTATCAATGAGATACACCCCCAGGTTATTTAATTTTTTTGAATTGTTTGTTGAAGTCTTGCTATGTTGCCCAAGGAATCAATGAGCCAGAAGTTCTAGAGTTTCAGCATCCTAACTGGTTGGCCTAAAAGTCTTTGACATGACCCTGACCTAGGCAATATATTTGGTATACTAAGTGAATTAGAACTGTGCACAGTGAACATATTTTTAATTAAAAATGATTGATGATTAAAATATTCAAATTAGTAAACAAAAATAAAATTACACATTAATTTTCTTATTTTTCATAATTAAATATTTTTTAAATACTGACAAGTGGATATAAGGACATTTTTGCATACATATTAAGCACCCACAGATAACACTTGAATTTAATAAATGCTATTTGATATCATCTTAATTTTATATTTGGAATTCTAATTTGAAAGAAGTATTTTTATTGCTTTCTGTTGAGTCAAAATCTCTTCAAGTTTTCCATGGAAATCAAAGTTCAGGCTCCAAAGGGAAAAAGAGATAGCTTATTCTGAGCCATATATTAGTTATTAGGTCTGGTGATCTGGGCTCTGGATCTCAACATTCTGCCTCTAAACAACAGTGAGGTCTTAGCCACCCTGTCATCTGCAAGATGCTCAGCCTTGGCTTCCTCAGAAACACTAGGATTACAATGTGGAGAGCACACTTCCATAGCCTAAATGAGACAGAAACTGGAGCTTCTATTTATCTCCAATAACTGTTTTTCATTATAGGGTATAAATGGAATGAAAAAAAATTATTACAATTGATCAGTTTATTCCATTACCTTTTAACACACACACACACACACACACACACACACACACACACACACACAAAAGCATGAGTTGAATTGACAGAAACCATTAATTCCTGAAAAGCCCAGTGCCAGGTATGGAGCACCTTCTCTTGAGTTGTTGGTCAGAGTGTCCTAGAGAACCTCCAAATATAGGGTATTTCCATTGCTTGTGATTTCTCATTAGAACTTGATGGTAAGAGCCTATTTATGAAGACACCAAATACTATGCCCTTATGATATGGATAAATCCAGTTAGTATATACTAGGAAGCATTCTCTCTGCTGAATAGCATTTATATTTACTTAAGTGTATGTATTTAATTATTTAGTTATTCATTAACTTATATTTTGAAACACTGCCTCACTATGTAGACCTGGCTGGCCAGGAACTTGCTATGTTGGCCACCTC
>VZQC01011150.1:41092-75042 GCA_009823505.1 Rhizomys pruinosus | reverse complement strand
CAATCCAGGAAGCAGTATTCCTCCATGGCCTGTGCTACAGCTCCTGCCTCTATGTTCCTGCCCTGAGTTCCTATTTTGGGCTCCCTCAGTGATGAATAGTGACTCTGGAGATGTGAGCCAAATAAACCCTTTCCTCCCCAATGTTGGTTTTGGTCACAGTGTTTTGTACAGCAATTTAAAGCAAATTAGAACAGGTGGTAAGTTTGGATCAAATGGAACAGGAATTTCTAGCTTTCGGAGGAATCTCTAGACAAGTATATCCTTGTAGTTGCATGAAATTTCACCCCTACCAGCAGTGAATCAGAGATCCCCTTCCCCCACATCCTTTCCAATATTTTTTAATTAATTAATTTATTATTTTCTATGTGTATGAGTATAGTGTCAGCAAGTAGGTTGGTGCACCCATGTCATGCAATGCCACGGAGGTCAGTAGAGAGTGTCAGATTCCCCTGGAACTAGAGTTAAAGATGGTTCTTACCAGCCATGTGGGTGCTGAGAATAGAACACGGGTCCTCTGCAAGAGCAGTCGGTACTCTTAACCACTGAGCCATCTCTCCAGCTCCCCTTTCCAACGTTTTTGTTGTTTGTTTATATCTGGGCTCTAATACCATCATGGCATTACTGCCAGGAATCTTGAATGCTTCTTGGAGCAGTCCCAGACTTGACTTACATACAGACACACTCTATTTACTAGGATCCTTGCACCACAAGGCCTGTGAGTTCTCTAAGCCTGACCTAGTAACCAGCCTATTTACTGAGCAACCACTCAAACCGCCATGCTATTCAAGAACCATAAGGATTCACAAGGCTGGAGAGATGGCACAGTGGTTAAGAGCACTGGCTGCTCTTGCAGAAGAGCCAGGCTCAGTTCCCTGCAGCCATGTGGCAACTAACAACTGTCCTTAACTTAAGATGCAGGGGATCTGAGACTGTCTTCTGACTACTGTGGGCAATGCACATCAGAGGTCCACTTACACACATGCAGGCAATACAATCACATGCATAAAATAAAAATAAATAAATAAATAATATTTTTAAAAAGAACCTTAAAACGTCAACTCAATAGTTTCACATATCATTAGCTTAACTCAGACCACTTCTTTTTTGTCTTTTTGAGGCAGTGTCTCTCTGTATCTCCAGATGACCTGGAACTCGCTATGTAGACCAGGCTGGCCTTGAACTCACAAAGATCTGCCTGCCTCTGCCTCCCGAATGCTGGGATTAAAGGCATGCACCACCATGCCCAGCTGAAACCACTTTTATATCTTCATTTTTATTGACATTTTATATATTTCAAACACCTTTTTTCATTCCAATTCCCCCACTGCTGTTTATGCATTCTGCCATACATGTCTTACATCTTTCTTTCAGTCTTTCCAAGCATTTTTCTGATGATACATGTTGTTTGGGGCAGAATTTAACTATATCAGTCATTTCTTTGACCCAGTCCTTATGTTTTTCCCTCCCCTTTGTATTACTCCAAATTATGCCTATATAAACAACACATATGTATCAAAATTATCACCTCCGGGAATAAACTGTATATTAATTCCAAATATGTTTGGAAGTTCATGTTTTCCCTTATTTTATATTACTCTAGAATATGAATACATATCTTCCACCTATACAGGGTAAACGCAATGTCTGAATATAAGTGGTAGGTCAATTCTAAAGCCCATTAAGAGGTTCACATTATAACAGCACTGTTGCTCTCAGATACAAAGAAATATAATAATAAAGTTGCTCAGCTTGCCTGCCAACTGGAGATTTTGTTCTAGCATCCACACATGAGGGAAATCATTTCCCTTTTTTTTTTCCTGGGACTGTGTTACTTCACTTAGCATAATAGCTTTGAGTTACATCCATTCACCTGCAAAATTCATGATGTCATCTTTCTTTACCACTGCATAGAATTCCATGTACAGGTACCACAGTTTTGTTATCCAGTAGTCAGTTGAGGAGTATTTGGGTTGGTTCCAGCTCTTCGCTATTGTGAAGAGAGCTGCAATAAACATAGCTGTGCATGTATTCTTGATAAAGGATGAGTCTTGTAGGTATATACCCAAGAGTGGTATGACTGGGTCAGGTGGTATGCTCATTTTGAGACTTTTAAGGATCATCCACACTGCTTTCTATAGTGTTGTACAAGTATACATTCCCACCAGCATTGGATGAGCGTTGCCCTAGACCAAGAATGCAAACAAAAAATAAGTTGAAAGGAAGCAACAATAATAAACTTAAATATTAATGGTCTAAACTCCCCAATTAAAAGACATAGACTGGGAAAATGGATTAGGAAACAAAATCCATCTATATTCTGTCTACAAGAAACCCATCTCGCCCTCAAGGAAAGGCATGACCTTAGAGTGAAAGGATGGAAAAAATTATTTCAAGCAAATGGTACCAAAAAGCAAGTAGGAGTGGCTACTTTAATATCAGACAAAATAGACCTCAGAGTAAAAGTAATCAGAAGAGACAAAGGGGGCCATTTATCCTTATGAATGGAACAATTAACCAGGAAGATTTCACAATCTTAAATGTTTATGCACCAAACTCTGTTGCACCGAACTTTATGAATGCAATCCTTCAAGACCTCAAGACACAGATTAATCCCAGCACACTAATAGCGGGGGACTTTACTACCCCACTGAGTCCCTTGACTAGGTCAACTGGCCAAATAAGCCAGAGAGACATAGGAACTGAACAGTACAATACACCAAATGGGCCTCACAAATATCTATGGAATATGCCACACAAACACCAGAGAATATACTTNGTACCCGGCCTCAGCTTCTAAGATCACGATGCATTACAAAGATGTTATGCTTCATGAGTGTTGGACTTTGTACATTGTCTTTTGACTCTCTTCCTGAGCTCAGCACAACCTCAGTCCCAGACAAGGGACAGTTAAACATGTTTAAAAATAATTCAGGCAAACAGAAGCCTCATGAACCCAAGTAAAATCATACAGAGATACAGCATTTAAAGGCTCCTTTGTCCTAAAAGTCCCCACAAGTATATTGTAGACATTACACTAAGTGAGATCATAGGTTAGTTACTAATAATAAAAGTGTCCTTCCAAACTTAATAAAAATAAGACTCAGTTCTTTAAGCAGAAAGCTACATCTAATAAAGTTAGTAAGATAAAGTTTAGCTACAGTTATACATATTAAAGTGTAACACTTAGTTAGAGGCACATGGCAGGGATTTCTCCTTTAAGAAAAACACTGTGTAATTGATGAAGAGCCAAAAGGCCCCCTTTTCCAAGCTTGTGGCTTAAATCACAACTTGGAGATAACAAACAGCCTTGAGAAAGCTCTAGCCCCAGGAAGGATGAGAAACACCGAATTGGAACTTCAAAAGAAACAAAGACTGTTAATAGCTTGTGATTCTAAGACTGCTGTTTTATTGCTTATCAAGACAGTGTGATCAGTAAAAACTTTCATTGATGTACAAATTTATCTGAAAGCTGGTTGTGCGAGCTGCTAAAGCAATAAACCCGTTATTCCTGAAGAAATACAAATCCCCTGCCTGTCACCTCGACCCTTCCCCCCTCCTGCCTGTTTCGCCAGCCGCTTTGCTTGCCATTTTGCCTGCCAGTATAAAAACTTGACTTGATCTCAGTAAAGTGCACTAGATCCAAAACTCTCTCTGGTGTCACGTCCAATTACTTTTCGCCTAATCTGTGCCCTCCTGTACAGACTCTGATTTCCTGCAGGTGAAAGAAATCCAACTGGGTTGGTGAAAGAAATCCAACTGGACTGGATTAGCCTGTGGCAGTTTTAATATAATCATAGAAGAAAATTTCCCAAATCTTTAGGAAGAGATAGCAATCAAGGTCCAAGAGGCATATAGAACATCAAGCAGTTAGGACCAGAAATGAAAGTCCTCATAATATAATAGCCAAAAATCTAATAGTGCAGAACAAATAAAAGATATTGCAAAGTGTGGAGAAGAAAATTTAAGTCACATGGGATGTCAAGCACATAAGATATCATTGAATATTTTTTTGGTCTTTTTGAGACAGGGTCTCCCTTTAGTCCCAGCTGGCCTGGAGCTCACTCTGTAGAACAGGCTGGCCTTGAACTCACAGTGATTCACCTTCCTCTCGTTCCGAGTGCTGGGACTGAAGGCATGCAGCACCACACCTGGCATTTTTGAATATTTTGTGAGTTCTTCATTCTATTATTTTTTTGGTCTTTGGGGAATTGCACACATGAGCACACCATATCATCACCACTCTCAATCCCCACTATAACACCTCTAATCCTTCCATTCCTCAAATTCATGACCTGTTATTTGTTATGATGTCATTGATAATTATTGGTATTTATTCTTTGAAACTTCCATCCATTTATTCAAGGTATTTTGAATATATCCATCCTTCTGTCCCTGCTTGCAAGTCCCCCAAAGAACAATCATCAGATCTCCTGCCCAACTTCATGGTTGTTCTTTAATATCTAGTGATTTATTTATTCATCCTTACTCCAAGTAAGGCTGCCCATAATCTCCTGCTATGAGGTCATCCATTGAGTCCAGTGGCCACATTCATAGGAAAAATTGCTTCCTTCTCTCTCAGAAGCCATCAACTGCCTATATATCCTCAACTACAATTAAGAACTCAGGAGTCTCAGCCTACTCCGTGCTCGATTTTAATGTGAAGATCTTGTTCTGGTAACCATAACTGCTATGAGTTCATGTTTACAAAGGCATGTCAGATCCAGAGCATAGTATTTGACAGCCCACCCCTCCAAACTTCAGTTCTTACATTCTTTCTGCCCACTCATCTACTATACCCCCTTATCCTTGCAGGGGGCTTTAGACTTCTCTAGTCTATGACTGAGCACTCACAGTGGCCTTTTTTCAACAGTTTGAACAAATATTACACACCGTATTAATATCCCACAGCAATAAAATGTTTCTCTGGCCAAGATTAAGATCAAATCTCTGTGTAAATATATAAATACTTAGAAGGCAACTTGACAACATGATCGTTTAAAAAATCAGTATCAGTTATGTTCTCCTCCAAAACCTATATCTTCCCAATCCATGGGCTTTGACTATGTTCTCAAAATCAAGCAAGAATCCCTTCCTGTGAGCAATTGGATGAGAAGATAAAGACTCTTTCTTTCCATTATTGCACCACATTTTTTTATTAAGACAAGATGGAACAAAAAAATTGCCAAATGAATATGTATGGATTGAAATTTAAACTAGTATGTATTAAGAAATTCAAAACACATGTGAAACAAAATAGAAAATATATCAAACCCTTCAGTCATTGTTTAATAACGCACTGTGTATTTGTAAATTATATAAGCAATTCATATTCTTTTTTTAAATTTTATTTCTTTTTATATGTATGAATGTACTGTATGCATGTAGGTTTGTGCACCCATGCCATGCAATGCCACGGATGTCAGAAGAAGGTGTCAGATTCCCCTGTAGCTGGAGCCAAAGGTGGTTCTCATCCACCATGTGGATGCTGGGGATCGAACCCCAGTCCTCTGCAAGAGCAGTCAGCCCTCTTAACCGCTAGGCCATCTCTCCAGCCCCACAATTCATATTCTTCATATACAAAATAATATGATCTATCCAATGACATATACCACAATGCAACATTACAATATTTATATGTGCATACATCAGCCAGTGTGTGCTCAACACCCACTTTCATGATATGACGCTTTCGTCTATATACTGAAAATGCATACGTGATGGACAGACAAATATAAATTATTTTTTAATGTATTTCTTGAAAGCCTGATTATGTTTTTCTATTCCTTGCACAGGCAATGCAGAGGGGAGCTTTATGGAGTTCATGACTCATCAGCAGAAAGGGGCTCACAGCTGGGAAAGATCCAGAGACTGCTGCAGCTGCGCTCACCAGGAGCCATCCTGGAGTAGATAAAAGAGCCAAACAACTTTGTAAAATGCAAGAAATTGTGTAAAAGAAGATGAAGGTACTGACCAAGAGAAGAATGGTTTTGGTGGCTCTGGCCTCAGGGGAAGACCTCAGGGAGAAGTTGCTCCTGTGGACATCTTTCATACTGTGCTTGTGTCTGAACAAGATACAAACCATGGAACTGCTGGCCCAGAGCATCAGCCCCAAAAAGAAGGTGTCGTTAATTGTAAGGGATACGGTAAACAGTATCTTACGGATTTCACTATGATTAACAGAATAACAGTATTCGAATACTTTGGAATTCGTGATGTTTTTCTGGTTCCAGATTCCAATCATGCTCATAAGAAACTCGATGTTCAAAGTGAAGGACAGGATCCAGCTCAGGTATATGAAAGAAGCAATGTTACTTGGAGTTTTGACCTTAAACTTTGCCCAGAAGGATAATGGAGGACTGAGGGTAATGGCCTGGAAGACACTCAGGAAGCAGGTACTGGTGATAGACACACCCCTACCCAATCTGTGGAAAAAGAAAAGTAGTTTGCATCCAAAATCATTGAGGAAATATTTCAAGCCAAAAGCAGCCATTGTCTGAGGGACTCCTTTACACAGGAGAGTTAAGAAGTTGGCTACAATCAAGTGCATTAGAATCCAGTCTGTGAACTTCAACCTGCTCTTCCTGAAGAAAAGAAATAGATATCGGTAGACTAAGCAGCAGTTGCCCAGGACTCCGAATGTTGTCTGTGATAAGAAAATGACTCCCACAGCCACACCGCTTGCTTTCATGCTGTGGCTTCCAGTTGTGTGAGCCAGAGGATCCTGCATGGGAAGATCAGACATGAACAGCATGGAGTGTGGGAAATCACAATTTCTGTATCTGAAGTTAAGCACAGTTGGTATGCTACCTTATTTCCTGCTTTACTTTGAGGAAACTAAAATTTCCTCATAAGATTAAAGAGAATTCATAATATATAATCATTTCTGTGAAAATATTGTACATGTTATTTTCATTATTCACAGGTTGTTTTCTTCCTTCAGGCAGATAAGAAGAGATAAGCTCATCTGAGTGAAGTATACACCTATTAAAGCATATATATATATATATATATAATAAAAAGAATTTAAAATGAATTATTTTCTAACAGGGGGCACTGTCGTTTCTAGACATTATAGGCTAATTACAAAAAGGTCATTGCCATGAATGGCCTCCCTCTGTAGAAGTTCTTGATCAGGGTCCCATAGACCCTTAAACAATACTGGCCATTAGGATCAAGAAAACAAATGATACCAAATGCTGGAGAGGCTGTGGGGAAAGAGGAACACTCATCCACTGCTGGTGGGAATGTAAACTCATACAGACACTATGGAAGGCAGTGTGGAGAACCCTTGGAAGACTTGGAATGAACTTGCCACCCAACCCAGCCATACCACTCCTAGGCATGTACCCTCAAGACTCACCCCACCGCAAAGATACATGCATGTCCATGTTTATTTCAGCTCTCTTCATAATAACAAGGAATTGGAACCAACCCAAATGTCCCTCAACTGATGAGTGGACAGAGAAAATGTGGTACATCTACACAATGGAGTTCTATGCAGCAGTTAAGAAAGGCGACATCATGAGCTTTGCAGGAAAATGGCTGGAGCTAGAGGACATCATGCTGAGTGAAGAAACACATTCCCAGAAAAACAAACGACAAATGATATCCTTCATCTGTGGATGCTAGTACCAATTACCTAGTTGTAAGTATTTCTTGTGCATGGCCCCTTGAGCTTTTGTACAAAGTTGTTGGGAGCAATGCATATTGGAAACAACAACAACAACAACAGAAAGGACAGCATCGAAGAATTGACTGAAACAGTGAAATTCTGCTCAAAGCAGTCAACTTCCACATGGAGAATATTGAGAAAAGTGAGAACGAGATGAAAAGCATGTTTGGCAGAATGCATGACGTCTGGTGGGGCAGGGAAATGGGGGGGGAACAAGGGTCTAGATTTGATAAAAAAATAAATTAATTAATTATAAAAAAACGAAACCAAAAAAAAAGTACTGGCCATTTCCTCTACCCTTGGTTACCAACCAGAAATGGATGGTAAGACTCTATAGCATGCAAACACCACACACATGAGCTGTAGAACAAATGGAGAAATCAAGCTGCTGCTGATTTTAGAGTCTCATCTCTACTGGGTAACATTCACAGCTCTGTACAGTGATAGGCATGTTCCAACTGGAAAACAATCATCAGCCTTTCCTACCTGTGAATTATGTGAGCTATAGTAACAATTGGTACATCAAGGTATGCCCAGTGGTACTAGAATGGCACAAAGTTTATGGGAATTACCCACCACTCTTTTATTTCATTTAATAAGGTCCTCTTCCTAGACAGATCCCATACCTGGCATTGAAAGCAGGCTTTGAAACCTGAGGCTAGACAGGTCATAGAACATATGGGATACAATAATTCTAGTTTTCTACTAAATAGTTATCATATTAAACTGACTCTAAATGACTTATTGTTATACCCAAAGATTATTGCATCTTTCAGCTCTCAGTGGAGAAGCTTCCTTCTGCAACAGACTGATTAACACAGAAAGCACAACTGGCCAAAGTGCCAGAAAAACAGGTGCTGCAGGGTGCTTATTCTTGAATAAAACACATATATTAAAGTTCTGCCTCCCAAGGCTCAGGGATCATTGTGGAAGAGGGTGCAGGAAGAGTCCAAGAGCCACAGGTAGTGGCTGACCACAAGGAAACAACGTTTTCCAGACAGATGGTCAGTTACGTAAGCTTGTAACAATGGTGACAGTATGCGAAAGTCCCATGCAACCTCAAACAAGAAAAAAAAAATCCCAGCATGGACAATGAGGAACGGGTAAGAATCTCCAACCCTCCTAAGGAAACTATGGAACAGCTGGTTTCTTGGAGCAGGAAAGACAATTTCTTACAGGGATGGGGCTCTTGGTAGTTTAACAAGCCACTGATTGGACCCACACTGAGGGACATTTAGGGAGATCAATTAGACTCTCTCTATAGAATATATATATATATATGCCATTGTATATATACTCTATAATACAGTACATTAAACATTTTTTATTTTTTAAAATTTATTTATTGATGTTTTGTGTATTTCATACATCATTTTTCATTTCTGTTCATATTCCCCTGTCCCTTCCCCCCACTCCACCCCATCCCATCCCAGATCATGCATTCTTCCATAACTGTCCTGCATCTTTCTTTCAGTCTTTTTTTATGCTTAGGAATTCACACTTTCCTCCATTAATTTCATATTACTCTAAAATATGGATAAACATTTTAAACAGGAAAAGCAACATATAATCTGTAGATAAGAAAGACACTTTCAATTAGGATACATTTAATATATCTTTCAGTGTAATGTAGATTATAAAATGTCTGGAAACTCATGTGTAGGATTTTAAATATTCCACCTATTGCCTGAGGCTTTAGATTCCCAATGATAATTTCCCTACCTTGATTTGTATTATATATTATACACTGATTATTTTATAAAACAAATTGAATTTGAATAAGCGTAAGTAATAAAATTTGTATTCTCAGATTTTATTCAATTAATCAAAGATATGTAGTACATGGACCATTTTAGAAAGAAAATAGTATCTAACACATTTGCATAGAAGAAATAAAAGTGAATCATTATGTTACTTACTGAATGATTTACAAACCAGAGGGAAAAATATTAGTCCTATAAAACAGATATTGAAAAGTATTAGATTCATTGCAAATAATAAATTAAAATATAGATAAACAAAAGCATTGTATTGAGATATATTTACTGCACAGAACTCCATGGTTCCTTGAATTTCCTCCCATTCTTTACAGCATGCATAGGGGAAACTGTATCATATCTTCTGTAGTAACAATTCTCATAATGGAAAGGGGACATTGATCAAATTTAAAACAACAGCTGTCCACATTTTGAAAATCATGTCTTACCATTTAGAAAAGCAAAACAAAACAAAACAGCAGTCACATTAAGTGCTGTATTAAAAGTACAGGAATAGGAAGTGTTATGGGTGTACAATATTTTATTTTTTCCCAAGCCCTGAACCCACACTTCAGCAGTTTCCTGATTCCAAGGAAGCTTTGTAATTCTTCAGCCTCCTTTTCTGAAAGTGTTTCTTACCTGGGCTCTTCTGATTAATGATTTTTCTTATAGACACTGCTGCAAAGACTGCAATTGTGAACACTTGAATTGCTTTGCTTGCTAGGATGGTCATCTTAGTGCCTGTTTTTTATGACAAGGATGTTTACTGGAAGGACTCAGAGAAAAGTTTCTCAGATTCTGTGATCTCACCTCCCTCCAGTCCTGACATTAACTTTTCACCTTCAGTAATAATTGGGTATACAGCCTGTGGGAACAGGGACCAAGGACTTTTTGGATCACTTTTCCCAAGGTGTCAACTATTATAAGCAATTACAAGTTTACTTTTGGATCAGACCCATTCATGCTGTCCCAGGCCTCATATCAACTCTGCTTAGCTAATTAAAATGACCCACCCCTCCCCTGTGGGCCTCCATGATGCCTAATCCCTTATAGCTGCATGAGAGCTCCAAATAAGCTGGCCCAGAACCAACTATTCTCTCAATAAAAACTAAAAGTTAAAACTAACAGAATTTATATCCAATTCAAAATGAACTAACCTATATCAACAATAAAAACAATACCAAACTTCAACATAAAAAGTCAAGCCAGAGTTCCATATCAGACAAAAAAGCAACTAAAAATCCACATTCCTTAACAGCAGTCTCTTATATGTGAGTTTATATCCTGATGTGACAGCAGGAGCCATGAAAATGGAAAGGAAGCACAGAGGTTATGTGGACCCTCATGTTTACTGCCTAACATCTACTTACTAGTCTTATACATAAAATTATTATAGTTTAGAAAAAAGGAAAGAAAGAGCCAGAGAGCGGGATAGAAGGAAACATGTTAGCAAAATGGGGGGAAATGTGGTATTCAACTGGGAAGGCAGGGGTGAAAGACATGCCAGGAACCATGGGGTAAAGGGGAATAAGGAAGTGAGAAGAGAAGGGATGATAAGAGAGAGACTGTTGGGGGAAATGAGGGTGAAGTAGGAAGGGAATAGGGAGTTCAGACAGGGAGAAGAGAGGAGAGGTAAATAATGCTTAGGCAGCATAGAAAGCCAGAGAGAAATGTACTAACTCAAAATAAGCCTGAAACCACACATATAATATCTGAACATGACTGCATGTGTATAGATAAAGGCTACATAACAAGAAACACAGGGCCAGACAGGAGAAACCTCTCTTCAAATTGTTGGTCAGGGAAGTCCAAGAGATTCCAGAAATAACACAGGCTATTGCCGCAGTCCATGATTACCTCCCAGAACTTAAAGGTCAGATCTGATTGCTGAAGACAGGACCTACTTTTGACATAGGACTTGAAGCAATGGAACTGCAACTGGCCTGGAAGCTTTCTATCTGAAGACTAGCAATCTTCATACTACAGGATACTATGCAATGGTTCAACCCAGGGGTTAAGCTTACTGAGTACAATTATTGGCATGGCTAAGTATCACTATTGGTGCAGAAGTGGCACTTTTATCTAGGGATTATCAACAGCTATATAGTTGAACTTAAAGCCTGCTAAATGGCATGGAACTCATGGGAAGCACTGTAAATACACTGTAAATAGCCAAATACACACAGCTGGAGAGGTCATAGATCCTAGGGGAAACTATATATCCGCCATATCTATAGACAAATTAAATGCCTTACTGTATGCTAAATATGGATCCTCATATTTATAGACAAGTATACTGTACACCATTCATCAAAGAATATTCTTTTTGCTACAAATGGATATTCTTACAGAGTTCCACAACTGGTCAAACAGAGAGATTAAGTGTCTGTGAAATGCCCAACCCTAAGTGACATATTTACAATGGAGACTATACATCTAAGACTCACAGAACATAACTGAAGGATGCACTAAGTTTTTTTCTACCCCCGTTCTGCTATGTTCCATGAGTCTTAGTTTCAGAAGTTCTATTGTTGCTATGTTGCCTAGAACTGGGAATATAGTGACCATTTCTGTGAGTAACCATTTCTAGAACTCTGCAGTAGCTCCCCCATCTCTCGTAAAAAGAAGCTTCTTTGATGAGTGGTACATGGTACACTGGTCTGTAAATATAAGGATCCATATTTAGCCTACGGTAAGAAAATTTCATTTTTCTAGAGATATGAAAGAGATATAAGGTTTACTCTAGGTTCTATGACCTCTCCAGCCATGTGTGTTTGGCTATGTTTACAGTGTCACCCATGAGTTCACTCCCATTGAGAGGGCTGTAAGTCCAATTATATAGCTATTCATTACTCCCCAGATAGCTGTGCCAGGACTGTACCAATAGAGGTAGTTTGTTATGTCAGTCTTCATGGTCATTTTCTCCCAGTTTACATAGCATCCTCTAAAACTATGAGAGATATTCTTCAGGTTGAATGATTCCATGTCAGTTTCTGCTCCCTTGCTCCAAGTCCTGTGTCCGAAGTACATTCTGTCTTCAGCAGAATAGGGTCTTTCTTATCTTCAAGTTCTGGGACATAACCAAGAGCTCCAGCAATAGTCTCTGTGATTTTGGAAATCTTTTGGACTACTCTGACCAGCCACTCAAAGGGAGGTCTCTCCTGTCTTGCATTTGTGCTCCTTGTCATGTGTATACAGCTCCCATGTACATACATGCACTAATGTTAAGACACTGTATGTGCATTTCTCAGGTGGTTCCCGTGTCAGTGCATTTCCCTCTGGCTTCCCTACCCACCCCCAAGTTCCCTTCATCTCTCCTCTCTCTACCCATCCAACCTCCCTTCTCCCGCCCCTGTCAAAATGCTCCCATTATCCCCACTTTCCCCCCAATAGCACCTGCTTCCCACCATCATCCTTCTCCTGAGTTCCCTCCTCCTCCACCACCTTGGAAGCCTGTGTGTCCCTCCCTGCTCCCCTCCCAGCCAAACACTCCCACTTCCACTCCCCTCACAACAGCATCTGTTCCCAGCTATCCCCTTCTATGGAATTCTTTCTTTCCCTTTACCTCTGTCTATCCTTTCCATTTTCCTGGATCCTGCTGTTAGATCAGAATATATACTCAAATATAAGGGATGGCTTGATATGATCTGCAAATGGGGGAGAACATACATCACTTGCTTTTCTGAGTTTGTGTTACTTCACTTAGTATAACAGTATCTAGTTCCATTCATTTACCTGAAATTTTCATAATTTCTAACTACTGAGTAGAACTCCACTATGTAAATGTACCACATTTTCATCATCCACTCATCAGTTGAGGAACATTTAGATTGTTTCCATCCCTTAGCTATTTTGAAGAGAGCAGCAGATATATGTATAGGTATCTTTATAGAAGGGTGAACTCCTTAGGTGTATACCAAGAAGTGTTAAAATCAGATCATATGGAAGATTCATTTTTCATTGGTTGAGTGTTCTCCACGCTGCTTTCCATAGCAATTACATGAGTCTGCATTCCCACCAGCAGTGAATGAGCGTTCTTTCTCCACTTCCTCCCCAGCATTTGAAGTCATTTGATATCTTGATCTTCTGACTGTGGTAAGACAGGATCTTACGGTGTTTTTTTATCTGCATTTCTCTAATTACTAGGGATGGTGAGCACTTTTTAAGGTGTTTCTTGGCCACTTGAATTTCTTCGTTTATGAACTCTGTTCAAGTCTTATAGCCCATCTTTTTATTGGGTGATTTATTTTCTTGTTTCTTTGTTTCTTGAGTTCTTTGTATATTCTGCATATTAATCCTATGTCAGATACCTTTCCTGCAGGTCAGTCAATGGGGTCCTAGAAGAGAAGGCGAGAGGGGAGAAGGGCAAGGACCACAAGAAATGGAGACAAGACAGGGTTCTGATCAAGTCTTATTTACTGTGAGCAGAAGCTCCAAATATGGCTTGCCTCTTTTTTTTTTTTTTTATGCACATAGTACTTTTACTAAGTCCTTAAAACACCATGTATCCTGTAAACAGAGTCTGGGCAAAAAGGATACTTTGTTGAAAAATCATGTCAATTATTAATTAAACATGCACCAATCGAATATACACCCGTATCCCTCACCCACCCTCTACCCTTCCCCGTTCACCATTTCAGTCAGCTTTCTTGATGCAATATTTCTGTTGTTGTTCTTTTAATATGCATCCCTCTCCCCAACGACAGAAATATTTATAACTGGGTTATTGGTCCTAGCGTCCACATATGAGAGATACCATTTCGTTTTTGTTTTTCTGGAGACTGTGTTACTTCATTTAACATGTTGTCTTCAAGCTCCATCCATTTAACAGCAAATCTCATGATGTTATCATTCTTTATGCTACATTCAGAATTCCCATTGTGTAAATGTAACACATTTTCTCTATCCACTCCGTCAGTTGAAGGGCACCATTTGGGTTGATTCAGTTTTTTGCTATTGTAAACAGAGTGGCAATAAATATTAAGCCTGTTGCATTTATCTTTGCAGTAGATGCGTCTTGTGGGTATATTTCCAGGAGTGGTTATGGACTGGGTCAAATGGCAGGATCATTTTGGGTCTTCTAAGGGTTATCCACAATGATTTCCATAGTAGCTGCACAAGCCTTACATTCCCCACCAGCACATGGATGGCGTTTTCCCCTTCCCCCCACACCCTCTCCAGCACTTTGCATCATTTGTTTCCTTGAACCTAGCCAGTATAATTGGAGTAATGCTGGTATCTAGGTTTGTGTGGCTTTAATTTGCATTCCTTAATTATTAGTGATGTTGAACACTTCTTAAGGTCGCTTCAGCCATCTCTAATTCCTCCTCTAATTTCTCCATCCAAAGATCTCTATTCAGATCTTTGCTCCACCTTCTGAGTGATTCATTTGTTTTCTTTCCTCTTTGTTTTTTTTTTTTTTTTTTTAGACAGTTTCCCAACATTTTTTTTTTAATTTTTTTTTTATTAATTTTTTTTATTTCGGTATATATATCAATGTACTGTATGCATTCAGTTTTGTGCACCATGTCATGCAAAATGCATGACCACCCATGGAGGTCAGAAAAAAGTGTCGGATTCCCCTGGACATGGAGTTATCTGGAATGGCACGTTTTCAGGGAAGGTTTTCTAAGCCGCCCATCGTGGGTGTTGCTGGGGATTGAACCGGGGGTCCTCTGTAAGAAGCGGTTCGGCGCTCTTAACGTAGGCCATTCTCAGCCATTCTTTGTTTTTTGGGATTAGCTTGTATACTCTGGAGATTAATGCTTGTCAGATGTATCTGTGTGAAGGTTTCCTCCCATTCTGTGGGTTTCTCTTCACTTCCTTTATTGTTTCCTTTGATGTACAGAAGCTTTTGAGTTTAATGAGGTCCCATTTGTCAATTGACACACCTTATTTCTTGGCAGCGCTGTCTGATTTAAGATCGTCTTTCCCTAACCTACGTACTTGTAGTCTGCTGCCAGTTTCTCTTCTTCAATCCAGAGTGGATTTCACTCGTTGAGGTCTTTGATCCATTTGGATATGACTTTTGTACAGGGCTGAGAGGTAGGGGTTATATTTCATTTCTTCTACAGGTGTTGAATCCAGATTTTTCAACACCACCTTGTGGAAGATGCCTTTGTCTTCCTCCAATATGTCTTCTTGGCCTCCTTATCAACTTATGATGATGGGCCGAAATTGTATGTGCAAGGTTGGATCTTCACATTTTGTTCATTGGACCAACAGTCTTTTTTGTGCCGTCAGTACCAAAGCGTTTTTATGACTATAGCCATTGTATTAGCTCGTATATGATAGTTGTATCGGCATCCCCCTGTATTATTGCTCTTCGCACCAGAGTTTGCTTTGGCTATTCGGGGGTCTTTTGTTTTCCAAATGAAATTAAGGATTCTTTTTTCCAACATGTGAAGAAGAAGCTCATTGGGGATTATTATTGGGATTGCATTAATCTGTATATACAAGTTAGGTAGAATGGCTAATTTTTCTAATCTATTGGTGTCCCAATACCAGGAGCATGGGAGAGTTTGTCAAGCATCGCGATGGTTTCTTCAATCCTCCTAGAGGTTTTAAACTTTTGTTGTAGAGGTCCTTGGTATTCTTTCGGTTAGGTTTGTTCTAGGCATTTTATTGTTTTTGAGGCTATCGTGAGGGGGAGTGTCTTCCTTGTATTCCTTCTTCAGCTGCTTTACTGTTGGTTTGAGAGAAAGGCTACTGATTTTTCTAGGTTTATTTCTGTATCCTGCCCCCTTACTGAAGTCTTATCGTTTCTAGCAGATTTCCTGGTGGATTCAGATTTCCTCATTAGAGAGACACTCATATCATCAGCAAAAAGTGATAGCATCACTTCCATCGTTTTCCATTTAGCACTCCATTTAATTCCTTTTCTTGCCTTATTTTCCTCCAGCAAGGATTCAAGCAACTACTGTTGAAAAGGAGTGTTGATGACAGGGGACAACCTTGCCGAGTTCCTATTCCACCTTTAAGGAATGTTCTTTCGTTTCCCCCATTTAGGATGATTATTGGCTGTGGGTTCCTGTATATGGCTTTGATTACATTAAAGGATGATCCCTCCAATCCAATTCCCTCTAGGACTTTTTAAACATGAACGGATGCTGGATTTTGGTCAAAGCATTTTTCCGCGTTCAATTGAGTATGATGATGTGTGGTTTTTGTCTTTCAAGTCCGTTTATCATGCATTTATGAATTAATTTATTTGATCTTTCGTTCATAGTTGAACATCCCTGCAATCTCTTGTATGAATCCAACTTGTCATTGTGGCTGATCTCTTGATGTGGGTGTCCTTTGCGATTTGCCAGTATCCATTTGAATTTTGGCATCTCGGTTCTTAGGGAGTGGGTCTATAGTTCTCCTATTTAGTTGCTATCTTGCCTTGGTTTTGGTATTAGAGCGATGCTGCCTTCATAGAAGGAATTGGGATGAACTCCCTCCATTTGTATCCTTCTC
Organism: Rhizomys pruinosus; assembly: GCA_009823505.1. Classification (NCBI taxonomy): domain Eukaryota; kingdom Metazoa; phylum Chordata; class Mammalia; order Rodentia; family Spalacidae; genus Rhizomys; species Rhizomys pruinosus. Next base: position 58,152 of record VZQC01011150.1, on the reverse strand, counting down.
AACAACTTGATCATTAATGGTTGTGAAGTCTTTTTGACATATTTTAAGAATTCTGCTGTGAACCATCTGGGCTGGGCATTCGTTGTTTGGTGGGAGGCTGCTTAGTTACATCTCATTTCTCCACATTTTTGGTCTGTTTAAGCTGTCGATCTCTTCTGGTTTGGCTTTGGTGATTCCCAAGATTTCAGATATTCATCCATTTTTTTTCTAGGTTTTATAATTGGTAGAGTATAGGTTTTTTAAAGTAATTCTGTCTGATTGTCTGGATCTTTTCATGATCTGTTGTGAATTTCCCTTTCATCACAGATTCTATTGATTTGGTGTTGTTCCTTTCTTTCTTTTGGTTAACTGGGTCAGATGGTCTTCTATCTTGTTTATTCTCTCAAAGAACCAGCTTTTGGATTCATTGATTTTTTTAGGTTTTCTTTGTTTTATTTCATTGATTCTCTGCTCTGATTTTTGTTCTTTCTTCTTGTCTGCTGCGTTTAGGGTTCATTTGTTGTTGTCCTCTCAAGTACATTTAGCTGGAGTGTTAGATGTTTCACTTGTGCTCTTTCTGTTTTTTAATGTAGGCACTTGAGCTATAACTTGCCTTTTTAGTTGAAGTTTGTACTTTTTTAATTGTTGATATAGGTTGGTTCATTTTTGATTGGATATAAATCTTAGTTTTAACTTTTAGTTTTTATTGAGAGAATAGTTGGTTCTGGGCCAGCTTATTTGGAGCTCTCATGCAGCTATAAGGGATTAGGCATCATGGAGGCCCACAGGGGAGGGGTGGGTCATTTTAATTAGCTAAGCAGAGTTGATAGGAGGCCTGGGACAGCATGAATGGGTCTGATCCAAAAGTAAACTTTAATTGCTTATATGTGACCCCTTGGGGAATGCTCCAAAAAGTCCTTGGTCCCTGTCCCCCCGGCTGTATACCCCTTTCTGAAGGGGAAAAGGTAATGTCCGGACTGCAGGGAGGTGAGGTCACGAACTGCGAAACCCTGAGGCCTTCCAGTAACAGCGCTTGCAGTAAAAACCCCAGCACGAGATGATCCAGCCTGCGAAAGCAAAGCATTGGGCCAAGTGTGGCACAAGTGTGCAGCTTGCAGCGCAGTGTCGAGAAGAAAAAATCAGGAAGCAGATACGAGCCCGGTAAGAAACACTTCAGAAAGGAGGTCGGGGAAGAATGACAAAGCTGCCGGAATCAGTGAAACGGCTTTGTAAGGTGGGTTGGCAGGGCTTGGGAAAAGAGAAGTGACGACCGGAGGTGAGACATCTATGGCCTGGTGATTTTAGGGAGACGGAGACTTGAATGTGGGGACTGCGTGTTTGGGTGGCTTTGCTGAAATGGTGGGGGAAGACATTGATTACAAAAGGGGGACAGCGTGTTTGGTAAATTGTGAGCCCAAGCCCCTCCATTATGAGAATGTTGGACTACAGAAGAAGATGATACAGTCCCATGGCCTGCTGGTGAAGAATGGGAGGAATGGCAAGGAACCCAGGGAGGGCGGGGCAGGAACCGCATGAGGTTCCAAACAAGGCGGGGGTGTGAGCTGAGATGGTGGAAGGGATGGCTTGCCTCTTTTTTTTTTTTTTTTTTTTTTTTATGCACATAGTACTTTTACTAAGTCCTTAAAACACCATGTATCCTGTAAGACAGAGTCTGGGCAAAAAGGAATACTTGTTGAAAATCATGTCAATTAAACATGCACCAATCGAATATACACCCGTAGTCCCTCCCCACCCCTCCTACCCTCCCCGTCACCATTTCAGTCAGCTTTCTGATGCAATATTTCTGTTGTTGTTCTTTTAATATGCATCCCTCTCCACACAGAAATATTTATAACTGGGTTATTGGTCACTAGCGTCCACATATGAGAGATACCATTTCTTTTTGTTTTTCTGGAGACTGTGTTACTTCATTAACATGATGTCTTCAAGCTCCATCCATTTAACCTGCAAAGTTCATGATGTTAGTCATTCTTTATGCTACATAGAATTCCATTGTGTAACATGTAACACATTTTCTCTATCCACTCCGTCAGTTGAAGGGCATTTGGTTGATTCCAGTTTTTTGCTATGTGTAACAGAGTGGCAAAAATAAAGCTGTTGCATTATCTGCAGTAGATGGTCTTGTGGGTATATTCCAGGAGTGGATGGACTGGGTCAAATGGCAGGATCATTTTGGTCTTCTAAGGGTCTATCCACATGTTTCCATAGTAGCTGCACAAGCTTACATTCCACCAGCAATGGATGGGTGTTCCCCTTCCCCCACACCCTCTCCAGCACTTGCATCATTTGTTTTCTTGACCTAGCCAGTTATTGGAGTAAGGTGGTATCTAGTTTGTGTGGTTTAATTTGCATTTCCTTAATTATTAGTGATGTTGAACACTTCTTAAGGTGCTTTCAGCCATCTCTAATTCCTCCTCTACTCTAAAGATCTCTTTCAGACTTTGCTCCATCTTCTGAGTGATTCATTTGTTTTCTTTCTTCTTTGTTTTTTTTTTTTTTTTTTTAGAAGTTCCCAATTTTTTTTTTAATTTTTTTTTTATTAATTTTTTTATTTCGTATTTATAATGTACTGTATGCATCAGTTGTGCACTGTCTGCAATGCTGAACGGAGGTCAGAAGTGTCGGATTCCCTGGACTGGAGTTATCTGGAATGGACGTTTCAGGAAGGTTCTAGCCGCCAGTGGGTGCTGGGGAGAACCGGGTCCTCTGTAAGAGCGTCGGCGCTCTTAACGTAGGCCATTCTCACCATTCTTTGTTTTTTGGTAGCTTGTTACTTGGAGATTAAGCTTGTCGATGTATCTGTGTGAAGGTTCCCCCATTCTGTGGGTTTCTCTTCACTTCCTTTATTGTTTCCTTTGATGTAAAGAAGCCTTTTGAGTTTAATGAGGTCCCATTTGTCAATGACAACCTTATTTCTTGCGCAGCGCTGTTGATTTAAGAAGTCTTTTCCTACACCTACGTCTTTAGCTGCTGCCAATTTTTCTCTTCTTCACCTCCAGAGTTTTGGATTTCACCGTTGAGGTCTTTGATCATTTGGAATTGACTTTTGTACAGGGTTGAGAGGTAGGGGTTTTAATTTCATTTCTTCTACAGGTGGTGATCAGTTTTTCACACCACTTGTTGAAGATGCTTGTCTTCCTCCAATATGTCTTCTTGTCTCCTTATCAACTATGAGATGGGCCGAAATTGTATGTGAGAGGTTGGATCTTCATTTTGTTCCATTGGCAACTCTGCTTTTGTGCTTCAGTACCAAGCTGTTTTTATGACTAGTAGCCATTGTGTTGTCGTATATGAGTCTGTATGTGCAATCCCCCTGTATCTATTGCTCTTTCGCCCAGAGTTGCTTTGGCTATTCGGGGGTCTTTTGTTTTCCAAATGAAATTAAGGATTCTTTTTTCCAACATGTAAAGAAGCTCTTGGGGATTTTGATTGGGATTGCATTAATCTGTATACAAGTTTATGGTAGAATGGACATTTTTCTATATTTATTTTCCCAATCCATGAGCAGGGGAGTTTGTCCATCTCCTGATGTCTTCTTCAATTTCCTTCATCAGAGGTTTAAACTTTTGTTGTAGAGGTCTTGGTATCTTTGGTTAGGTTTGTTCCTAGGCATTTTTGTGGTTTTGAGGCTATCGTGAGTGGGGAGGTCTCCTTGTATTCCTTCTTCAGCTGCATACTGTTGGTTTGTAGAGAAAGGCTACTGATTTTCTAGGTTTATTTTGTATCCCTGCCCCCGTACTGAAGCTCTAATCGTTTCTAGAGATTTCCTGGTGGATCAGTTTCAGCATCAATTAGAGAGACAATCATATCATCAGCAAAAAGGATAGATCAACTCATCGTTTTCTCTTATGCAACTTCTTTAATTCCTTTTCTTGCCTTATTTCCCCATACAAGGTTCAAGCAACTACTGTTGAAAAGGTGTTGATGACAGGGGGACACACCATTGCCGAGATTTCCTACCCTTAAGGGGAATGCTTTCGTTCCCCATTTAGGATGATATTGGCTGTGGGGTTTCCTGTTATATGGCTTGATTACACTTAAAGGTATGATCCTCCAATCCAATTCCCTCTAGGAACTTTAAACATGAACGGATGCTGGATTTTGTCAAAGATTTTTCCGCGGTCATTGAGAATGATGATTGATGTGGTTTTTGTCTTTACGTCCGTTTATATGATGGTTATGATTATTTATGATCTTTCGTATGTTGAACCATCCCTGCAATCTCTGGTATGAATCCAACTTGGTCAAGGTGGATGATCTTGCTTGATGTGGGTCCCTTTGCGATTTGCCAGATATCCATTTAGAATTTTGGCATCTGGTTCGTTAGGGAGTGGGTCTATAGTTCTCATTTATGTTGTATCTTTTGGTTGTTGGTATTAGAGTGATGCTTGCCTTCATAGAAGGAATCTGGGAGAACTCCCTCCATTTGTATCCTTCTAAACAACTTGATATATAATGGTTGTAAGTCTTTTTGAAATATTTTAAGAATTCTGCTGTGAAACATCTGGCCTGGGCATTTTTGGTGGGAGGCTGCTTATTACATCTTCAATTTCTTCACATATTATTGGTCTGTTTAAGCTGTCGATCTCTTCGGGTGAGCTTTGGTGATTCCCAAGATTTCAGATATTCATCCATTTCTTCTAGGTTTTTAATTGGTAGAGTATAGGTTTTTTTAAAGTAATTCTGTATGATGTCTGGGATCTTTTTCATGATCTGTTGTGATTTCCCGTTTCATCACAGATTCTATGATTTGGTGTTGTTCCTTCTTTCTTTTGGTTAACTGGGCTAAGGTCTGTCTATCTTGTTATTCTCTCAAAAACCAGCTTTTGGATTCATTGATTTTTTGTAGGTTTTCTTTGTTCTACTTTCATTGATCTCTGCTCTGATTTTTGTTCATTTCTTCTTGTCTGCTGCGTTTAGGGTTCATTTGTTGTTGTCTCTCAGTACATTTAGCTGGAGTGTTAGATGTTTCACTTGTGCTCTTTCTGTTTTTTAATGTAGGCACTTAGAGCTATAAACTTGCCTTTTTAAGTTGAAGTTTGGTACTGTTTTTAATGTTGATATAGGTTGGTTCATTTTTGATTGGATATAAATCCTTAGTTAGTTTTAACTTTTAGTTTTTATTGGGGGAATAGTTGATTCTGAGCCAGCTTATTTGGAGCTCTCATGCAGCTATAAGGGATTAGGCATCATGGAGGCCCACAGGGGAGGGGTGGGTCATTTTAATTAGCTAAGCAGAGTTGATAGAGGCCTGGGACAGCATGAATGGGTCTGATCCAAAAGTAAACTTGTAATTGCTTATAATAGTTGACACCTTGGGAAGAATGCTCCAAAAAGTCCTTGGTCCCTGTTCCCACAGGCTGTATACCCATTATTACTGAAGGTGAAAAGTTAATGTCAGGACTGCAGGGAGGTGAGGTCACGAAGCTGAGAGAACGTCCTGAGTCCTTCCAGTAACATCCGCGGCATAAAAACCCAGCACGGTCCGATGCCAGCCTGGAAAGCAAGCAGGGGCTTCAGGCTCACTAAGTTGCAGGCTGGCAGCAGTGGGCATAAGAAAAATCAGGAAGCAGTACGAGTCCCCGGGTGAAGACAACACGGCAGAAACGGAGGGTCGGCGGAAGAAGGATCAAAGCGGCCGGGGAAGCAGTGAAAAACGGCTTTGTACAGGGGGTGGGGCAGGGCTGGGGGAGGAGAGGAGAGGAGGGTGGGAGGGACAGATGGCCTGGTGGAAGGGAGGGAGGGAGAGGCTGGGGCAATGTGGGGACTGCGGGGGGGGGGGTGGGGGGCGGGGCGAAAGGGGGGGAAGACTTAGGAGGGTGTACAAAAGGGGGACAGCGGTTGGGTGAAAGGTGAGCCCAAGGCCCCTGGCCAGGAGGAAGAGGGGACTACAGAAGAGAGGATGTTACAGGTGGCCCGAGGCCGGGTCTGGTGAACGAAGTGGGATGGATCAGGCAAGGAACCCAGGGAGGGCGGGGCAGGAACCGCATGAGGTTCCAAACAAGGCGGGGGTGTGAGCTGAGATGGTGGAAGGGANGGGGCTGGAGAGATGGCCTAGCGGTTAAGAGCGCCGACCGCTCTTTCAGAGGACCCGGGTTCGATCCCCAGCACCCACATGGCGGACGAGAACTATCTGAAACTCCAATTCCAGGAGAACTCCAGTTCCAGGGGAATCTGATACCCTCTTCTGACCTCCGCGGCATTGCATGACACGGGTGCACAAACTTGCATGCAGACAGTACATTCATACACATACAGAAATAAATAAAATTAATAAAAAAATTAATAAAAAAAGGCAAGCCAGTGTTCCATATCAGACAAAAAAGCAACTAAAAATCCACATTCCTTAATGGCAATCTCTTATATGTGAGTTTATATCCTGGTGTGACAGCAGGAGCCATGAAAATGGAAAGGAAGCACAGAGGTTATGTGGACCCTCCTTATGTTTACTGCCTAACATCTACTTACTGGTCTTATACATAAAATTATTATAGTTTAGAAAAAAAGGAGAGAAAGAGCCAGAGAGTGGGATAGAAAGAAATGTGTTAGTAAAATGGGGGAAAATGTTGTATACAACTGGGAAGGCAGGGGTGAAAGACATGCCAGGAACCATGGGGGAAAGGGGAAGAAGGAAGTGAGAAGAAAAGGGATAAGAGAGAGACTGTTGGGGGAAATGAGGGTGAAGTAGGAAGGGAATAGGGAGTTCAGACAGGGAGAAGAGAGGAGAGGTAAATAATGCTTAGGCAGCATAGAAAGCCAGAGAGAAATGTATTAACTCAAAGTAAGCCTGAAACCACACATATAATATCTGAACATGAGTGCATGTGTATAGATAAAGGCTACATAACAAGAAACACAGGGCCAGACAGGAGAAACCTCTCTTCAAATTGTTGGTCAGGGAAGTCCAAGAGATTCCAGAAATAACACAGGCTATTGGCTGCAGTCCATGATTACCTCCCAGAACTTAAAGGTCAGATCTGATTGCTGAAGACAGGACCTACTTTTGACATAGGACTTGAAGCAATGGACCTGCAACTGGCCTGGAAGCTTTCTCTCTGAAGACTAGCAATCTTCATACTACAGGATACTATGCAATGGTCCAACTCAGGAGTTAAGCTTACTGAGCACAATTATTGGCATGGCTAAGTATCACTATTGGTGCAGAAGTGGCACTTTTATCTAGGGATTATCAACAGCAATATAGTTGAACTTAAAGCCTGCTAAATGGCATGGAACTCATGGGAAGGACTGTAAATACACTGTAAATAGCCAAATACACACAGCTGGAGAGGTCATAGATCCTAGGGGAAACTATATATCTGCCATATCTCTAGACAAATTAAATGCCTTACTGTATGCTAAATATGGATCCTCATATTTATAGACAAGTATACTGTACACCACTCATCAAAGAATATTCTTTTTACTACAAATGGATATTATTACAGAGTTCCACAACTGGTCAAACATAGAGATTAAGTGTCTGTGAAATGCCCAAACCTAAGTGACATATTTACAATGGAGACTCACAGAACATAACTGAAGGATGCACTAAGTTTTTTTCTACCCCCGTTCTGCTATGTTCCACGAGTCTTAGTTTCAGAAGTTCTATTGTTGCTATGTTGCCTAGAACTGGGTATATAGTGACCATTTCTGTGAGTGACCATTTCTAGAACTCTGCAGTAACTCCCCCATCTCTCGTAAAAAGAAGCTTCTTTGATAAGTGTATACGGTAGACTTGTCTGTAAATATAAGGATCCATATTTAGCCTACGGTAAGAAATTTCATTTTTCTAGAGATATGACAGAGATATAGGGTTTACCCTAGGTTCTATGACCTCTCCAGCCATGTGTGTTTGGGTGTGTTTACAGTGTCACCTGTGAGTTCACTCCCATTGAGAGGGCTGTAAGTCCAATTATATAGCTAGTGATTACTCCCCAGATAGCTGTGCCAGGACTGTACCAATAGAGGTAGTATGTTATGTCAGTCTTCATGGTCATTAGCCTTTAAAACTGGGTTGGACCATTGATTGATTTTCTCCCACTTTGCATAGCATCCTCTAAAACTATGAGAGATATTCTTTAGGTTGAATGATTCCAGGTTAGTTTTTGCTCCCTTGCTCCATGTCCTGTGTCCGAAGTACATTCTGTCTTCAGCAGAATAGGGTCTTTCTTATCTTCAAGTTCTGGGACATAACCAAGAGCTCCAACAATAGTCTCTGTGATTTCGGAAATCTTTTGGACTACTCTGATCAGCCACTCAAAGGGAGGTCTCTCCTGTTTTGCATTTGTGCTCCTTGTCATGTGTATACAGCTCCCATGTACATACATGCACTAATATTTAGACACTGTATGTGCATTTCTCAGGTGGTTCCCGTGTCAGTGCATTTCCCTCTGGCTTCCCTACCCACCCCCAAGTTCCCTTCACCTCTCCTCTCTATACCCATCCAACCTCCCTTCCCCCGCCCCAGTCAAAATGCACCCATTATCCCCACTTTCCCCCCAATAACACCTGCTTCCCACCATCATCCTTCTCCTGAGTTCCCTCCTCCTCCACCACCTTGGAACCCTGTGTGTACCTTCCCGCTCCCCTCCCAGCCAAACACTCCCACTTCCACTCCCTTCACAACAGCATCTGTTCCCAGCTATCGCCTTCTTTGGAATTCTTTCTTTCCCTTTACCTCTGTCTATCCTTTCCATTTTCCTGGATCCTGCTGTTAGATCAGAATATATACTCAAATATAAGGGATGGCTTGATATGATCTGCAAATGGGGGAGAACATACATCATTTGCTTTTCTGAGTTTGTGTTACTTTACTTAGTATAACAGTCTCTAGTTCCATTCATTTACCTGAAATTTTCATAATTTCTAACTACTGAGTAGAACTCCACTATGTAAATGTCCCACATTTTCATCATCCACTCATCAGTTGAGGAACATTTAGATTGTTTCCATCCCTCAACTATTTTGAAGAGAGCAGCAACAAATATATATGTACAGGTATCTTTATAGAAGGGTGAACTCTTTAGGTGTATACCAAGAAGTGTTATAATCAGATCATATGGAAGATTAATTTTAATTGGTTGAGTGTTCTCCACGCTGCTTTCCATAGTGATTACATGAGTCTGCATTCCCACCAGCAGTGAATGAGCATTCTCCTTTCTCCACATCCTCCCCAGCATTTGAAGTCATTTGATATCTTGATCTTCTGACTGTGGTAAGACAGGATCTTAAGGTGTTTTTTATCTTCATTTCTCTAATTACTAGGGATGGTGAGCACTTTTTAAGGTGTTTCTTGGCCACTTGAATTTCTTCATTTAGGAACTCTCTGTTCAAGTCTTATAGCCCATTTTTTATTGGGTGATTTATTTTCTTGTTTCTTTGTTTCTTGAGTTCTTTGTATATTCTGCATATTAATCCTATGTCAGATGTTTACCTGGATAAGATTTTCTCCCACTAAGTGGGTTTCCTCTTCATTTTCTTTGTGGGTTCTTTTACTACACAGAAGCTTTGTGGCTTAATTAGGTTCCACTTGTTGATTGTTGACCTTAATACATGAGCAACTGATGTCTGATTTAGAAAGTCCTTTCCTACATTTGTATTTTGTCTTATTGTCTATGTTTTTTTCTAGAAGTTTCAGAATTTTGGGTTTTACATTTAAGTTTTTGATCCATTTGGAGTTGACTTTCATGCAGGGTGAAAGATAATCGTATAATTCCATTCTTCTGTGGGTGGATAAAATTTAGCCGGCACCATTTACTGAAGATGCTCTCTTTCCTCCATTATGAGTTCTTGGAACCTTTGTCAAATATCAGGCAGAAGAAATTGCATGTACTCATGTTTGAGTCTTCTATTGTATTCCATTGACCTACATATCTATTTTTGTGCCAGTAACATGCTGTTTTATGACAATAGCTCTAAAATATAATCTGAGATCTGGTATGGTGTTCTTCCTACCATTGTACAGTTTGACCAAGATTGCTTTGGTTATCTGGGGTTGTGATTCCATATGAATTTTAGGATGATTTTTTTCTAGCTCAGTAAACAATGTCATGGGTATTTGGATTGGCATTACATTGAATCTATAAATTGCTTTTGGTAAGATAGTCATTTTTACAATATTAATTCTACCAGTCCATGAGAATGATAGGTTTTCCATCTCCCACTGCCTTCTTCTATCTCTTTAAAGATTTAAAAGTTTCATTACAGAGATCTTCAAAGTCTTTGGTTAGGTTTATTCCTAAATATTTTACTTTTGAGGTTATTGTGAATGGGAGGGTTTCCCTGAATGCCTTTGCCGATTGCCTGTTATTGGCATATAGGAAGACTACTGATTTTTGCAAGTTGATTTCATAACCTACCACTTTACTGCAAGTATTAATCATTTCTGACTGTTTTCTGGTGGAATTTTGGGGATCTCTTATGTATATCATATCATCTGCAAGTAGTGATAATTTGACCTCTTCCTTTCCAGTTAGTACTCTCTATTTTTCTTCTCATATTGCTCTTGAAATAATTTCAAGTACTATAATATAGTGGTGATAGTGGATAGCCTTGTCTGATTCCTGGTTTTAATGAAAATGCTTCCAGGTTTTCTCCATTCAGAATTATGTTGGCTATGGGTTTGTGGTATATAATTTTAATTATGTTGACTTATGTTCCCGCCAGACCAATTCCTTCTAGAACTTTTTTTCTGGTCTGTTTGAGACAGGGTCTCCCTGTAGCTCTGGCTGTCCTGGAACTCACACTGTAGACCAGGCTGGCCTTGAACTCACAGAAATCCGCCTGCCTCTGCCTCCCAAGTGCTAGGATTAAAGGAGTGTGCCACCATGCCTGGCTTAGAACTTTTTTTTAATGAATATGAGTGTTTTGCCTGCATGTAAGTGCACCCACGTCTTGCAGTGCCCATATAGGACAGAATAGGGCATCAGATCTCCTGGAATTGGAGTTATGGACAGTTGTTAGCCACCATATGGTTGCTGGTATTAGAACCTGGGTCTTCTTCAAGAATAGCCAGTGCTCTTAACTGCTGAGCCATCTCTCCAGCTCCTAGCTTAGAGCTTTTGACATGACTCTATATTGAATTTTGTCAAAGGGCTTTTCTGCATCTATTGAAATGTCTGTGTGATTTTTGTCTTTAAATTTATTTATGTTTTATTATGTTTATTGACTTATGTGCATTAAACCATCCCTATATCTCTAGATAAAGCTGACTTGATCATGGTGGATGATACTTTTGATGTGTGTCTTATGCAGTTTGCAAATATTTTGCTGAGAATCTTTGCATCTATGTTCATTAAGGATATGAGCATGTAGTTTTCATTTTTTGTTATGTATTTACCTAGTTTTGGTATTAGTGTTATACTGGCTTCATAGAAGGAATTTTGGAGATCTCCCCCTATTTCTATATTTTTGAAGAATTTAAGCAATAAGTAGATCTTCTTTGAATGTCTGGTAAAATTCTGCTGTGAATTCACCTTGACCTGGGGTTTTATTAGTTGGGATGTTTTGTATTACCCTTTTAATTTCTTTATTTATTATGAGTCTGTTTCAGCTGTTGATCTGTTCTTGGTTTAACTTTGGTGATGTCTATTACTTTAGAAATCCATCCATTTCTTTTATAGTTTCAAAGTAAATGGAGCATAAGTTTTGCAAGAATATCTTTATAGCCAGACATGGTAGTGCACTTGGCAGGTAGAGACAGGTGGATTTCTGTGAGTTCAAGGCCAGCCTGGTCTACATAGTGAGTTTCAGGCCAGTTGGGGCTGCAGGGAGACCCTGTCTCTCAAAACTATGTAAGTAAATAGATAAATAAATAAATAAATAAATAAATAAATAGTATTCCTTTGCAATGTTATGGATTTTTTGAATGTCTGTTGTAATGTTTCCCCTTCTCTAATTTTGTTAATTTGGAGTTGGTCTTTCTTTTGGTTAACTGGAATAATGGAACGTTTATCTTGTATTACTTTGGGGGGTAGGGTTTTTTTTTTACTGTTTATTGAGCTTTTGTGCATTACATAGAAGTGTTCTTAATCTCTACCAGGCCTCATATTATTATTCCACCATACATGTTAAATCCCATCCATTCAACTGCACACATTGCTATTCTCACTTCCTGCTGACATCAATTCATTGAACTTTCTTAGCTTAAGGAGTGCCTAAGCATGAGTGGATGTCATGTTCCACTTCTAACTCTGGAAAATTTCACTGCTGTTCCCCGATACATCCTGCCATTTGTTAATCAGCACTGCAACCCTGTTTCTTTACATGATGAATACAGGTTTTCCTAAATATGTGTTTTATCGATATTCCTTTAGCAAATTTTATTGCCCCATTATTGTGAGCCATCTGATATTCTTTTGATTGTTCTTATGAAGGAAATTGTATGTAGTATAATGAAATATTTCTTCTTTCATGCTTCCTTCTTACTTATTTGAAAGTGATAGAAGCATGTTGTAAATTTATTTATTTATTTATTTATTTATTTATTTATTTATTTATTGCACAGGGGCCATGCTAATCTTCTCTGTATCATTCCAATTTTAGTGTATGTGCTGCTGAATCAAGCACAAATTTTTATTTTGATTTCAGCCTAAGGAGAATATTAAATGCACCTAAGATGGCAGGAAGAATAAATTAACAATTCAAGAACAGTTGACCGAAACAGGCCTACAAAAGGAATACCACAACTACTAAATAACACGCATTAATAAACACTGAACAATCATATGTCTCAATATAAATGATCTCAAGTCCACAATAAAAAGACACAGACTAGAAGACTTTCTTAGAAAATAGTGTGCAACTTTTGCTGCCTTAAAGAAATAAATCTCACAATCAACAGTGGTTGCTGCCTTCAGGTGAAAGGAAGAAACAAGGTACTCCAAGCAAACACAAGTAAGGAAAAGCAGGTGTAACTATTCTAATATTAAAAAAATAGATTTCAAACTATAAAATAAGTCAGAAGAGACAGAAAAGGGAACATAAGACACATTAAAGGAAAAAAAATCCAGAAAACGATGCTGCAATCATAAACATATATGCACTAAACACAAGATCATCCAATTTAACATTAAAAACAATTATATCTGAAAGCACAGATCATTCCCAGCACAATGATAGTGGGTGACTTCAATATGGCACTCTCAACAATAGGCAGGTCATCCAAAGAAAAGCTGAGCAAAGACACTCTGGAGTTAAACCATGTCATAAATCAAATGACCAAATAACAAAAATCAACTCCAAGTAGATAAAATATCTTAAAGTGAAACCTGAAACCCTGAAGGTGGTAGAAAAAAAAGTTGGCAACAGCCTACAAGACATTAGGTGTAGGAAAAGATATTCTAAATCAGGCAGCAGCTGCACAAGAAAGAAGGTCAACAGCTGACATGTGGGACCTCCTCAAACTAAAAAGCTTCTGTACAGCTAAAGAAACAAACAAGGAAGTGAAGAGAAAACCCACAGAGTGGGAGGAAATATTCACCAGTGATATATCAGACAGAGCATTAACAACCAGAATATATAAACAACTCAAAAAACAAAGAAGAAAACAAATGACTAACTCGAAAGATGGTGTAAAGAGATGAACGGAGACTTTACCAATGAGGAAGTAAAGATGGCTGAGAAATATCTTGAAAAGTGTTCAACATCTCTAATAATTAAGGAAATGCAAATTAAAACTACTCTAAGATATCATTGCACTCTGATAAGTCTGGCTAAGATCAAGAAAACAAAAGACGCCAAATGCTGGACAGGTTGTGGGGAAAGGGGAACCCTCATTCATTGCTGTTGGGAATGTAAACTCATACAACCTCTGTGGAAAGCAGTGTGAAGATCCCTTAAAAGACTCAAAATGAGCCTACCACCTGACTCAGCCATATCACTTCTGGGTGTATACCCACAAGACTCATTCTACTGAAAAATATACATGCACATCTATGTTTATTTCAGTTCTTTTCACAGTAGCAAAGTGTTGGAACCACCTGAAATTCCTCTTCTCAGCACTCCATGAGACTTTCTTCAAAATCAACCACATATTAGGACACAAATATGTCTCATCAAATTTAGGAAAATTGAAATGGCATCCTGAATTACACCTGACCACAAAGGAATAAATTTCGATATCAAAAATATTAGAAATGTGTTCATCATCATTAATAATTTAGGAAATGCAAAATAAAACCACTCTCAGATATCATCTCACTCCAGTACGGCTAGCTAAGATCAAGAAAGCAAAAGACAACAGATGCTGGAGGGGTTGTGGGGAAAGGGGAACACTCATCCACTACTGGTGGGAATGTAAACTTGTACAACTACTATGGAAAGCAGTGCAGAGAACCCTTGAAAGACTCAGAATGAGCTTACCACTTGACCCAGTCATACCACTCCTGGGTATGTACCCCAAAGATTCATCCTACCGCAAAGATACATGCACATCCATGTTTATTGCAGCTCTCTTCACAATAGCGAAGAGCTGGAACCAACCCATATGCCCCTCAACAGACAAGTGGATGACAAATGTGGTACATCTACAGAATGGAGTACTATTCAGTAGTAAAGAAAGATGACATTATGAACTTTGAGATAAATGGATGGAGCTCAAAGCCATTATGTTGAGTGAAGTAACATAGTCCCAGAAAGACCAATGGATAATGGTTTCCCTCATTTGTGGCTGCTAGCACCAAATCCCCCAGACGAAAGGCAAGCTGAATGACAGTATAGTTATTTATATTTATATTTATATTTTTGTTTACCTGAAAGCAACTATGTTATTATAATGTGAGTCTCTCAATGGGTTCTAGAATCCACCCACCAATTATTTTCAGACTTTGTAATTACTGTATATGGGTGGAGAGTATGTATCCACATTTTAGAGTAATATGAAATTAACGGAGGAAAATGTGAATTCCTAAGCATAATAAAAGACTGAGAGAAAGATACAGGACAGTTATGGCAGAATGCATGATCTGGGATGGGATGGGGTGGGGTAGGGGGAAGGGATAGAGGAATGAATATTCCTGAACAAAAATGAAAAATGGTGAATGAAATACATAAAACATCAGTAAATAAATTAAAAAATAAATAAAATAAAATAATAAAAAATATTAGAAATGATAAACATCCAATAACTTGTGTACAAATTAAAGCAAACATTACTACAGAAAAGTGGGTATGAGAAGAAATTTAAAAGGAAACTTTAAAACTTATGAGAAGAGAATGAAAATGAAAACCCCACACACCAAAAACAATGAAGGCAGTTCTAAGAAAAACTGTTTACAGTATAAGTGGCTACATAAAAAACTGGAGAGGCATAATGTTAATAACCCAATAGTGGAGATGAAGGCCTTGGAAAAACTATAACACACCCACAGAATAGAAGTTGCTGATCAGCTGGGCTTTGCTGCTCTTACAGAGGATCCAGGTTCAGATCACAATACCACATGGTGCATAACAAATGTCCATTACTCCAATTACATGGAATCTGATGTCCTCTTCTTTCATCTAGAGGCGTTGAATGCAGATGGCCCCATTACATACATGCACAAAAACTTTCATACACATAAAAGAAAAATACTAAATATACTGAGTGGTAGAGAAAAATGAAATGATGCAGTTTGCAGGAAAATGGTTAGAGCTAAAAGCTATTATAAGTAGATTAACATAACTCAAAAAACAAGCTACATTTCTCTTCTCTCATATGTAGCTCTTGGCTCCAAATCCTTAGATGTGTGTATATATCCTGATGTAAGCATGGGGCCAGGAAAATGAAAAGGAATGATGGGTGTAAAGTAGAAGAAGGGGCATAAGAGAGATGGATAGTAGGATACAGGTGTTATGGAAAGAGACATGGGAAATGAGAGTACTCTAACTGAAAAGGATGGTAATACAGGAGGAGAAAGAAGAGAGGTAAATAATGCTCAGGTGGTGTGAAAAAATACAGACCAACATGCCAGGCATGGTAGCACATGCCTTCAATCCCAGCACTCTGGAGATAGAAGCTGGCAAATATCAGTGAGTCCAAGGCCAGCCTGATCTACATAGTAAGGACAGCTGTGCTACAAGAAAACCCTGTCATAAAAAGACTGGAGGAAGAAGAAGAAGAAGAAGAAGAAGAAGAAGAAGAAGAAGAAGAAAAGAAGAAGAAAAAGAAGAAGAAGAAAAAGAAGAAGAGGAGGAGAAGGAGGAGGAGAAGAAGAAGAAGAAAAATGGAAGAAAAGTAGAGAAACATATTAGTTGAAAAAATATACTACTGTAAAATAAACATAAATACAAGTGCACATATGTCACTGGAGGCTATGAAACAAACAAACAAACAAACAAACAAAAACAGTTCCAGTTAGAAGAAACTTACCTTTGATTTGTTGGTTATGGTACTCCAAGTGTCTCCCCAAACAACAGACTATTGCCACAGGCCTTGATTGCCTCCCTGAACATGAAAAAGAAGACCCTATTTTTGAAGACAGGACATAACTTGGACACAAACCTGCAGCAGTACAACTGGAGCTGACCTAGAATTTGAAGGTTAGCATTCATAGTATCAGAGGATATTATGCAAGTTGCTGTTGGTGGAGGAAGGTTGCCAATCAGTGGTCCTACCCAGGTGTGAAGCCCAACCAACACAAAAATGACTGGCCCGGGATTATTATTATTGGAGCAGTAGTGCCACTCTTCTCTTGGGGATAGTCATGCTTATTTGGAATTAAGGCCTGCATAATTGGAGGGAACTCATGTATTGTACTGTGTACACAACCAAATACACATTGCTGGAGAGGTCATAAATGCTAGTGAAAACCCCACATTCCTAGACCTAAATTATATGTATATGTATATATACATATATATATATATATTAACATAGGGAAGTTAGAAATGAGAAACACAATTAAAACACAGAGTATAAAAATACCTGAAGCCTGGGCCTGGTGGCTCATGCCTTTAATCCCAGCACCTGGGAAGCAGAGGCAAGTGGATCTCTGTGAGTTCACGGCCAGCCTGGTCTACGTAGTGAGCTCCATGCCAGCTGGGACTAAAGGGAGACCCTGTCTCAAAAAGACAAAAAA
>VZQC01011150.1:6269-28311 GCA_009823505.1 Rhizomys pruinosus | reverse complement strand
CCTCTGCGGCGTTGCACAACACGGGTGCACAAACCTGCATGCAGACAGCACATTCATCATACACATAAAAAAAAAAAGAGTTGGGAAATGCATTAATCTATTGGTATAAAGTAATTCATCAAGAATCAGTTCAATATAATTATTTATTTATTTATTTATTTATTTATTTATTTTTTATTTTGGTATGTATATCAATGTACTGTCTGCATGCAGGTTTGTGCACCCGTGTCGTGCAATGCTGCGGAGGTCAGAAGAGGGTCTCGGATTCTCCTGGAACTGGAGGTCTCCTGGAACTGGAGTTTCAGACGGCTCTCGGCCGCCATGTGGGTGCTGGGGATCGAACCCGGGTCCTCTGCAAGAGCGGTCGGCACTCTTAACCGCTAGGCCATCTCTCCAGCCCCTCAATATAACTATTTAGTAGAGAACTAGTATCAGTTTGTCCCTTAGGTCCTGTGACCTTTCTAGACTCGTGTTCCTAAGCCTGCTATCAATGTCAGTTATGGTTCCATCTAGGACATTCAACTCACATCCAGTTCAAAAGTGGTGGTACTCACAGAATATTTGTGCCAGGGTTGCACCACTGGACACACCTTGTCAGGCCAGTTCTTGTTGCAGTTTACAGAATTCACAGGTGTACAAGGCTGATGGCTATTTTTCCTTCCAGAGCATGCCTAGTACCTTCTAGAACTGTGGATGCTGAGCAGTAGAGATGAAGCTCTGGGGTCAGCATCAGCTGATTTCTGCTCATTTATTCTACACCTAATATGTGTAATGTCTTTAGAAACAGGGTCTTACCATCCAGTTGTTTGGGGCAGTCAAGTAAAGAGGATATGGCCCAAATTCTTAGAGGGTCTATGGGAACCCTGGTAAATAATTTTTAGAGAGGGAGCCCATTCCTGGCACTGAACATTTTTCATTAGCCTATGACACCTGGAAACAGTAATGTTCATATGTTAGAAAATAACTCCTTTAATACATTTTTATGATGCATATTTTAAGATATATATATATATATATATATATTCAACTCAGATGAACTTATCTTTGCTTTTACTTATCTGTAGGAAGGAAAACAGAATAGTGTTTTTCACAGCCCATGAATAATGAAAATACCATGTACCCTGTCTTCATGGAAAGGATTGTATAATATGAATTCTCCATAATCTCACTACACAACATTTATATTCTTCCCAGTAAAACAGAAAATAAGGAAGCATAGTGACTGTGAGTAATTACACATATAGAAACCATGGTACACCACAGCCCGTGCAGCCCATGCCTCATCTGTCCAAGCAGGATCCTCTGGCTCACACAATAGGAGTTCACAGCATGGAAGCAAGCAGTGTGGCTGTGGGCCTGATCTTAACACAGACCACATTTGGAGTCCTGGGCAACTTCTGCTTAGTCTACCACTATCTGTTGGTTTACTGCTCAGGGAGCAGATTGAAGTTCACAGACTGGATTCTGATGCACTTGATTGCAGCCAACTTCTTAACTCTCCTGTGTAGAAGAGTCCCTTACACAATGGCTGCTTTTGGTTTGAGATATTTCCTTGATGATTGTGGTTGCAAACTACTTTTCTACCTGCACAGGCTGGGTCGGGGAATGTCGATCACCAGCACCTGCTTCCTGAGTGTCTTCCAGGCCATTACCATCAGTCCTCCTTTCTCCTGGTGGGCAAAGTTTAAGGTCAAATCTCCGAGTTACATTGCTTCTTCCATATACTTGGGTTGGATCCTCTCCCTCATTGTGAACATTCAGTTTGCTATGGGTATTAGTGGACACTGGAACCATAAAAACACCACAAATGCAAAAGTATTTGAATACTGTTATTCTGTTAATCATAGCAAAATCCCTAGTATACTCTTCACTGTATCCATTACAATTAATGACACCTTTTTCTTGGGGCTGATGCTCTGGGCCAGCAGCTCCATGGTTTGTATCTTGTTCAGACACAAGCAGAGGATGAAAGATGTCTGCAACTTCTCCCTGACATCTTCCCCTGAGTCCAGAGCCACCAAGACCATTCTTCTCTTGGTCAGTACCTTTGTCTTCTTTTACACAATGTCTTGCTTTTTACAAAGTTGTTTGGCTCTTTCGAATAATCCAGGCTGGCTCCTGGTGAGTATGGCTAACATTGTTGTTGGATCTTTCCCAGCTGTGAGCCCATTTCTGCTGATGAGTCATGGACTCCATAAAGTTCCACTCTGTATTCTCTATGCAAGGAATTAAAAAACCCAATCAAAAAAGAAATAAGTAAATTATATTCTTTGAAAATATTTCATATTTGTCTGTTCCATCATGTATATACAGTAGATCAATGAAACAATCATGTTGTGAATGAAGGTGGATGGTAAGGAAGCACATATGTGCTGACGTGTACACATGTAATTTTTACTACAATATTGTTTATATAGCTGCATATTTCATGTTCATTTTGGCACATTAAGTATATTAATGATTTTACATGTTATAAATGTACAGTAACTTATGAAACAATGACAGTCTACTTGAATATATTATCTATTTTGTTTAATATGTATCTTGACTTCCATGACATTAAAAGTTTAAATTTGGGGGCTGGAGAGATAGCCTTGCGGTTAAGAGCACTGACTGCTCTTGCAGAGGACCCAGGTTTGATCCTCAGCACCCACATGGTGGCTAAGAACCATATGTAACTCCAATTCCAGGAGAACTCCAGTTCCAGGGGAATCCGAGACCCTCTTCTGACCTCCATGGCATTGCACAACATGGGTGCACAAATCTACATGCAGACAGTACATTCATACACATAAAAAAGTAAATAAAATTAAAAAAAATTAAAAAAAGTTTAAATTTTGGTACATATATATTATATTAATTGGCCATGCTTTTCTTACCATATTGTCAAGGCAAAGAAAAAAACCCTCTGGTACAATAGTAAGTAGCAAGACTATATATGGTGTCCTAGTTTCTCTTCAATTGCTGTGACAAAACACTCTGACCAACACCAACTTGGGAGGAAAGAGTTTTATTCAGCTCACTTCTCCTGGGTCAGAGTTCATCACTTAGGGAGCCCAAGGTAGGAACTCAGGACAGGAACCTGGAGGCAGGAGCTGAGGCACAGACCATGGAGGAATGCTGCTTACCGGCTTGCTCTCCTGGCCCAGGCCCAGCCTGCCTTTTTATATGGTACACAACAACCTGCCCAGAGGTGGCACCACCCATAGTGGGCTGGGCCCTCCCATATTGCCAAACAATCAAGACAATACTCCACAGATGTGGCCACAGGCCAGTCCAACGGAGCCAATTCCCCAATTGAGCTTCCCTCAACCCAGGTGTGTCAAGTTGACACTAAAGCTATCCAGCACAATTGTTTTATAATCAGTAAGGCAGTAGGGCAAGATGGGGTTATATAATTACAACTGACAACAACTTTATCTGTGGGCATCACACCCAGGATGTCAGGTAAAAATTGCTGTAAGTAGCTTTCCAGGCCGAGTAACCTTAATCATTTCACAACAAGCATTGAGTCCAACTATCATTGGAGATCCATATATATATGGTTTCTTTTTTTGCCAGAAGTCCCACAAACTTTACCCTGCCCATGGCAGTGGTGAGGACCCACAAGTCTGGTTGTAACTTTGTGATGGCTGAAGTGACTCCACTTTGTATAAGCCGCATGTTTTCTTCATGCAAGTGGCCAATGTTGGAGGCAGAGAATGGAAATGTCAGCTCTGGTATCACTAAGACCTTGAAAAGATTTTCCCTGAATAATTAGTGTTATTGTGGGGGTACTGTAGTCTTACTCTTTCTACCCAGAATGCCAGATCAGGGGAACCAAATCTTGCTCTTCTCTTTTGCAAGTGTCCTTACAATCTCCTTGCCTGGGCACCAAAGGCAGTATAATGAACTGAGCCAGGGGCTGTCCTGTTGTGATATAGACATCCCCTAGCAATGACCTTAATTTCTCTAGTCCAATGATAATGTATAACCCTAGGCAAGTTATTAGACCCCTTCACAGTTAATCCAATCCTTCTGGGAGAGGCACATATACTTCAGTAGGAGTAGCCCTTGGACCATTTCTGGGGTCAGGACAGGTAGAAGGTGGTATAGAGGTCCAGTGTAGCAGACCTGGAGTAGTGCTATGGAGGGAGTTGACAGATTGGAACTTCTCTGGTCATGGATGCTATTTTTCATTTGGACCACACCTGGCCAGGAGAGGTTCCCCAGCAGGGCTTGTCTGGCAGCAGTGAACTTTGATCTACATTTACTAGCCCAGTGGTTGGGTATTGTTGGGGGGATTAGGGAGTATCAAGGCAAAAATTCTGATGACCACATAGTATATAATCCATTTTGGATTTGGGTTTTTGTTTTTGGTTTCATATCCTTGATTAAATCTTTTTTTCCTTCAAGCAGCAGTGATGAGCTACTGCCTGCAACTAGTAAAGGCCCAATATCGGCACTATAAATCTTAATATAATCATACAACGTTCTTTTTCCCCTAAAAGGTTGTATGGTAGCCTGGCATATTTGGTTATCATTTTCCTTGGCTCGCTCCATCACCAGTAATGTCTCCTCTTCTCCATCTGATATAACTCTGCTAACAGCCTGCAATAAGCAAGAGACCAAATCTTCATATGCTTCTTCAGGACACTTTCAAATTTTAGGAGCTTTTCAAGTCTTTTGAACAGTAGATGGGCACCTACTGCCAATGCTGCACAGCAGTAACAGCAATCTTTTGATAAGCACCAGGGATTAATTTGATTGACTTTTAACTCCACTATGAGGCTCATCTGCAGTTAATACATCAGAAGTAATGGCACCTAAATTGTTGGCCCGAGTTGTATGCTGCCCTTTCCATCTCTAGTTCAACACACCAAACTACTGATACTGTGGTGGAAGTATATGCTGCGGGTGCTGTTGTTTACTGTGGTTGGGCGATCCAACAGTTCAGTGATTCAGGTGCACAGCCAAAGCTGAGGATAAGAAAACCCCAGCAGGAAGAAACTGAGTGACCACACCAGTACCTCATATATTAACACCTTTGAGATGAGTAACGAAGCCAAAACAACAAAAAAGGGGGGGGGGGGCAAATCACACGCCAAAGAACACCAAACAGAAACAACAACAATATGGGAAAATCTATAAATAATCCCCACCTAACTCGCCAGGTCCTTTAGCAGTATCGCAAGAAGGAGGTATCCCTGAAGAAACAAAAGAGCTATCGACCCTTAGAAGAACAATGGTAAACTATTTAAATACTATAAAGAACAAATCAGAGACCTAAAAGGCGAGAAGGAAAAACTC
Organism: Rhizomys pruinosus; assembly: GCA_009823505.1. NCBI lineage: Eukaryota > Metazoa > Chordata > Mammalia > Rodentia > Spalacidae > Rhizomys > Rhizomys pruinosus. Next base: position 23,022 of record VZQC01011150.1, on the reverse strand, counting down.
TGAAAACGAAACTAGAGGATATAAGATAATTCTGAAAGAACTAAAGGGGGAGATTGACAAACTCCAAGGAAGAATAGAGGGAGAGATAGATGACAACTCCTGAAGAGAGTGGAAACAATGAAACCATTCAGGGCTGAAAGGCAAAAAAAACTGACGCAGTGAATCAAGGGAGCTACAAGAAGAGACCTGAAAAGCCTCCAAAAGTAACGGAAATAAAAAAAAAACTAAGAATCCTAAAAAATAAAAGGAAATTGAACATCCATCCAATTAGCAGGACAGGATGGGAAAAAACCTCAGAAGCAAAATGTATGAAGCTGTAAAAAAAGATCAGACCTACAGGATTAACACAGTGTCAGCTAGAAACCTCCAGTAGTAAAGATTATGAAAAAAATTTAATAACACAAGAGTGGAACAGCCAGGAAATTGTGGACACTGTGAACAAGAACAAACCTTACATCATAGGGATAGAGAAGGAGAGAGAATCCCCAAGAGAATAGTATTGATCAATAGAAAAAATAGAAGAAATTTATTTCACACTGAAAAGACTAATTCCATAAAATCAATAAGCACAAGAAACCCAATAGAAATAACCAGGAAGAGAAATTCCCTATGACCATATCGATTGTTATCATACTAGGTGCTCAAACAGGCAACATACTGAAAGCCCACAAGAGGCAAAACCCAACAAGTTATATATAAGCCCATCCAGATACACATCTGACTTCCAGTGCAAACTATGAAAACCAGAAGAACATGGACCAAAGTATTCCCAGTGATATATGAACTTTAGATGACAACCCAGAACCAACTACCCAGCAAAAATGTTAAATGTTAGTTGAAGGAGAAAGAAAAGTCTTTCTGACATATAAGACAAAGTAAAAGAACACATGTTCCAAAAAAAAAAAAAAAAAAAAAAACACTTCAGTAACTATACAGTTCATAAAGCCACGTGGTCCGGGAAGCTGGTGAACAAACTTTGTCCTCTGAATCTTCTTTTAAATGGATTAAGGCTAGTTTTTTAGTAAAGTCTGAAAGAGTGAAACACTTTGAGAAACCCAAAATGAATTGTAATGCTAGGACTTTTTAAATTATATGAAATTGTTTTTTTAATTATAATTAACTATTTGAAATTTTTACTTAAAGATTGTTTTTAGGGTACATGAGTTTTGTGATAGTTTGTTTTGGTTTTTTTGACACAGGGTCTCCTCTCTTATGTGATCAGTATTTTTTGGCCTGGAACTCATCGAAATGGGGCTAGCGTTGAGCCTCAATCAGAGATCCGTCTGCCTCTGCACTCCAAGTGCCAGGATTAAGAGCGTGGCCACCAGACACCAGCTTTAAAGAACCGAATCTTATGCCCATGTGGGCTGGAATGAACCAGGTCTTCTGCAAGCGAGTCTGTGCTCTTAAACACGATCCATCCTCCAGCCCACACCCATGAGCTTTTTAATAAAAAATGTATCTTAATTGGCATGCTGGAGATGGAATTGTGTTCACAGATTTTTGTTTTTATCAAAATGAGAAAAAAATTTTGAATGGTGTATTGATTAAATTATCGGAATGAAAATATAAATAAAAGACATAAACAAAACAACAATCTTAGATAAAAGTACATAAGGTCTAAAGGGTAGTATTTGCAACACATTCATTTGTCTATTTTAGGAAGTCCTGTTTAGGAAAGAAGTACCATTGTGGGGCTGGGAGAGATGGCTGAGCTATTAGAGACGTAGACTGCTGCTTGCAGAGGAACTAGAAGAGATGAGAAGAAGAGAGAGACGACTGTCCTGAGTTTGTTGTGACGCAGAGATGAAATACTTGTCTTTTAAAAGCTAAAGTTATCTTGTAGATAAAAAAGGGGATGTTACAGATATCATTATAAAGGACATTGGTAATCACATAAGGTCAAGGCTGTTACCTGGAAGTTTGGTATGGATTAAGAGTAAAAGTAACTTTTAGTTTACATACATTTAAGTATGACTGATTTTTATGTTGACAGTAGTAGAACAATTTTTAAAAACATAAGTAATTTTTCGTTTACCACCATCAATATGTGAAGAGATATTGACATAAGTAAAAATGAGTTTAGAGGAACCTGATTTTAAAAGTACATTGTGATTTTTCCAGTTACTGATTAATACTGGACCTGTGCAAATAGTTTTACAAATAATTATTTTTTAAACATGTTTTCATTCCTTCTTGGAGAACTTCATTCAAAGTATTTTGGCCATATTCTCCTTACCCCAACTCTTCCTAGATCCTCTAATCCTTACCACCAGCTTGTAGTAATTTTTTCTCATAAAATACAGCTGTATTTTATTTAATTTTATTTTAGATTTTAAACCAGTATTTATTTTCATTTCAAGGATTTACAGGGCCAAATACAACAAAACATTAATTCAAGCAATCAAGAAATGGTAGTAGTAAAAGATGTATGTGGATTTTATAGTATTTGGAGCCATGAGCTGCCTTCCTGGGATGCAGCCATGAAGCATCCCAGAAGGCAGGCATGTGCTCTGCACTGGGCCACACTCAGCCCAGTTTGGTAATTTGGCCTTAGATGTCCTAATGATTTTTCATCCTCTGTGATCATCAGGAGCATTTCCTGGGGACTTAACAATAGTGATCCAGTTCTTCTCTGATATGTATTCGGACACAAAGAGTGAAGTTGAGTTGATATTTTGTGTTTTCTTTGAGGTCATATGCAGCTCCATGGACGTCTCCCTGGCATAAATCGAAGGGATTTCTCCAGGATAAATGACAAGTTCACCTCAGCAGTATGTCCCTGAACACCCATGTAGCCAGGGACAAAACTGTGAACAAAAACCAAGCTGCCTCAGGACAGCGACCCTTAATTGCCAGGGACCTGTAGGCTGTTCTGGTTGAATGACCATGGACCCTTGTTGTACTAGGAGAAGCAGGAAGTAGCTGCTGGATGACCCAAAGAGGGAGTATGGTGGACAGATGGGCAGCCTGGGACCTAACACTGTTGGTTTCTTGTCTGGAGGACAGACATCCAGCATTGGAAAGGACTAAGGAAGATGACCAGGGCAGCTAGAGACTGGAGGTGTATTTCCTGAGATGGGGACCCTGGGAGGGCTGCAGCTTCCTCTGTGGCAGAGGCCGTAAAAGGTGGAGCCAAGGGTTTGTTAATCTCCCTGTACTCAGCACAAATATACAGGTGTAGCTGGTTATAGAAAAGATGAACGTGAACAGATGTGGTGGTACACCTTTAATATGTTTAATCTCTAGCTCTTCTGGAGGCCAGAGGCATTTCAGGCCCACCAGGGCTACACAGTATATAGCATTAGACCCTATCTATAAAGACAGGAAAAGATGATGTCAATAAGGGCGGTCTCCAGAGTGTGTGGATGAACTGTAAGTGGGGCTCCATAGAGGATGGACTGAATGTTGGGATAGTCACTGGGGGTGAATGTTGGGAGTGTCTGCAGGATGGGAGGGGCTAGGGAGGGTCCATCTTGAAGATGGAATTTAAGCCTAAATCCTGTGAGATAAAGTTCAAACTGGCACAACTAATTAGAATCAGGATGCAGGAGCCTGCTGATGTCCTGGGTGAGTTGGGGCTCTGAGCAGCCCTATGCTTGCTGTGCTGGAGTGTGGGTGCCAGGCTTCAAGTTCCCTTCATCTGTCGCTTAGGGAGAGAAGATGGAGGGGGTGCTTTGAGGCTAAGAACCTGGAATCTCTGGGGTGAGGTTCTCTCACACTGCCAGCCTCCATGGGCTGAGGGCCCTGCAGTAACACAGGAGCTGTTGCAAGTGTATTGCAAAACTGTGCAGGCCTGGGACCACCGCACTGCAGTAGGTGGAGAGGGCATGCTGTGCTTCTGCACTTCCCTGCCCAGACACAGGCCTGAGCCCCTGCTGCATATGGAAGCACGAGCATTGATGGAAGGCTGTGGGCAGAGTTGGGGACAGGGGCTTCCTGACCATTTCTATTCTGTCCCAGGTTCTTCAATGAAGGAGCTACTCCCAGGCCACAAATACCCCTGAGCTCATGGGCCCCCTCCAATGCCCTCACATATCACAATGCTTCTGCCAGACCACATGTACTCCAGGTCCAGATATATACACTAGGTTTCCTATTAGACCCAAGTTACCAAATGCTTCCTGGCTTCCTAATGCAGCCACATCTCCAAATGGCCCCAGAGTTATCCGGTATCCCAGTTCTTCCAGGTTTCCAAGAGTTCCCACCTAACCCAGTTGTCTGGTATTTCTGGAATCGCCAAGGCTTCTGTGTAGTTCTAGATTTCCGAGTTTCCCCAAACTTCCCAGATCCTCCCATTCACCCAGGGCCCCAAGTGCCCCGGAGTCCACCCAGGAGACAGTGGCAGTACCGCACCGTGTACACCAAGGAGCAGAAGCGGTTGCTGGAAGAATCTTTCAGGAAGTGTGAGTACCCGTCTCACAAGGAGCGGTTGGCACTGGCTGAAAAGATTGATGTAACAGATCGCCTGGTGTCTCTTTCTCTGGGGGTGGGGATGGGTTTAGGGGAAAGGGAGGGAAGGTGGGAGCCACTCTTCCTACTTTTGTCGGTTTGGACAAGGAAAGATTCAGATGTTTGGGACCCAACCTTGGGGTTTTTTTTTCTCTTTTTTTTTTTTTTTTTCCCCGATCTTTCTGAGACAGGGTCTCCTGTAGCTCCAGCTGTCCCTGGACTGGCTCTGTAGACCTGGCTGGCCTTGAACTCTAGAAATCTGCCTGCCTCTGCCCCGGGTGCTATGACTTAAAGGTGTGCATACCATGCCCCGGCGTACATCTTGGGTTTTCTTAGGCTGCAGGAGAGGATCCCTAGGTGCACACGTGGTGCAGGGTCCTGAAGAGTTTCACTAGTGTGGTCTGAAGGTCTGCCTGGCTATTAACCTTGAGCTCTATACATCCCGCACCCAGACTGTAGCCTCACCAGGTCTTTGGGGGTTCTCAGATATCTTCTAGTAGATTCCTCCCTGTGTCTGGGGGGGACCCCTGCTCTTTAGATCTCTGCTTATCTCCTCCAACCCCAGCCATATAGATTCCCAGTTCTGCTTGAGGGCTGCAGTGGAAGGGAGATGTGAAGGCTGGAGTTTCCACCCAGCATCTTCACATCTGGGGCCTTGGGATTGCAGGGCCCCTTCCTTTGAACCTCTCCAGCCTTATTTTTCCTACAGATCGGTTTTGAAGAACCGCCGAGCTATAAAACTCTAAGAAGTGGAAAGAGCCAGGAACAACTTGACATGCTTGGTGAGGATCGGCCTGTCCCACCAACTCAGCTACACTCACAGCTACAGAAGTCCCAGCTACAGACATCCCGCTACAGCTTCAAACACAACTGCCTCACCCCAAGACAACACTTGAGACACAGCTAAACCTCCAGCTCCAGCCAAAGTTCGCAGGGGGCAGCTCCAGATGCAGCCTGAGGGTCCAGCTGAAACTCTTGCTCAGCCAGGGGCCCAAGAGCTGGAAGCTGTGGGGGGGATCCTATGAATCCAGTGTCGGCGGGGGGCAAAAAGGGTATCGCAAAAAACATAAAAAAAAAGAAGAAAAAAGAAAGCTGATGCGGCAAGGTAAAAGTGGCTGCCGCTAGTCATGCTTACAGTACTACAGGTCTTACATTACTGATAGACCTTACAAATCACTAGTGTATGGCCTAGGGGTAACATCGGTTGTGAGTGGTAGGGACAAGTTAAGCCATGTGAAGAACAGAACTGATCCTGCCAATGACAATTCTTTTTTTTTTTATAAAACGCTTTTGTTGGATGTTTTATGTATTTCATACTCATTTCTTGGTCTAATTTAGATACACTCCCCCTTTGCCATACCCCCACCCCACCTCAGTTCATGCTAGTTCGTGCTAAGCTCCTGTACGTGCTTTGTTTCAGTCTTTTTGCAGTTTTTCTTGCAGAGGTGTATTGATTGGGACAAAGGTAACTATGGTTCAGTCAGTTCTCTGACCCAGTCCTTCATGCTTGTTGTTGTTCCCTCCTATTTGTATTGCTCCAAAATATGCCTGTATGTTACACAGTGTGTATACCAAAATGACATCTGAAATCTGTGAATTATCCAACATATGTTAGGAATTCACAGTTTTCCCTTGTAACTTTTATATAAAAAAAAAAAAAAAAAAAAAAAAAAGAAAAAAAAAAAAAAAAAAAAAATACTCTAAAAGTAAATACATAGCCTTCACCATATACCTGAATGGAGGAGTCTTAGAAATAAGTGGTAATTAATTCTAGATCCCATTAGAGTATCAAACATAACAGCAACAGTATTGGCTGATAGGTCAACGCTAACGACAGAGCAACCAGGTACCATTACCGTGCTCCCTTGCCTTTCATGGCTAAGGAGGCGGATATATATGTGATGCATCGAGACTCCGGAACAGACTGAGTGGGCAGTCGACAGTGGGGGGGGAAGTTAGATCCCTGATACACAATTGGGAATGATGAAGTGGTGGAAAAAGAGTGGACGTGTTACTGGAGTCACTGGGTCGGGCACCAAAGAGTCGTATGCGACAGATATGCGGCATCGGTTTACCTGCAAAGTTCAATGAGGTAATCGTTCCGTTCCTGCTGAATGAACGCCATTGTGGTACCACTTTTCATGGATCCACTTGTCAGTTAGGGGTATTTGGGTTGGTTCCAGCGCTTCACTATTGTGAGAGATGGCAAGAGCGGCAAGTGAAGAAGGGGATAGCAAAAGGTGATAGCGATACCTCAGCTTTGGTGGAAGGCGGCAGAACTTGTGGGTATATACCCAGGAGTGGTTATGGCTGGGTCAGGTGGTAAGTCATTTTGAGTCTTCTAAGTGTTCTCCACATTGCTTTCCATAGTGATTACCAGTTTAACGGCACTATCCAACAATGAACACGACTGGATGCGACCAGGCTGGGTGAATGAGAAAAGGCTGGGGCAGGGAGTGGGTGGCGAGTCAGATTGCGCGACGCGCTCTAGACACCCCATACACCGCCAAGCAGATGGAGTAATAGAGAGTGAGTGCAGATGTCTGTCGTGTCTCTCACGTCAACCAATACTTAGGCCACATACGGTCCTATTTCTGAGTTCGGACAGAATTGGTGTGCCTTAACACGTAGATTTTCATTTTTTTGTGTGTGTTGTCTGCAAACAAATTTTAGAGCACTCTAGGTGCATACAAGTATTAGGTGTTCGACCTTACCTTACATTTATAGTCACACGGCTACCAGTAGGTGCCACGCTAGTTGAAAAACGGATCACTAGTAACGTACGTAGATCTGAGCAGTGCCCCCAGGAGTAATAGAGCGATGTCCATGATTGAACGCAGACGAAGGTGGTCCGCCTTCCTGCGATAAGCCCCGATGCACCGCCACAGTACGAGAGGACCTGGCATGGAGTGAGCCCACCGGTAAGTGCAGCGCCACGCAACCGTGCGTCGGGGAAAGTGGGTGTTTAATGCGGTATGTGAAGTTTCGTCCCACGACGGGATAGACAGTCGTTGGGAGTGGCACCCATTTTTGTAAGTGCGCTTGTGTTCGCGCTCAAGCCTTCGATTCGACTTGCCTTGAGCCAGTCCGTGCCGATGGCGACATGGATCTAAGTCAACTATTTTTTGTTTATCCTGAAGATGCCGTACATCGGTCCCTGATACAAATCAAATAGCCCTTAATACCTCTATTTCGTTGCAGTGGGCCTCAGGCGTGTAAGCTCCAAGGTTCAAGGGCACGCTACGCGACAAGGGCCTAGAGACAGGGAGAGGGCACCGGAAGTGAGAGCGGAATGGGCGCAAGTGCATCATGATCGGGGTCTTATGGATGACGGAGACCCGAGCGGAGTCTACCGCGCTAGACGACTATTGGGTGTGGAATCAATGAGCTGGTGTCGCGGTGAGTGGGATTCTGCTAAGAATACGATGCCGCGGCGTGACAGGCGTCGGACAGAGGATGCAACTGCAGGATTAAGGGATATTGCCTGATGGGCGCGACACGCACTGGCAACCGGGCCTCCACGGCATCGGGCGATGTCCGCCGGGCATCCTCACGGTTTCCTGCGAGACCTAGACGCCCTTGCCGCGATTCACATGCACAACGACCTGCGTAAGCACACACACAGCCTGCCGCAGCGCATCGGCACGCACGAACCATAAGGCCTTGGTCGTCACTGCCAATTGTGTAGTCCTGGCCGCCATGGCACTGTATGGAGACCAGGCGGGCCTTGAACTCAGAGATCTGCCCTGCCTCGGCGTCCCTGAATCCCGGGGAATAGAGGATGGTCCACCAATGCCAGGCCTTGTGGGTTTTTTTTTTTTTTTTTTATTGTTATTTATTTCTGTATGTTATGAATGAACTCTCTGCATTCAGGTTGTGCACCCATGTCGTGCAATGCCACGAAGGTCGGAAGGGGGCATCAGTTCCCCTGGAAATGGAGTTCTCTTGAAATTGGATTCGAGGGTTTCTTGGGGCCATTGGGTGCTGGGGATTGAAACGTTCTGTGTCCTCTGAAGCACGGTCGTGCGCTTAACCTCTAGGCACCCCTCTACAGCCTGTGGGTTATTTAAAGAAGGAAAATGAGCAAAGTGTGTGTGGGACACACTTTTAGCCAGGAAGTGGGAAATGGAAGGAAAGTGGATCGATGTGAGATTGCGGCATAGCCCAGCCCTACATAGTCAGTTCCAGGAAAACCAGGCTAACGTGTGAAATCCTGTTTCACAAAACAAAGGCAAAAGAAAACCAGTAAAGAAAATCAATAAAAACAATGGGAGTAAGTCTTAGCCTGGGTGTGGCAGCAGGTACCTGTAATCCCATCAGTGAATGGGGCCAGCCTGGGCTACTTGAACGCATCTGAAAAACTCCGAAGGTGATGACTTCAGGTGTTGTGGCACTTGCCTTTAATCCTAGCCCTTGGGCAGGTGGCCCCCTAGGTTAAAAGCTTCCCAAAAGTATTAGTTTTGTCTTAAAACAATAAATTTTTTAAAAAAGTCAAAGTGCATAGTGTTCAGTACGGCTTCTCCACAGGGCTCCCTGCTTCCTTGCCATTCCTCCCACTCTTGACAGCATTCATGGGGAAACTATTGGATCATGTCCTCTGTAGTAATGATTCCCATGATGGACGGTGGGAACTGACTGACATTAAGACAACAACTCTCAGGGCTTGAGAGGTGGCTCTGTGTTTAAGAGCTAACAACTATTTGTAACTCCAGCTCCAAGGGATCTCAGTGGGCATTGCAGGACATGGGTTCATTTAAACATGCTGGGAATATACTCATACATATAAAATAAAAAAAACAAGAAATATCATATTTTTTCAAAAAGACAAAAATGCTTTGCAAATCAGGTCTTCTCAATTAGAATAAACCAGGGCAGTCAGGGTGAGTGGTGTATTCTTGAAGTTAAAGAATGAGGGACTGTTATGGTTCTACAATCTCTAGTTTATTTTTTCCCCAGACCTGATCCCATACTACTGAAGTTTCACTGATTCCCAGGTAGTTTTGTCATTCTAGAAGTTTCCTTACCAATCTCCTTTTCTGAAGTGCTTACTTACCTGGGCTCTTCTGATAAAGTATTTTCTCATGGACTCTGCTTCAAAGACTCCACTTGCACATATTTGAACTTCTGTTTTTCCTGTCAGGATGGCGATCTCAGTGTCCTGGTCTTTATGACCATCGTATTTACTGGATGAAGCAGACACTGGCTGATATAAGTGTCTCTGATTCCATGACCTCACCTCCCCTCAGACATACAATTAGCGTTTCACCTTCAGTAGTAACGGGTATACAGCATTTGGGGGGAGAACTTTTGGAGCACTTTTTCCCAAGATGTCAACTATTATTAAGTGTAAAAACTGTCAAAACGTCATTGGGAGTGCTCCTCATAGACTGGACACCTCTAAGCCTCCTTCCATGGATCAGGCAACATTCTAGAGAGGAGAAAGAAACAATGTAAGAACTGCAGGATGGGACCAGTGCTGTGAAATGCTATCCTTTGGCTATGACATGGCCTTTGCAAACATGAGCTTGTAGTAGTTATGGTTAATAGTACAAGACCCACATAAGATCAAGTCAGTTAAAATTTCCAACAAGGAGGGGGGAGGGACTCCTGAATTCAGATCTCTTGCTGAGGATATGCTGGGAGTTTATGACTCCTGAGGGAGGAAGTATCACTTTGCTCTAATGCTATGGCCACTGTGCTAGGTTTCCACCAGAGCCATGTGGGCAGTGATAATGGGATTAGGAGGATAATTAATTAATTAAGGATAACATGAAATTGGGGAAGAGATGCAATGATTGGTTTTCAGTGGGGTTGTTCTGCAGTCCAGCTGTGGGTTTCCTAAATCCTGAGTGGGAAGGTTAGGGGAGGAAGGGAAGAAAGACACCTGTACAGAATCAGCTGGGGTCAGGAGGATCTGTAGCCTGATGGGCAAGCAGGCACTTTATTGCAGAATTACAGTGCTTTTATGCCTAGTTTCGAAGCAGTATGTCTTATTGTAGAACCACAAATTCTACACAGAACCACAAGTTCCTTTGAATCACGCAGTTTCATCAATCATATGTATTTGCATCAGCAGAACTCAAGCAGAACTTCTAAGAGAAAGACATGTACTTAGAAAGAGTCTCATTTATCCTATGCATTTGTATCAGAAAAACCCAAGCAGAACTTCTAACAGAAAGACATATACCTAGAAACCGATTACCAAGAAATGACCTTTGCAGGTTCAGTCCCAAGCCAGCCAGAATAGGCCTTCACAGGTCCTGTTGGCTGCTCACTGCGAGGCTGAACTTCCCACATCTGACAGCCCTGACATCTGAAGAAGAGCACATAATGCCAACAAGCTTAACGTCATTGGAAAAGTATGCTGTAATATATTAAAACCTTTAAGGCGATATAGTAGACCATTTGCCCATTCTCTAAGGGAAAGATAATCCAATACCACTAAGATCAGCAATTTCTTTTTAGAATTATATTAGGTCCAAACTAAAACAGTCATGATGCCATATCCCTTGTACATGTTGCTTTACTTATTTCCACTCCCTAGTACCCAAGTAGTAGTCTCATTATACTGGCATGACATTGAAGATCCATTTGCTATTGCATGGTCTGTACCTCATACCCCAGGAGCAAATCCTCTGTCTCGAGGGCATACAATGTAGCCTCTATTTTCCTATCAATGTTCTCTTGAGTTTGTAGCATCTGAGAAGTATTGTGGGCTATCCTACTGACAAAGTGAGCAGTGTGGATGTGGGTACCTGAGCAGTGGTAGTGGCTGCAGCCCTAATGACAGCAGTGACTATAGCAAAGATGGTAGCAATAAGGAGTCCAAGAAATCTGAAGGAACTGACAAGACCCCTGTAGAACTAAAAAATAATCTGCTGCCTCAAGTCCCCATGCTAGGTGTCATGAATTATTACAGTACCATAATAAAAGGAGGTTGTTTTATAATCAGTAAGGCAGAAGGGCAAGATGGGGTTATATTAATACAACTGGACAACAATTATCTGTGGCATCACACCAGGATTCAGTTAAAAATTGACTGTATAAGTAGCTTTCCAGGCAGTAACCTTAGAGCATGGTTCACACAAGCAGTGAGTCCAACTATCATGGAGAATCCATACCATATATGTTCTTTTTGCCAGAAGTCCCATAAACTTTAGCCCTGCCCATGGCAGTGGTGAGGACCCACAAGTCTGGTTGTAACTTTGTGATGGCTGAAGTGACTCCACTTTGTATAAGCCGCATGTTTTCTTCATGCAAGTGGCCAATGTTGGAGGCAGAGAATGGAAATGTCAGCTCTGGTATCACTAAGACCTTGAAAAGATTTTCCCTGAATAATTAGTGTTATTGTGGGGGTACTGTAGTCTTACTCTTTCTACCCAGAATGCCAGATCAGGGGAACCAAATCTCTGCTCTTCTCTTTTGCAAGTGTCCTTACAATCTCCTTGCCTGGGCACCAAAGGCAGTATAATGAACTGAGCCAGGGGCTGTCCTGTTGTGATATAGACATCCCCTAGCCATGACCTTAATTTCTCTAGTCCAATGATAATGTATAACCCTAGGCAAGTTATTAGACCCCTTCACAGTTAATCCAATCCTTCTGGGAGAGGCACATATACTTCAGTAGGAGTAGCCCTTGGACCATTTCTGGGGTCAGGACAGGTAGAAGGTGGTATAGAGGTCCAGTGTAGCAGACCTGGAGTAGTGCTATGGAGGGAGTTGACAGATTGGAACTTCTCTGGTCATGGATGCTATTTTTCATTTGGACCACACCTGGCCAGGAGAGGTTCCCCAGCAGGGCTTGTCTGGCAGCAGTGAACTTTGATTTACATTTACTAGCCCAGTGGTTGGGTATTGTTGGGGGGATTAGGGAAGTCTCAGGCAAAATTATCTGACTGACCACATAGATAGTATCCATTTGATTTGGTTTGTTTTGGTTTTCATTCCTTGATTAAATCTTTTTCCTTCAAGCAGCAGTGATGGCTACTGCCTGCACACTAGAAAGCCCAATATCGGCACATAATCTTATATAATCATACAACGTTCTTTTTCCCCATAAAAGGTTGTATGGTAGCCTGGCATATTTGGTTATCATTTTCCTTGGCTCGCTCCATCACCATTAATGTCTCCTCTTCTCCATCTGATATAACTCTGCTAACAGCCTGCAATAAGCAAGAGACCAAATCTTCATATGCTTCTTCAGGACCCTTTCAAATTTTAGGGAGCTTTTCAGTCTTTTGAACAGTAGAGGGCACCTACTGCCAAGCTGCACAGCAGTAACAGCAATCTTTTGATAAGCACCAGGGATTAATTTGATTGACTTTTAACTCCACTATGAGGCTCATCTGCAGTTAATACATCAGAAGTAATGGCACCTAAATTGTTGGCCCGATTGTATGCTGCCCTTTCCATCTCTAGTTCAACACACCAAACTACTGATACTGTGGTGGAAAGTATATGCTGCTGGTGCTGTTGTTTACTGTGGTTGGGGCGATCCAACAGTGTCAGTGATTCTAGGCTGCACAGCCAAAGCTGAGGAAGAAACCAGCAGGAAGAAACTGAGTGACCAACCAGTTCTCCATATTAACCTTTGAGATTAGTAACAGAAGCCAAACAAACAAAGAAAGGGGGGGAGCAAATCCACACGCCAAAGACACAACAGAAAAACAACAATATGGGAAAATCTCATAATAAATCCCCACCTAACTCAGCCAGTCCTTTAGAAGATCCGAAGAAGGAGATATCCCTGGAAGGAAACAAAGAGATCGACCTTAGAAGAACAATGGTAAACATATTTAAATACTATAAAGAACAAATCAGAGAACTAAAAGGAGAGAATGAAAAACTCATGAACAAACTAGAAGGAAAGAATTATAAACTTCAGAAAGAACTAGGGGAGATTGACAAACTCCAAGAAGAACTAGAGGGAGAGAATGACAAACTCCTGAAGGAGGTGGAAACAATGAAACCATCTCAGGCTGAAAGGCAAAAAGAAACTGACCAGTGAATCAAGGAGCTACAAGAAGAGAATGAAAAGCTCCAAAAGGAACTGGAAATACTGAAGACATCGCTGAATGAAATAAAAAAGGAAATTGAACATCCATCCAATTAGCAGGACAGGATGGGAAAAAACCTCAGAAGCAAAATGTATGAAGCTGAAAAAAGATCAGACCTACAGGATAACACAGTGCAGCTAGAAACCTCAAGTAAAGATTATGAAAAAAATTTAAATAACACAAGAGTGGAACAGCCAGGAAATGTTGGACACTGTGAAAAGAACAAACCTTGACATCATAGGGATAGAGGAAGGAGAAGAATCCCAAGAGAATAGTATTGATCAATAGAAAAATAGAAGAAAATTTCCCACACTGAAAAAAGACAAACCCATACAAATGCAATAAGCAAATAGAACACCAAATAGAAAATACCAGAAAAGAAATTCCCCATGTGATATCATAGTTATAATACTAGGTGCTCAAAACAAGGACAAATACTGAAAGCCACAAGAGGAAAACAACAAGTTATATATAAGCCCATCAGAATAACAACTGACTTCTCAGTGCAAACTATGAAAACCAGAAGAACATGGACCAAAGTATTCCCAGTGATATATGACTTTAGATGCCAACCCAGACAACAATACCCAGCAAAAATGTAAATGGTAGTTGAAGGAGAAAGAAAAGTCTTTCATGACATAAACAAAATGAAAGAACACATGTTCCAAAAAAAAAAACACTTCAGTAAATACAGTTCATAAGCCACGTGGTCCGGGAAGCTGTGAACAAAGTTTGTCCTCTGTAATTCTTTTAAATGGATTAAGGCTAGTTTTTTAGTAAAGTCTGAAAGGTGAAACACATTTGAGAAACCCAAAATGAATTGTAATGCCTAGGACCTTTTAATTAATTATATGTGCATGTAATTAATTAATTACACATTTTACTTAAAGATGTTTTAGGGTACCCATGAGTTTTGTTTAGTTTGTTTTGTTTTTTTGACACAGGGTCTCCCTATAGCTCCAGATGGCCTGGAACTCTCTCTGTATACTAGGCTGGCCCCGAAATTATAGAGGTCCGCCTGCCTCTGCCTCCCAAGTGCCAGGATTAAAGGCGTGTGCCACAACACCCAGCTTAAAGACAGATCTTAGCTGCCATGTGAGTGCTGGGAAATGAACCCAGGTCTTCTGCAAGAGCAGTCTGTGCTCTTAAACACTGATCCATCTCTCCAGCCCCACACCCATGATTTTTAATAAAAAATATATCTTAATTGAGCATGCTGAGATGGAATTTGTCTCAACAGATTTTGTTTATCAAAATTGAGAAAAAAATTTTGAATGGCTGTATTATTAAAATTATCCTGAGATGAAAAATGACATATAAAAGACAGTACAAGACAAACAATTTAGAATAAGTACAATAAGGTCTAAAGGTAGTTATTTTGAAAACATTACATTTGTCTACTTTTAGGAGTCCTGTTTAGGAAAGAAGACATTTGTGGGCTGGAGAGATGGCTGAGCAGTTAAGAGCGTAGACTGCTCTTGCAGAGGAAAGAAGAGAGAAAGAAGACATGTCCTGAGGTTTGTTGCTGACGAAGAGATGAAATACTGTCTTTTAAAGCTAAGTTATCTTGTAGATAAAAGGGGATGTTACAGATAGTATTATCAAAGGACATTGGATATACATTAATGTCAAGGCTGTTACCTGGAAATTTAGTATGGATCAGAATTAAAACTAACATGTAGTTTACATAAATTTAAGTGTGACTGATTTTTTATGTTGACAGTATTAGACCAATTTTTAAACAACGTAAGTAATTTTAGTTTACCACCATTCAATATGTGAAGAGATATTGAACATAAGTAAAAATGAGTTAGAGGAACCTTGATTAAACATACATTGTGATTTTTAAGTTACCTGATTAAGACTGGATCCTGTAGAAATAAAGTTTACACATATATTATTTTTTTAAACATGTTTTCATTCCTTCTTGGAGAACTTCATTCAAAGTATTTTGGCCATATTCTCCTTACCCCAACTCTTCCTAGATCCTCTATATCCTTACCCACCCAACTTGTATTAATTTTTTCTCATAAAATACAGATTTATTTTATTTTATTTTATTTTTAGAATTTTAAACCAGTATTTAATTTTCAATTCAGGTTTAAGGAGGCACATACACACAAACATTAATTCAAGCAATCAAGAATGTGTAGTAGTATAAAGATGTACGGGATTTTATAGCTATTTGGAGCCATGAGCCTGCCTTCTGGGATGCAGCCATGAGCATCCCAGAAGGCAGGCATGTGCTCTGCCACTGGGCCACATCTCAGCCCAGTTTGGTTAATTTGGCCTTAGATGTCCTATTGAGTTTTCATCCTCTGTGATCATCATGGATGTTTCCTGGGGACTTAACATAGTGAGTCCAGTTCTTCTCTGACATATGTGGACAGACACAAATGAGAAGTGAGTTGAATTTTGTGTTTTCTTTCAGGTCTATAACTGACGTCTCCCAGGCATAAACTGAAGGGAGTGTAGTCCTTCATAAGCAAACATCAGCAGGTGTGTCCTGAACACCCATGTAGCCCAGGGACAAACTGTGAACAAAAACCAAGCTGCCATCAGGACAGCGACCCTTAAGTCCAGGGACCTGAGGCTGTTCTGGGAATGACCATGGGACCCTTGTTGTACTAGGAGAGCAGGAAGTAGCTGCTGGATGACCCAAAGAGGGAGTATGGTGGACAGGTGGGCAGCCTGGGACTTTGAACACTGTTGGTTTCTTGTCTGGAGGACAGACATCCAGCATTGGAAAGGACTAAGGAAGATGACCAGGGCAGCTAGAGACTGGAGGTGCATTTCCTGAGATGGGGACCCTGAGAGGGCTGCAGCTTCCTCTGTGGCAGAGGCCGTACAAGGTGGAGCCAAGGGTTTGTTAATCTCCCTGTACTCAGCACAAATATACAGGTGTAGCTGGTTAGTAGAAAAGATGAACTGAAAGGTGTGGCGGTTACACCTTTAATATGTTTAATCCTAGCCTTCTGGAGGCAGAGGCAGTTTCAGGCCCACCAGGGCTACACAGTCATATAGCATTAGACCCTATCTATAAAGACAGGAAAAGATGATGTCAATAAGGGCGGTCTCCAGAGTGTGTGGATGAACTGTAAGTGGGGCTCCATAGAGGATGGAACTGAATGTTGGGATAGTCACTGGGGGTGAATGTTGGGAGTGTCTGCAGGATGGGAGGGGCTAGGGAGGGTCCATCTTGAAGATGGAATTTAAGCCTAAATCCTGTGAGATAAAGTTCAAAC
>VZQC01011147.1:608071-627087 GCA_009823505.1 Rhizomys pruinosus | reverse complement strand
AGATATGATATATATATATATATATATATATATATATATATGATGGATTTTTTTTACTCATAAAGAACAAAGTCATATCTTTTGCATGAAGATGGATCCAACTGGAGATAATAATATTAAGTGAATTAAGCCAGGCTCAGAAAGACACATATCATATGTTTTCTCTCATTTGTGAATCCTAGATTTTAAACAGAAACATAAAACAGTGCATACACACACACACACACACACACACCATGAAAGCACACATGAAATGGTTTAGGGATTAGAAGGGATCAATAGGGAACTAGGGTAGAAGCACAGTCAGTGAAGTGAAGTGAAGTGCAGGGACGCTCAATGGTCATTTAGCTCTGCCCACTTGATGAGTTCCAGGCCAATAAGAGAGCTTGTTTCAGAAAACAAGATGGAGAGTGATAAAGGAATGACACTCTGAGATTGACTTTTGGCTTTCACATGTGTGCATGCACACCTGCTTACACACCCGCATACACTTAACACACACAAACACACACACAAACCCATATACACACCCAAAACCAAAACAACAAATAACAAAAAGGGATTAAAGGAGAGGGCAAGGATGAGAAGGGGGCACAGAAGAATATGGGGAAACAGGTCAAAGGTGTTATATACTTGTATGAATATGTATTTATGTAACCCTGTACAATGAATATAAACCAATATGGAAAAAGAGTTGAGAGTCAATGTAGGTGGACCAGATTTGACAGCATCATGATACTTCCATTATTGTGGTTATTCCAAGGAGTGAACCTAGGGAACCACAACAGACTACTGCGATTTTATTTTCCTTGGCTGGGCTTGGTATATAACCTGCTTGCTCCAACAAAGCAGAAAGAGTACCCTATTATAGTCAAATAATAATTAAGGGCACCTGTGCTGGTTAGATACATTGTTACTCTAATTACTGTGGCTCTGAGTAAAGAATTTAGACCTCTTATTTTTGACTAAGTGCCTTTTTGACCTTTTCCTTATAGGCCTTCATCACTTAGTGCCCACATGTACTAATTTCAAAAAGAGTAATTTGTCTCTGAAGGCTGATAATTTCAACTAACTGTTTTGATCAAAGGAGGATTTATAAGTCCTTGCCAGTTGGGCTAATTGCTCATCCAACGCCTTTAATTGTTCCCTGGCTAATTTATTTTAAGAGGCATCCAAACTAGCCTTTCTTTTGCTCATTAGATGCTTGGCAGCTTCCCAAAGTGAGCAAGGGTTGGCATCGCGGTGTGGTACAGTGACTGGGGACTTTCACCTTCACGCAACACCATCCACTGACCCCTTTGGTTCTCCAAGTCCAGGTCTCTTCTTTTCTGGAGTCTCCTTCCTTTCCAAACAGGATAATAGTGCAATTTTAGTGGCCCAAGTCAGGCTTAGGACAGGAAAATCATCAGCTTTGATTTTTCTTGTTTCTTTTTAAAAAGGTGTTTTATTATTTTATGGGTGTAGGAAGCTTTCTTTTTATGCAAAACAGGGACCACTCAGCCCTGCTAAGGGGAATGGGGACACGGTGCCCACTTTGTGGACACTGCGGGGAGCTGACCCCTCGGCGCAGAGGCCAGCTGGCTACTTCCTGTAGCCCGGCCTGGATGATACTTTCTTTTTTTTTTGGTCTTTTCGAGATAGGGTCTCCCTGTAGCCCCAGGTGTCCTGGAACTCACTCTGTAGACCAGGCTGGCCTTGAACTCACAAAGATCCGCCTGTCTCTGCCTCCCAAGTGCTAGGATTAAAGGTGTGCGCCACCACGCCCCACTGGATGATACTTTCAACCTAGGCCCTTAGCCTGGACCCACGAACCACGTGCTCCACCCTTGGCTGTGGCTTCTCACCTGCCCAGAACCTGGACAGGAATTTTAGGCTGATGGCTGATCACCTCCCTTCAGCCAGTACCCACTCACAACACCAGCTACCCAGATTGGTGATCCGCAAAGGAATCTCTTTCCAACCTACTGGCCACGGGAAAGACATGCAGGCCTACCTTAGCCTGTATGCGAGCAACAATTCAATTTCCAGCACCCACATGGCGGCTGAGAACCGTCTGTAACTCCAATTCCAGGAGAACTCCAGTTCCAGGGGAATCCGACACCCTCATCTGACCTCTGAGGCATTGCACGACACGGGTGCACAAACCTACATGCAGACAGTACATTCATGCACATAAATAAATAAAATTAAAAAAATATAAAAAAAACAACTGGGAATTCTGTGATGTTACTATGAAATTCAAATTTAGTCCTTGCTACAGCCTGCTTTTATAAACTAAATGATGTCAGTTCACAAGACCCATCATAAGTCCCCAACTCTGTGCCACTGCACACCTTGCCCCACCCAGCCTCATGCACCTAGGCCACGTTGCTTGCTCCTCCTTGGGGCGAGGTCATACCCTTGGCCACGCAGTGCCCTGAGGCATGCTAGCTGAAAAGCTAGCCTGCCATTCACACTGGATTTTCTCACAACCTTGCAGTCTTCACCCCAAAGTTTTAAAATGGGAAAAAGGTAGATAATTAGGTGCGTTGACCCATGCTTATAATCTTAGCTAGAAAAGTTCTACAATGGTTTTCAGTGGTTCTTTCAGCAGACTTCAGTAATGACTGTACCTTTCATTGACGTGTATGGTCTGGCCTCTCCCCACCTCAAACCTTGTCTCCTCAAACTTCAACTACGTTGGCCTGTTGATCTTTTGTGTGTGGTGTCTCTGTTTATAATGCTCCTGATATCTTTTTTTCTTTAATTTGAAAACCAATTCTGACATCCTCTCATAGAAGCCCTCAAGATGGAAGAGTAGCTCAGTGTTAGATCAAGTACCCAGGTTCAGTCTCTAGCACCAAATAAATAAAAGGACAAAACAAACAAACAAAAATCAAAAATACCCTTTAATGCCTAGAGCCCTTTGTGATGGTACCTGACGAAAGAGAGAGAGAGAGAGAGAGAGAGAGAGAGAGAGAGAGCTATGCAGTCCAGACTGGCCTCAAATTCTCCATCTTCCTCCCTCAGATCTCGAGCGCTGGCATTACAGGAAAGGGCCACGGCATTGGACATCCTCTTCTTATTCGTTTGCTTCATTCATGCAACACATATTAACGGAACACATGTTATTTTTGGGGGTGTTTTTGAGACAGGGTCTCCCTGTAGCTCCAACTGTCCTGGAACTCGCTATGTAGACCAGGCTGGCCTTGAACTCACAAAGATCCACCTGCCTCTGCCTCAAAAATGCTAGGATTAAAGGCATGCACCACCACACCTGGCTGAACATGTTATTTAATTTTTATTTTATTTCTATTTTTTACTTTATTATTTTTATTTTATGTGTGAGAGTATGTTGCCCGCTTGTATGTAACTGCACCCTTGGCATGTTATGTCCATGGAGATCAGAAGGGAGTGTCGGATTCCCCAGGAACTTGAGTTACAGATGGTTGTTAGCCCCATGTGGATGCTGGAAATGGAACCCCGGTCCTCTGCATAAGCAGCCAGTGTTCTTAACTGCCGAGCCATCCCTCCAGCCTGAGAATGTGTTTTGAATCTGGCTGGAGAGAAGCGAGAACTGCGTGGAGGAGAATAGATCCAGGTGTGGCTCTCCAGGGCCGGAGGAGGCCTACAGACGCAGCTGGCCACACTCAGTCTAGATGTTGCGCTCAGGCTTCTCATCTCCCTTTGGGAGAAAAAGCTGATCATATGGCCAGGTGTGGTGGCGGAGCCCTTTAATCCCAGCACTTGGGAGGTGGAGGCAGGCAGATATCTGTGAGTTCAAGGCCAGCCTGGTCTACATAGAGAGCTCCAGGNACCCAAACAACCATCAATCCTGCCCCCGTGCTCCACACTGGGGTTCCCCCCCCCCGTGGCCACCTAAATGAGGTCCAGCAAGCATGTGTCCTGTCTTGATCTTCCTGCACTGGCCTCCATGACACAGCATCGGTAGTCCAACAATGGCAGTCTACACTCTGAAGAGGCTGAAATCCCAGTAGCCGCTCAGTCCACAAGCTGGATATCTCAGTAGTCCCCATCTGGCATTGAAGGTTTGGAGGATTCTCAAGTTTTATATCTGAAGTACAATTCCTCAGACCTTACTGATTATTTATTTCTGGTTATACTTTCCTTTTGGATGCTTAAGTCCACACAGTTAGCCCAGATTAACCAAGGTTTTTGTTTTTTCAAGGTCAGTTGAGGATCTGATCCTCAAGGGTCACTCAGGGTTTTTTTTGGGGGGTCCCTGGCTCCTTTTGGCTTTTCAACCACCAGTTCCATCCACTCGAGGACACAGTTAGGTCTTGCTAGACCAGGCTTCTCTTTTTGAAGCATAAGCAGACTTTCCTCTTTATAGGCTGGATACTGGCTGAAGCTCCATTAGTGGATCTCCAAGACCTCCCTGTACAGGAAGACTGGTGACTCACATTTGCAGGACATTTCAAGAAATGCCCCCATGCATATTCCCCTGAGACTTAGTTGACATCTGAGGGCAAGGAACAAAGTTATCCCTTAGGTCCCTCGGCCAAATTGATATGGGTATTAAGTATGGTCGTTAAGCTCCCAGAAAGGCTAAGTTACACCAGCTTGATACATCACATCTATACTAAAATTGTATCTTCTGGAAACAAACTGTGTGTTATTTCCATATCATATTTCTTGATTCACCTTTTTCCATTTTAACTTTATGTTATTCTAAAATATGTATACCTGACCACCATCATAGACCAAAAATCCATAGTCTGAAAGAAAATGGTAGGTTAGTTCTAGAACCTGTCTAGGGATTCATAATATAAGAGCACAGTTGTGTTCAGATTGTGAGGAAAAGAACATTAATGTTGCTCAGTTTGCCTTACAACTAGGTACTTGGTGCTAGCATCCACAGATGAGGGATACCATTCAACCTTTATTTTTCTGGGACTGTGTTACTTCACTTAACACAATATTTTCTATGAACTAACCAACTCTTAAAGTTCACAATTCTACACTGTTGCATTGAGGATTAAATGTCAACATGAGCTTTGGAGGGAATATTCAAACCATTCATAACAGGTAGTTAGTGCATGCGGGCATGCTTAGGGGTAGTGGACATTTTAGCTTGCCTAGGATTAAGGCTCTTCCAGGTATATGAGCTTTTCATTGCTAAAGTCAAGTAACTAATAGGAAATTGAACTATGAACCCAAATCATAAAAAATTGATTATAGAAATGAAATCTCCTGAAACTCATGTTTTTTAAATTTGGTAAAAGTTATTTAATTTTTTTTTTTTTTTGTCTTTTTGAGACAGGGTCTCCCTGTAGCTCTGGCTGTCCTGGAATTCTGTAGACCAGGCTGGCCTCAAACTCACAGAGATCCACGTGCCTCTGCNTCCTCACTTGTGAAATCTCTGTTCAGCTCTTTACGTCATCTTTCCAGTGAGTCATTTGTTTTTTTACTTGTTTGCTTTCTGAGTAGTTTATATATTCTATCAGATGTATCAGCAGTGAAGGTTTCCTCCAACTCTATGGGTTTTCTCTTCACTTCCCTGATTGTTTCTTTTGCTGTGCAGAAGCTTTTGAATTTTATAAGGTTCCACTTATCAATTGTCAACCTTGTTTCCTGTGCAGCTGTTGTCTGATTTAGAAAGTCTTTTCCTACACCTATGTCTTATAGGTTGCTGCTAACTTTTTCTTCTATCACCTTCAGAGTTTTGGGCTTCATGTTGAGGTCTTTGATCCATTTGGAGTTGATTTTCATACAGGGTGAGAAGTAGGGATTTAATTTTATTCTTCTACAAGTGATGATCCAGTTTTGCCAACACCATTTGCTGAAGATGCTGTCTTTTTTCCATTGAGTCTTTTTGGACCCTTTGACAAATATGAGGTGGCTGAAATTGTATGTGCTCAAGTTTGGATCTTCAGTTTTGTTCCATTGGTCTACAGGTCGTTTTTGTGCCAGTACCAGGCTGTTTTTATGACTATAGCTCTGTAGTGTAGTTTAAAGTCTGGTATAGAGATCCCCCCTGTATTGCTTTTTTCACTCAGGCTTGCTTTGGTTATTTGGGGTCTTTTGTTTGTCCATATGAAATTAAGGATTTTTTCCAAGCATGTGAAGAAGGTCTTGGGGATTTTAATGAGGATTGCATTAAATCTCTATATTAATTTGGGTAGAATGGACATTTTTTACTATATTAATTTTCCCAATCCATGAGCATGGTAGGTCTTTCCATCTTCTGATGTCATTTTCAATGTCCTTCTTCAGGGGTTTATAATTTTTTTTGTAGAGATCTTTGGTGTCTTTGGTTAGGTTTGTTCCTAGGTGTTTTATTGTTTTTGAGGCTATTTTAATTGGGAAGGTCTCCTTGTATTCCTTCTTTAGTTGCTTGTTGTTGGGGTAAAGAAAGGCTACTGAGTTTTCTAGGTTAATTTTTTTATCCCGACACTTTACTGAATCTCCTAATAATTTCTAGGAATTTTCTGGTTGGGTTTTTAGCATGCCTTAGGTAAACTATCATACTGTCTGCAAAGAGGGATAGTTTGACTTATTCTTTTCTAATTAGTACTCTTTAATTTCCTTTTCTTGCCTTATTGCCCTAGCAAGTGTTTCAAGCACTATGTTGAAGAGGAGTGGTGACAGGGGGAAGCCTTTCCGAGTTTCTACCTTTAAGGGAAATCCTTCTAACCTTTCTCCATTTAGGATGATATTGGCTGTGGGTTTCTTGTATATGGCTTTGATTATGTTGAGGAATGATCCCTCCAGTCCAATTCCCTCTAGGACTTTAAGCATGAAGGTGTGTTGGATTTTGTTGAAGGCCTTCTCTGCATCAATTAAGATGATTGTGTGATTTTTGTCTTTCAGTCCATTTATGTGTTTTATAATATTAATTGATTTATGTATGTCAAACCATCCCTGCATCTCTTCTATGTATCCGACTTGATCATGATGGATTATCTTTTTGATGTGGGTCTGTATGTGATTTGCAAGTATTTTGTTGAGAATTTTTGCATCTATTTTCATTGATGAGATGGGTCTATAGCTTTCTTTTTGCTTGTATCTTTGCCTGGTTTTGGTATTAGAGTGATGCTGGCTTCAAAGAAGGAGTTTGGGAGAATTCCCTCTGTTTGTGTCCTTCTGAACAATTTGAGTAGCAGTGGTTGTAGGACCTCTTTAAATGTTTTATAGAATTCTGCCATGAAACCATCTGTTCCAGAGCTTTTTTTAATTGTGAGGTTTTTAATTATATCTTCAATTTCCTCAAATATTATGGGTTTGTTTAAGCTGTCAATCTCTTCTTGGTTTAGCTTTGGTAATTCCCAGGATTTTAAATATTCATCCATTTTGCTTAGGTTTTCAAATTTAGTAGAGTATAGGTTTTCGAAGTAGTCCCGTATGATCGCCTGGATCTTTGTCTGTTGTGATGTTTCCCTTTTCATCACAAATTCTATTGATTTGGAGTTACTCTTTCTTTCTTTTGGTTAACTGGGGTTAGAGGTTTGTCTATCTTGTTTATTCTCTCAAAGAATCAACTTTTAGATTCATTGATTTTTTTATATTTTCTTTTTTTCTATTTCATTGATTTCTGCTCTGACTTTTTGTCATTTTTTTCTGTCTGTTGTGTTTAGTGTTCATTTGTTGTTGTCTTTTGAGTGTTTTTAGCTAAGCCTATAGACCCATCTCACTAATGAACATAGGATGCAAAAATTCTCAACAAAATACTTTGCTGCAAATATCATACAGACCCACATCAAAAAAATCATCCATCGTGATCAAGTAGGATTCCTACAGGAGATGCAGGAATGGTTCCACATATGTAAATCAATAAACATCATAAAACCCACCAGAAATGCGACTGAACAAGACAAAAACCGCATGATCATCTCAATTGATGCAGAGAGGCCTTTGACAATTTCAAACACCTTTCATGCTTAAAAGTCCTAGAGGGAAATAAAGTGGGGGGAACATATCTCACTCAACATAATTAAAACTATATACCACAAACCCACAGCAACATCATCCTAAATGGAANTTAATTTTTTTTATTATTTATTTTTGTATGTGTATGGATGTACTGTCTGCATGCAGGTCTGTGCATCCGTGCTGTGCAATGCCGCGGAGGTCAGAAGAGGGTCCCGGATTCCCCTGGAACTGGAGTTCTCCTGGAATTGGAGTTACAGACGGTTCTTGGCCGCCATGTGGGTGCTGGGGATCGAACCCGGGTCCTCTGCAAGAGCGTTGGCGCCCCCAACCACTAGGCCATGTCTCCAGCCCCGGGTCTATAGCTTTTATTTTGCTTGTATCTTTGCCTTGTTTTGCTATTAGAGTGATGTTAGCTTCATAGGAGTTTGGGAGAATTTCCTCTGTTTGGGTCCTTCTGAACAGTTTGAGTAGCAGTGGTTGTAGGACCTCTTTAAATGTTTTATAGAATTCTGCTGTGAAACCATCTGGACCAGGGCTTTTTTTAGTTTGGAGGTTTTTAATTACATTTTCAATTTCCTCAAATATTATGGGTCTGTTTAAGCTGCCAATCTCTTCTTGGTTTAGCTTTGGAAATTCAAAGAATTTCAAATATTCATCCATTTCACTTAGGTTTTCAAATTTAGTAGAGTATAGGTTTTTGAAGTACTCCTGTATGATTGTCTGGATCTTTTTGCCTGTTGTGATGTTTCCCCTTTCATCACGAATTTTATTTATTTGGAGTTGCTCTTTTTTTCTTTTGGTTAACTGGGCTAGAGGTCTGTCTATCTTGTTTATTCTTTCAAAGAAACAACTTTTGGAGTCGTTGATTTTTGTATTGTTTTCTTTGTTTCTATTTCATTGATTTCTGCTCTGATTTTTGTCATTTCTTCCTGTCTGTTGTTTTTAGGGTTCATTTTTTATCTTTTGAGTGTTTTTAGCTGCAGAGATAACTCATTTATTTGTGCTCTTTCTATTTATTTATTTATTTATTTATTTATTTATTTATTTATTTATTTATTTATTTATTTATGTAGCACCCAGGGCTATAAACGTCCCTCTTAGGACTGCTTTTAAGGTGTCCTATAGGTTTTGTTGTGTTGTACTGTCATTGTCATTTAGTTCCTGGAATGCTTTTATTTCTTTCTTTATTTCTTCCTTGACCCATTAATTATTCAGGAGTGTGTTGTTTAGTCTCCATGTGTTCATATAAGTAGTAGGGCTTGTGAAGTCTCTGTTCAGGTCTTTGCTCCATCTATTGAGTGGGTCATTTGTTTTCTTCTTTCTTTGTTTTTTGAGTAGTTTATATATTCTGGAAATCAATGCTTTGTCAGATGTATCTGCGGTGAAGGTTTCCTCCCACTCTGTGGGATTTCTCGTCACTTCCTTGATTGTTTCTTTTGATGTACAGAAGCTTTTGAGTTTGATGAGGTCCCATTTGTCAATTGTCGACCTTAATTCTTGTGCAGCTGCTGTCTGATTTAGGAAGTCTTTTCCTACGCCTATGTCTTGTAGTCTGCTGCCAACTTTTTCTTCTATCACCTTCAGAGTTTGGGGTTTCACGTTGAGGTCTTTNCTTGCTGGACTTAGGTTTTGTTTGAGAGTGCCTGATTCTTCCCTTTGAAATAAGACAGTACTTGTTTTGGATTTTACAGCAGCCCACAGTTAAGAGACTTTTAATAGACTGGACTTTTAAGTGTTTGGACATTTTAAGGACTGTGGGGCTTCTAAGATTGTACTGTCTTAGGTTGTGATTAGTGTTAACATCATACTTTGGGGATAAGAACTGGAACGGTGGTGGTTTAATAGTGATGTTTTGTGTGTCAAGTTGACAAGGGGTCAATTGTGCTGGATAGCTTTAGTGTCAACTTTACACACCTGGGTTGAGGGAGCCTCAGTTGGGGAATTGGCTCCATTGGATTGGCCTGTGGCCACATCTTTGGAGTATTGTCTTGATGATCGAGCAGTGGGGGAGGGCCCAGCCCACAAGAGTGGTGCCACCCTGGGCAGGTTGTTGTGTACTGTATAAGAAGGCGGGCTGGGCATGAGCCAGGGAGTGAGCAAGCCAGTGAACAGCATTCCTCCATGGCCTGTGCTTCAGCTCCTGCCTCCAGGTTCCTGCCCTGAGTTCCTGCCTTGAACTCCCTAAGTGATGAACTGTGACCCAGGAGATGTAAGCTGAATAAACCCTTTCCTCCCCAAGTTGGTGTTGGTCAGAATGTTTTGTCACAGCAATGGAAGACAAACCAGAACACTCACCTTTTATACAAGCTGGGAGGATAAATCCACCCGCACAGCCACAAATGCCAATTAAGCCAAAGACAACTGGATTAACTAGATTAAGGCAAACAATAATCAGCCTTGCTGAAGCTCCCAGCTCCTACCTACCTACCTGTGCTTCAGCTGGTCTTGGGAGATCTCCAAATAGCATAAGATTTCTAAAGTCCATAAAAAGCCCTGACATTATATAAAAAGAAACTGAGCAGACAATTCTAAATACAGCAGGCCACCTGATGAGGGAGGCATCTAGAAATCTACTACACAATATTCAAAACTCAAATGTCATAAAACAAATTATTCTCTTTACAAAATCAGGAACCTTATATTTTGAATTCTTATTTAAAGACATTTAAACTACACACAACAGTCCAATATAATTAAGAGCAGTCCCATTAAATCACTCTGATTTTTTTATTTTCCTGAACAACAGCACAAATGCATATTTGACTTTTATTCCTAATCATCTCTATATTTCTATAATCTAGTTCCATAGGATAAAGACAAAAATCTTTGAACAAATGAATCAATTATGCCAAACATTTAAGCAATGGTCATTATATTAGAACAATCTGTAACAAATTATTTGAATTTAATTTTTAGATTTATTTGTAACTGACATATAAAAACATAAAAACAGGGGCTGGAGAGATAGCCTAGCAGTTAAGAGCACCGACTGCTCTTACAGAGGACCCGGGTTCAATCCCCAGCACCCACATGGCGGCTAAGAACCGTCTGAAACTCCAACTCCAGGAGAACTCCAGTTCCAGGGGAATCCGATGCCCTCTTCTGATCTCCGCGGCGTTGCACGACACGGGTGCACAAATTTGCATGCAGATAGTACATTCATACACGTACAGAAATAAATAAAATTAAAAAGAAACAAAACAAAAAAACATAAAAACATACTTTTAGGATGCCATGCAATGTTTTAATATATGCAACCACTGTATAATATTTAAATTAGGTTATCCACTCAATTATCATTTCTAGTGAAAACAATTGAAATTTGAAGTTTAGAAGAATAAAGAAACAATGTGCTTTTTAAGACAATGGCCAGTAACTATATATTTCAAAAGAAATGTATAGTTCTCTGGTAAAGTTGGCATAATTTAAACTTAAATCAAGGTTATAGTGTTCTGACCCAGAAAGTGTTCCAGTAAAAAAAGGGAACAGATTTGCTTCAGTATATGTTTCTTTTTTCTTTTTTTTTAATTTTATGTGTATGAGTGTACTGTCTGCATGTAGGTTAGTGCACCCATGTCGTGCAATGCCTTGGAGGTCAGAAGAGGGCGTCGGATTCCCCTGGAACTGGAGTTAAAAACAGTTCTTAGCCACCATGTGGGTGCTGGGAATCGAACCCAGGTCCTCTGCAAGAGCGGTTGGCACTCTTAACTGCCGAGCCATCTCTCCGGCCCCCACTATGTGTTTCTTAATATACCCAAAGGAATAAAACTGAAAAGTAGCTATAAGGCAAATTTCTATAAAAAATTTTGTTCTGACATAAATTATTCCCAAAATAAGATGTAATTCATTTAGCACATGCATTTTTACCTATTTAACTTTCTCAAATGTTTATTTGCAAATGGAGATTCAAAGTTAAAATTAATTAAGTGGCTCAAATTTTAGCCAAATGTGACTGACTCCAATATTTTTAACATGTTCTTTCAAGTTTATTCAAATAAAATTCATGTATTAACAATAAAAAAAAAGAATTTTTGTATCGGAGTTCATTAATGAGATGGGTCTCTAGTTCTCTTTTTTGGTTGCATCCTTGCCTGGTTTTCGTATTAGAGTGATGCTGGCTTCATAGAAGGAATTTGGGAGATTTCCCTCTGCTTGTATTCTTCTGAACAGCTTGAATAATAATGGTTGTAAGTCCTCTTTAAATGTCTTATAGAATTCTGCTGTGAAGCCATCTGGACCTGGGCTTTTTTAGTTGGGAGGTCTCTTATTACATTTTCAATTTCTTCATATATTATGGGTCTGTTTAAGCTGTCAATCTCTTCTTGGTTTAGCTTTGGTGATTCCCTGGATTGCAGATATTCATCCATTTCTCTTAGGTTTTGAAATTTAGTAGAGTATAGGTTTTTGAAGTATTCCCATGATCGTCTGGATCTTTTAATTGTCTGTTGTGTTTTTTCCCCTTTCATCATGAATTCTATTGATTTGGAGTTGCTGTTTCTTTCTTTTGGTTAACTGGGCTAGGGGCCTGTCTATCTTGTTTATTATCTCAAAGAACCAACTTTTGGATTCGTTGATTTTTTTGTTTTGTTTTCTTTGATTCTATTTCATTGATTTCTGCTCTGATTTTTGTTATTTCTTCCTGTCTCTTGCGTTTAGGGTTTATATGTTGTCTTTCAAGTGTGCTGCAGTGTTAGCTCATTTATCTGTGCTCTTCCCAGTTTTCTTTTTTTTAATGGAGGCACCCAGGGCTATAAACTTCCCTCTTAGGACTGCTTTTAAAGTGTCCCATAGGTTTTTCTGTGTTGTACTGCCATTGTGGTTTAGTTCCAGGAATGCTTTTATTTCTTTCTTTATTTCCTCCTTGACCCATTCATTATTCAGGACTGTGTTGTTTCATCTCTATGTGTTGATGTAGGTAGCAGGGCTTATCCTGGTGTTGATACTGAGTTTTATTGCACTATTGTCTGACAGAATGCATGAAATTATTTCAATTATTTTGTATTTGTTGAGGTTTTTTTTTCTGTGTCCAAGTATTTGGTCAATTTTGGAGAATGTTCCATGGGGTGATGAGTAGAAAGTGTATTCTCTGGTGCTTGGGTGGAATATTCAGAAGATGTCTCTGAGGTCCATTTCCTGTATTGTATTGTTCAGTTCAGATGTCTCTTTGTTTATTCTTTGTCTGGTTGATATGTCCAAAGGACTCAGTGGGATATTGAAGTCCCCTACTATGAGTGTGCTGGGGTTAATCTGTGCCTTGATGGTCTGTAGAGTTGTATTTATAAACGTTGGTGCACCGGAGTTTGGTGCATATATATTCATGACTGTGAGGTCTTCACAGTTAATTTTCCCTTTGATCAGGATGTAATGGCCCTCTTTGTCTCTTCTAATTGTTTCTACTTTGAAGTCTATTTTGTCTGATATTAAAACAGCAACTCCTGCTTTCTTTTTCATATCTTTTTTTTTTTGAAATATTTTTTCCATCCTTTCACTTTATGTTGGTGCCTATCCTTGAGAGTGAGATGGGTTTCTTGTAGACAGCATATTGATTGATTCTGTTTTCTGTTTTTGTAATTTTTATTTATTTTTGTATGTGTATGAGTGTACTGTCTGCACGTAAGTTTGTGCACCTGTATCGTGCAATGCAGCAGAGGTCAGAAGAGGGTCTCAGATTCCCCTGGAACTGGAGTTCTCCTGGAATTGGAGTTACAGACAGTTCTTAGCCGCCATGTGGGTGCTGGGGATCNGATTCTGTTTCCTAATCCATTCCCCCAGTCTATGCCTATTGGTTGGGGAGTTTAATCCATTAACATTTAAGATTATAATTGAGAGATGTGTGCTGCTGCATTTCACCTAATCATCCATTTGCATTTTTGGTCTAGGTTTCTACTTCTGCAATTATCCTTTTATTAAATTCTCCTTCAGGGCTGGAGAGATAGCCTAGCAGTTAAGAGCACTGACTGCTCTTGCAGAGGACCTGGGTTCGATCCTCAGCACCCACATGGTAGCTGAGAACCGTCTGTAACTCCAATTCTGGGAGAACTCCAGTTCCAGGGAAATCCGAGACCCTCTTCTGACCTCTGTGGCATTGCACGACACAGGTGCACAAACCTACATGCAGACAGTACACTCATACACATACAAAAATAAATAAAATTAATAAAAAAGAACATATTTTTTTAAAAATTCTCTTTCAAGGTACCTGAGGATAGTTGCTCCTCTCCTCTGCCCTTTGAATTGCTTCAAGTATTTTCTGAAGGGTTGGTTTACTGGACATGTATTCTTTCATTTTATTTATGTGACGGAATATTTTTCTCTTTCCTTCTACTAGAATCGACATTTTTGCTGGGTAGAGTAACCTGGGTTGGCATTTTTAGTCGCTTAACACTGGGAATGCTTTGCTCCACGTTCTTCTTGTTTTCATAGTTTGCACTGAGAAGTCAGCTGTAATTCTTATGGGTTATATGTAACTTGTTTTTCTCTGTGGCTTTCAGAATTTTGTCTTTATTTTGAGCATCTAGTGTTTTAACTATGATATGGCGTGGGGAGTTTCTTTTCTGGTCTTGTCTATTTGGTGTTCTATGTCCTTCTTTTATTCATATGGGTTTGTCTTTTTTTAGTTTGGGGAAATTTTCATCTATTATTCTGTTGCCGATCTGATAAATACCATTCTCTTGGGATTCTTCTCCTTCCTCTATCCCTATGATGCAGAGGTTTGATCTTTTCATAGTGTCCCACGGTTCCTTGTTATTCCACTCTTGTGTATTTTTAAATTTTTCATAGTCTTTACTTGAGCTTCTAAGCTTTTCTGTGTTATCTTCCAAGTCTGATATTCTTTTTTTCTGCTTCCTCCATTCTACTTCTGAGGCTTTTTCCCATTCTTTCCTCTTGATTGGATGAGTGTTTGATTTCCTTTTTCATTTCATCCTGTATTTTCTTCAGTATTTCCACTTCCTTTTGGAGCTTTTCAATCATTTCTTGTTGCTCCTTGCTTCGTTGGTTGGTTTCCTTTTTCATTTCAGCATGGGATCTTCTCAGTGTTTCGACTTCCTTCCAGAGTTTGTCATTTTCTCCTTTTAGTTCTTTCCAAAGTTTGTCATTCTTTCCCTCTAAGTCTTTTCTGATTTTTTTCATTCTCTCCCCTTAGTTCTATGATTTCTTTGAATATATCTGTGATTGTTATTCTACGATCTGTGTCCTGGGCTACCTCCAGGGAAGTCCCATTGTGGGGATCCTCTACATGCTAAGTAGAGTTTAGTGTGGAATTATTCTGCACTTTTTCCATATTGTTCTTTCGTTGTGCTCTTAGTATGTGGGTTTTCTTTTGCCTGCATTCTGATGTGAATCTCAAATGCCTCTTCACTGTATTGAAGGATTGCTTTCCTTGATTCCTTTAAGTGTGTTCATTGTATTCTCCTTGTTTAAGGAGTGTTGACTTGTCTAGATTTCAGGCTTTCAATTTTGGTTATATACTGGAAGGTATAGTTCACTCTTTTCTTTCTATTCTGCAAGAACTGGGTAGGTAACAACACAGATGACAACCTCTGAGCACTGTACTCCTGCTTGGCAGGGGACAGGGTGGGCAGAGCTCAGTCGCCTTTATGAACAGCAGGCAGAAACTCCCCCACAATGGAGTTTTACTCAGCCACAAAATGAATGAGATTATGTATCATGCAAGGAAATGGATGGAACAGGAGATCATCATGTTGGGTGAAATAAGCTATTCCGAAAAGCCAGTATCCTGTGTTTTCTCTCATATGTGCATTTCAGGGCAAGGGATTTGGGAGATGTAAAAGAAAGGCATGAAGAGGGGCAGACATCTGGAAAAAAAAGAGGTGAAGAGGCAAGGGATTAAGCAAGAGCAATAGGTGTGTGAGATGGTCAGGAACGTGATGGGATTTGCAGGTTTGGAGATGTTACCATGAAGTACTCACTCAGTAAAAATAATATAACTAATGCAGGAATCTGACAAGCAAAATTATAGGAAAGAAGATTGTTTGCCTCAAATGGAGACAGTACATGTAAAATATTGCCAATATAAATTATCCATAGAAAATACCAAAAGGAAACATTGAGCGTTCACTAGGTATTAGTAACTTCCAGCTACAGAAGAGGTCCTTTTGTGGGCATCTCTGCCACAACCGAACTCACCTTTGATTCAAGAAGAGTGCACTTCCAAATGTGTTTGGCTTGGTTTCTGTGAGATAAACTCAGGGCCTCATGCATCCAAGCCTGTGCCTTACCTCTGAGCTATACTCCCAGCCCCAGTAGTCTTTGTTCTGTGTTAAATAGGGTCATCCTGCAGATATTTTCATGTCACAATTATGAAACTGGGTAAAATGTAAAAGTTAATATAGTTCTGTTCAGGAAATGTTTCTCAAAACCAATAATCAATGAAAACAACCCAAAACATCCAAGCAAACAAACAAAAAACAGCTTGGACTTTGCACCCCACCATGTGAAATGAAAAATCTTGAAGAAAGGATGGCCTAAATGGTGTTCATTACAGTTCTCTGACTCTTAGCAAACAGCATATATCCAGTGATGTTTTTCTTTTCTTTTCTTCTCTTTTTCTCTCCCTCCCTTCTTTCCTTCCTTCTTTTCTATCTTCCTTCTTTCCTCTCATCCTTCCTTCTTTCCTTCCTTCTTTCCTTTCTTCCTTCTTTTTTTTTTGAGACAGTTTTCCCTGTAGCCCCAGCTGCCCTGGAACTGTGTAGATCAGGCTGGCCTCAATCCCACAGACATCTACCTACTTCTGCCTCCTAAACACTGGGATAATGCATTTTCTTAAATATAAACTCATCAATATTCCTGAGAGAAGAGTAAGGCTTCGAATTGCATATTTTTAAATTAGAATTTAAAATAGGTCACACAAATCGTGAATATTCAGATTGATAATTGTAGATCAACTAAACACACTCATCCACAGAAATGCATTCAGAGCAGACAAACCAGTTCTGACATTTTTTTTAAACAGGTTTCTTATTTATTTAGTTATTATTTTTGTGTATGAGTGTAATGTCTGCATGTAGGTTGGTGTACCCCTGTTGTGCAATGCTGTGGAGGTCAGAAGAGAGTGTTGGAATTCCCCTGGAACTGGAGTTAAAGACAGTTCTTAGCTGTCATGTGGGTGCTGGGAATCGAACCTGGGTCCTCTGCAAGAGCAGTCGGCACTCTCAACAGCTGAGCCATCTCTCCAGCCCCCGGTTCTGATGTTTTAAAACTCAGGTTAAACAATCTGCGTAGATGGATCTGGACAGTGTAAGTGAGGCGACCCAAATTCAAAGACAAAAACTGCACATTTTCTCTCATATGTGGATCCTAGCCCGTAGTACATAGTCGTATACATATTAAGAGTGTAAATATGGGTAAAGCCTAAAAACTAGAATGAAGATCAAGAGAAAATAAAAATAGATGCTGAGGAAGAATGGGGGTGGGGAGAAGGTCATTTGTTACCTGAAAGAAGAAATGAGAGTAAGGGAAAGGTCACAAAAGACAATTGGGGGAAAAGGAGCAGGTTGAAGGGGAAAAAGAATCTAAAACCTACTCTGAAAAATGCCGTAATGTTACTTAATAATTTGCATGCTAAGTTTAGAAATCAATTAAAAACTTTAGAATTCAAGCTGATGAATGTTCGAATACATAACTGTGATCCGAGAACTCAGGAGGCTGAGGCAGAAGGATCACTAGTCAGATGTCTATATGAGGTCCATAGAAACTTCTAGACCAGGGGTGGGGAGATGGCTCAGTGGGGAAAGCACTTACTGCATAGTGTGAGTGAACCTGAAGTGGGATCCAAGAGCCCAATTACAGGCAGATGTAGAAGTACACACCTGCAGTTCCCACAGTGGAGGGAAGGGGAGAAGAAGGAATCTCCAGAAACTCACGGGCTTGGGAGTCTGGCATCCCAAAAGAAAACCAGGACAGAAGGTGTGGGAAATATCAAGAGCATCAAGAACCTACTGTCCTCTGACCTCCAGGTGCAGATGGTGGCATGTGTCCCAACTTACACATAAGAACACAAAAATACACATACACACACACACACACACATACACACAGAATTCTTTTGTCTTTGGTCTTTTTGAGACATGTTGTCTCCATAGCCACATCTGCCCTGCACCTCTGCAGCTCACTTTTTAGAATAGGATGGCCTGGATCCGAGACTGACTATAAACACAATTCTATAACTGATTAGACTACAAATCAAGAACTTGTTTCATGAAAATAATTTAGAAAACAAGTGTTTACACAGGACAGAACACATGTGTAGGGGAAGGCATTATATTTTATGATCTGGAAAGACATAAACTGCAGTTAATGGTGGCAGCTCTGTTTCCACAGAAGATACGATGTCTGCAGAATAAGCTGAAGACTCAGAAAGACAAATACCATATTGTCTTTCATAATAAGATCCTATATTAGCTCATATGTTTGTATATAATTCATTTATATATAACTTTTTAAAACACAGATACATATTTGACATGAGTGTTCAAGTTGGACTCCATGGATGAGAGGACTAAGGAGAAAAGAGATAATACAGGAGGTGAATATGTACAAACCGTATCTTTTATTTGAATGAAAATATCTTCATAAAAGCCATCACTAAACATGATGAATGTATACCAATTTAAAACATTTGAGACTTATGAATGGCAAATTCCCACTCCTTAACCAAGGAGTGGATAGAGAAAATGTGGTATTTCTACACAATGGAGTTCTATGCAGTGGCAAAGAAAGATGACATCATGAAATTTGCAGGTAAATGGATGGAATTAGAAGATATTATGTTAAGTGAAGTAACACAGTCCCAGAAAAACAGAGGATGAATGGTATCCCTCAGCTGTGGATGCTAGCAGCAAGTACCTAGTTGTAAGGCAAACTTACCAATGTTAATGTTATACTCCTTGTTATCTGAAAGCAACTGTGCTCTTATAATGTGAATCCCTTAACAGGTTCTAGAATTAACCTACCATTTATTTTCAGATTTTGGAATTTTGGTATATGGGTGGAGGGTATGTATGCATATTTTAGAGTAATATAAAATCAAAAGGGAAAATGTGAATCCTGAAGTATGATTTGGAAATAACATATAGTTTGTTTTCAGATGACATAATTTTAGTATAGGTGATATATATATATAT
>VZQC01011147.1:571781-604281 GCA_009823505.1 Rhizomys pruinosus | reverse complement strand
CTGCATAGAACTCCATTGTGTACATGTACCACATTTTCTCTATCCACTCATCAGTTGAGGGGCACTTGGGTTGGTTCCAGCTCTTTGCTATTGTGAAGAGAGCTGCAACAAATATGGCTGTGCATGTATCTCTGCGGTAAGATGAGTCTTGTGGGTATATACCCAGGAGTAGTATGACTGGGTCAGGTGGCAAGTTCATTCCAAGTCTTCCAAGGGTTCTCCACACTGCTTTGCATAGTGGCTGCACCAGTTTACATTCCCACCAGCAGTGGATGAGTGTTCCCCTTTCCCCACAACCTCTTCAACACTTGGTATCATTTGTTTTCTTGTTCCTATCCAGTCTTTTTTTCATTTTTTGTTATTAAACTTTTTCCATAAGTCATACATCATTTCTCAATCAAATCTAGAGTCTCTTCCCTTTCCATGCCCCCCACACCACCCAAGTCCCTACACTCTGCCATACATGTCCTGCATCTTTTTCTGAGTCTTTCCAGAGTTTTTTTTTCAGTTCTTTTGTTGCTCTCTCCAACTTGTATTGCTACAGTACATATACATATATAGAAAGAATTTTGTATATACAGACAGACAGACATCACTTATATTGGAGAATTTTTTTTCCTAAAAGATGTCATGTTTTCCTTAAGGAAGTGCTTGAGGTATCCTCCTTGGCAATCCCAAACAACCATCAATCCTGCACTTTTACTCCACATTGGGGTCTTTCTCTCCTATGGTCCCCCAAATGAAGTCCAGTAAGCACATGTCCTGTCTTGATCCCCCTGTACTGGCCTCCGTGATACAGCCCAGGTAGTCCAACAATGGCAATTTATGTTCTGACAAGGCTGAAATCCCCTTAGCTGTTTGGTCCACAAGCTGGGTATCTCTGTACTCCCCATCTGGCATTGAAGGTTTGGAGGATTCTTGGAGAGACATGAGCCTTCAGTCCATATTGGAGGGTTAAAAAGCTGTGTCTCATGTCTTTGAGGTGTTCCAAAAGCAGTGGCAGCCACAGAGTAGATGCACTTGCCAGAAAGAATTGAAGACAGGCCAAACAACAGTACACTCTCCTTTTTCCGTCTTTTTACTAAGATCTCAAGTTTTATGTCTGAAGTAGTTTCTCTGGTCTTACTGGTTATTTATTTCTGGTTGTACTTTCCTTTTGGATGTTTAAGTCTACACAGCCCAGATTAACCAAGGTTTTGTTTTCTCAAGGTCAGTTGAGGATCTGTTCCTCAGGGGTCTCTCAGGGATTTTTGGGGGGTAGGAAGGTGGGAGCACCTTGCTCCTTTCAGCTTTTCATTCACCAGTTCCATCAACTTGAGGACAAAATCAGGTCTTGCTAGACCAGGCTTCCTCTTCTGAAGCATGAGCAGACTTTCCTCTTTGTAGACTGGACACTGGGTGAAGTCCCATTAGTGGCTTTCCAAGATGACCCTGAGCAGGAAGACTGGTGACCAACATTTGCAAGACATTTCAAGAGATGCCCCCATGCATAATCCCCGAAGATGTGGTTGACCTCTGAGGGCAAGAAACAAAGTTATCCCTTAGGTCCCTTGGCCAAATTGGTATGGGCATTAAGTATGGTCATTAAGAACCCAGAAAGGCTAAGTTGCACCAGCCTATTACATTGCACCTATACTAAGATTGTATCCTTTGGAAACAAACTGTATGTTATTTCCAGATCATATTTCTTGATTAGCATCTTACCATTTTAATCCCATATTACTCTAAAAGATGCACACATACCCTCCATCATATACCAAAAATAAATGTTAGGTCTGAAAATAAATGTTAGGTCAGCTCTAGAACCTGTTTAGGGATTCACAATGCAAGAGCACAGTTGTCTTTAGATCATGAGGAATATAACATTAACATTGCTCAGTTTGTCTTACAACTAGGTACTTGGTACTAGCATCCACAGATGAGAGATACCATTCATCTTCTGTTTTTATGGGATTGTGTTACTTCACTTAGCATAAAATCTTCTAGTTCCAGCCATGTACCTGCAAATTTTGTGATGTCATCTTTCTTTACTGCTGCATAGAACTCCATTGTGTAGATGTACCACATTTTCTATATCCACTCATCAGTTGAGGGGCACTTGGCCTAGTTCCAGCTCTTCACTATTGTAAAGAGAGCTGCAATAAACATGGCTGTACCTGTATCTCTAGCTGCAATAAACATGGCTGTACCTGTATCTCTGTGGTAGGAAGAGTCTGCTAGATATATTCCCAGAAGTGGTATGACTGGGTCAGGTGGTAGGCTCATTTTGAGTCTTTTAAGGGTTCTCAATACTGTTTCTATAGTGGATGTACAAGTTTGCATTCCCACCATCAGTGGGTGAGTGTTCCCTTTTCCCCACAACCTCTCCAACACTTGGTATCATTGGTTTTCTTGACCCTATCCAGTCTTATTGGGGAGAGATGATACCTTAAAGTGGTTTTAATCTGCATTTCCTTAATTATTAGTGATGTTGAATACTTTTTAAGATTTTTCTCAGCCTCCTCTAATTCCTCACTTGTGAAGTCTCTAATCAGCTTTTTGTGCCATCTTTTCAGTGATTCATTCGTTTTCTTTCTTCTTTATTTTTTGAGTAGTTTATATATTCTAGAAATCAATGCTTTGTCAGATGTATCTGCAGTGAAAGTTTTCTCCCAGCTGAGCCATATGGAAAACACATGCAGTAAAGCGCAGCACACTGACACATGTTAAAGTGTCCAAAAACAGAGAGAGCTTTATTCCAAAAATGGCCAACTTATGTAGCTAGCATGACTCAACTTCCAGGGCTAAATCCTAAACCTTTGTCACTGCATCCCACCTCATGGGTGTGACCAGGGAGGTCTCATTGGTTTAGAATGCTACCCATCTGTGCTGGACAGGTTTAGTGTCAACTTGACACACCTGGGTCGAGGGAGCCTCAATTGGGGAATTGGCTCCATTGGACTGGCCTGTGGCCACATCTGTGGAGTATTGTCTTGATGGTCGAGCAGTGTGGGAGGGTCCAGCCCACAATGAATAGTGCCACCCTGGGCAGGTTGTGTACTGTATAAGAAGTTGGGCTGGGCATGAGCCAAGAGAGCAAGCCAGTGAACAACATTCCTCCATGGCCTGTGCTTCAGNATGATACCCCTGTACTGGCCTCCATGATGCAGACCAGGAAGTCCAATAATGGCAGTCTATATTCTGATGAGGCTGAAATCCCCTTAGGTGTTTAGTCCACAATCTGGGTATCTCAGTATTCCCCATCTGGCATTGAAGGTTTGGAGGATTCTTGGAGAGACATGAGTCTTTGGTCCATATTGGAAGGTTAAAAATCTGTGTCTCATGTCTTTGAGGAGTGCCAAAAGGGGTGGCAGCCACAGGGTAGATGCACTTGCTAGTAAGAATTGAAGACAGGCCAAATAATAGTACTCTCTCTTTTTTTCTTTTTGTCTTTTTACTAAGATCTCAAGTTTTTTGTCTGCAGTACACTTTCTCTGGTCTTGCTGATTATTTATTTCTGGTTGTACTTTCCTTTTGGATGCTTAAGGCCACACAGTTGACCCAGATTAACTAAGGTTTTTGTTTTCTCAAGGTCAGTTGAGGTTCTGGTCCTCAGGGGTCTCCCAGGGTTTTTGTTTGGGGGGGAAGGTGGGAGTCTTGCTCCCTTCAGCTTTTCATTTACCAGTTTCATCTACGTGAGGACCAAATCAGGTCTTGTTAGACCAGGCTTCCTTTTCTGAAGCATGAGCAGACTTTCCTCTTTATAGACTGGACACTTGCTGAAGTCCCATTAGTGTCTCTCCAAGATCTCCCTGAACAGAAAGACTGGTGACCCATCTCTGCAGGACATTTCAAGAGATGCCCCCATGCATAATCCCCTAAGACTTGGTTGAGCTCTGAGGGCCAGGAACAAAGTTATCCCTTAGGTCCCTTGGCCAAATTGGAATGGACATTAAGTATGGTTGTTAAGCCCCCAGAAAGGCTAAGTTGCACCAGCCTGTTAAATTGCACCTATATTAAAATTGTATCCTTTGAAAACAAACTGTGTTATTTGCATATCATATTTCTTGATTCACGTTTCCATTTTAATCCCATATTTCTCTAAAAGATGCACACATACCCTCCATCATATACCAAAATCCCAAGGTCTGAAAATAAATGTAAGGTCAGCTCTAGAACCTGTTTAGGGGTTCACAATATATAGTTATCTTTAGAACATGAGGAATGTAACATTAACGTTGATCAATTTGTCTTTCAACTAGATACTTTGTATAGCATCCACAGTTGAGGGACACCATTCTTCTTTCGTTTTTCTGGGATTGTGTCACTTCACTTAGCCTAAAATCTTCTAGTTCCATCCATTTACCTGCAGATTTCATTATGTCATCTTTCTTTACCGCTGCATAGAACTCCATTGTGTATAGGTACCACATTTTCTCTATCCACTCATGGGTTGAAGGGCATTTGGGTTGGTTCTAGCTCTTAGTATTCCTTTAATTTCCTTTTCTTGCCTTATTGCCCTAGCCAGTGTTTCAAGCACTATATTGAAGAGGAGTGGTGACAAGGGGCAGCTTATTGGGTTCCTACTTTTATGGGGAATCCGTGTAACTTTTCTCCATTTAGGATGATTCTTTTATTTCTTTCTATATTTCCTCATTGACCCATTCATTATTCAGGAGTGTGTTGTTTAGTCTCCATGTGTTTGTGTAGGTAGAAAGGCTTATCCTGGTGTTGATATTGAACTTTATTGCACTATGGTCTGATAAAATGCACGAAATTATTTCCTTTATTTTTGTATTTGTTGAGATTTTCTCTGTGTCCAAGTATGTGGTCAATTTTGGAGAATGTTCCATGGGGTGCTGAATAGAAAGTATATTTTCTGGTGCTTGGGTGGAATATTCAGAAGATGTCTGTGAAGTCCATTTCCTCTATTGTATTGTTCAGTTCAGATGTCTCTCTGTTTATTCTTTGTCCAGTTGATCTGTCCAAAGGTCTCAGTGGGGTATTGAATTTCCCTACTATGAGTGTGCTGGAGTTAATCTTTGCCTTGGTGTTCTGTAGAGTTGTAGTGATAAAGGTCAGTGCACTGGAGTTTGGTGCATATATATTCATGATGGTGAGGTCTTCATGGTTAATTTTCTCTTTGATGAGGATATAATGGTCCTCTTTGTCTCTTATAATTACTTCTACTTTGAAGTCTATTTTGTCTGATATTAAAATAGCAACTCCTGCTTTCTTTTTGGTACCATTTGCTTGATATATTTTTTCCATCCTTTCACTTTAATTTGGTGCCTATCCTTGAGGGTGAGTTGGGTTTCTTGTAGACAGCATATTGATGGATTCTGTTTTCTAATCCATTCTCCCAGTCTATGCCTTTTGATTGGGAGGTTAGTCCATTAATATTTAAGGTTATAATTGAGAGGTATGTGTTGCTTCCTTTCACCTTATTATCCATTTCGATTTTTTATCTATATTTCTACTTCTGCATTTCTGCTTTTATTAATTTCTCTTTCAAGATTCCTGTGGGTAGTTTCTCCTCTCCTCTGTCCTTTGAATTGCTTCAAGTATTCTCTGTAGTTTTGGTTTTTCAGACATGTATTCTTTCATCTTGTTTATTTCATGGAAGATTTTTCTCTTTCCTTCTACTAGAATTGACATTTTTGCTGGGTATAGTAACCTGGGTTGGCATTTATAGTCCTTTAGCACTGGGAATGCTTTGCTCCATGTTCTTCTTGCTTTCATAGTTTGCACTGAAAAGTCCGCTGTAATTCTGTTAGGTTTCCCCTTATATGTAACTTGTTGTTTTTCTCTTGTGGGTTTCATAATTTTGTCTTTTCTTTTGGGCATCCAGCGTTTTAACTATGATATGGTGGGGGGGTTTCTTTTCTGGTCTAGTCTTGTGTTCTATGTGCTTCTTGTATTTGTATGAGTTTGTCTCTTTTTAATTTGGGGAAATTTTCATCTATTATTCTGTTGACAATCTGATCAATACCATTCTGTACTCTTGGGATTCTTTTCCTTCATCTATCCTTGTGATGTGGAGGTTTGATCTTTTCATAGTGTCCCACATTTCCTGGTTGTTCCACTCTTGTGTACTTTAAAATTTTTCATAGTCTTTACTTGAGCCTTTTAGTTGTTCTGTGTTATCTTCTAGGTCTGATATTCTTTTTTCTATTTCTTCTATTCTGCTTCTGAGGCTTTTTCCCTTTCTTTCTTTTTGATTGGATGACTGTTTGATTTCCTTTTTCATTTCTTCCTGTGTTTTCTTTACTATTTCCACTTCTTTTTGGAGCTTCTCAATCTTTTCTTGTAGCTCCTTGTTTTACTTGTTGGTTTCCTTTTTCATTTCAGCATGGGATCTTTTCAGTGTTTCCACTTCCTTCTGGAGTTTGTCAGTCATTTTTTTCCTCTAGCTCTTTCCGGAGTCTGTCATTTTCTCCTTTTAGTTCATTCCAAAGTTTGTCCTTGTCTCCCTCTAGGTCTTTTCTGAGTTCTACAATTTCTTTGAATATATCTGTGATTGTTATTCTATGATCTGTGTCCTGGTTTACCTCTAGGGATTTCCCATTGTAGGAGTCCTCCACAGGCTCCGTAGAGTTTGGTGTGGAGTTATTCTCTGCTTTTCCCATATTGTTCTTTCATTGTGCTCTTGACATGTGGTTTGCCTTTTGCTTGTATTCTGATGTGAATCTTGAATGCCTCTTCACCTTGTTGAATGATGGCTTTCCTTGATTCTTTCAGGTGCCTTCCTTGTAGTCTCCTTATGTATGGATTGTTGGCTTGTCTAGGTTTCAGGCTTTCAATTTTGGTTATATATTGGAAGGTACAGTTCACCCTTCCTTTCTGTTCCATGAGAACTAGGAGGGTAACAACGCAGATGACACTTTCTGAGTGCTGTATTCCCTCTTCTGCCAGCCACTCTCTCCATAGGTTCAGTTGGGGGGTTGTGGTTAGTTGAGTTGCATATCTTATGCCACCACTCAGGCACTGAGTTCAAACTTCAGCCCCCAGCTCCCAGAATCAATTCTCTGGGCCAAAATGCTGGTCTGCTCAGCCTCTGCCCCACTTGCACACCAGATGCCCACAGCCCCTGAGCTCAAACCTCAGCTCCCAGCTCCCAAAATCTTCTGGGGAAAAATGCTGGTCTGCTCAGACTCTGCCTCACTCAGGTACCAGATTCCTGCATCCCCTGAGTTCAAACCTCAGCTCCCAGCTCCCAGAGTACTCTGGGCCAAAACCCTTGTCAGCTCAGCCTCCACCCCACTCAGGTACCAGATGCCCACAGCCTCTGAGTTCAAACCTCAGCTCCCCTCTCCACCTCTTCTTGTAGCTCCTTGCTTCACTGGTTGGTCTCTGCTTTCATTTAAGTATGGGATCTTTGCATTGTTTCCACTTCCTTCTGGAATTTGTCTTCCTCTCCTAGTTCCTTTCAGAGTTTGTCATTCTCTCCCTCTAGTTCTTTCTGAAGTTTATCATTCACTCCCTCTACATCCTTCCTGAGTTTTTCTTTTCTTTTTTTTAATTTAATTTTATTGATGGTTTGTGAATTTCGTACATCATTTTCCAATTCAGATCAGGCATATTTCCCTTTCCCTTCTCCCCCACCCCCACCCCATCCCAGATCATGTATTCTGCCATAACTGTCCTGCATCTTTCAGGTTTTTTTTCTTTCATTTTTTAGCTATAA
The DNA here is from genome assembly GCA_009823505.1 of Rhizomys pruinosus. Taxonomy (NCBI): domain Eukaryota; kingdom Metazoa; phylum Chordata; class Mammalia; order Rodentia; family Spalacidae; genus Rhizomys; species Rhizomys pruinosus. The sequence goes on along the minus strand of VZQC01011147.1, from coordinate 596,615 downwards.
GTGATAATCCATGAGTATAAGCATCCTTCGTGCAAAACCAATCTACAGATTGTTGTGCCCAAACCACCACAGTCCCACCATTCAGTGGGGGGTGACAGGTTGTTTGTTCAATCAAGTTGATCAAATGAGTGTCCAGACTACATCGCTGTAGTTTCACCGTTCACCCCAATCGCAGCCTTATATACGTTCAAACATGCCTCCTTCCGGCAGATTGGTTTGTTCCCTAGGCTTAGGAAAAGGGGGGCACGGTGGATGAGAAGAAACTGTCCCTCTCTCTCCTGGAGCTGTTGACTTGGATTCTGGTCAAGTCTGGGCTGTTTCTTTTCATGGCTGACAGTTTGTCCAGGGAGTAACCTTCTTTGATCCTACTAATGAAGCCACAAGCAATTAGATTATAGGTATTTAAACAGCACAAATAGTTTTGTAGGTGACTTTTGTATAGCCACATATGTTTGGATGATATGTTAATCCATGAATTACCCAGTTTTTTACCGCCCCTGATAAAAGGTGACAGGGGGTTCTATAACTGGGTGGCTTTAAAAATAACATCTCCCTAACCTGTAGAGGATGTAAAGCTTGTGGCATCAGCCATAAGGTTTAATTCCCCTCCAAGAGAGAGCCATAGCCAAGTTAGATTTGGCTATTACAGACAGGCTGCCCTCCTGCTGGGCCAAGTTATTCCAGGAAGTAGGTTGTTACTGGTGGCTGACCGGTGGAAGTCTTGCTTGACTCAGGGAGACCCATTATTTGCTTTATTGGTTTTTTTAGTGCCTTTTTTGGTAACACTGGTCTGGCATTCCCCAGAAGGCCCCATCCTTTGTACACCCCTTTGCAATGTGCGGTCTCCAATAATCCTTCCCTCCCTGGTTAACGTCAGGTCTTCGGCAGCAGGGTCTTATCGCCTCTCCTTCTACAGGTATCCCAACTTAGGGCAGGGAGCCTTTTCCTTTTGTGGGGCTTGGATCCCCTGGCCAACATCCCCCTGGTAAGAACAATCCATTGCTGATTGCAGAGCTCCTGCATTAATATACTTTGCCTAAGTGCATAGCCCAAAGGACTTTAGTATTTATATTTGGTTCTGAACAGAGTATAATCCTTTTCAACAGTTCTTATGTCTTATTAGTCAATTAAAGATAGGCATTTTTACCGGTTTATAAGAGATTACGTCTTAAATAATAGTTGTGTCCAATTTACAGTTGGAGAATGAAGTCATCATCGTCATATTTCTCCTTGTTCCATCAGTTCTCTGACTTGTTCTTCATATTCTTTTGATTCTTTGGACATGTCTACAATTGTTCTTCTAAAGCTGGTGTCTTGGTTTCTTTAAGGGAGACCTCCATTTTAGGAATCTTCTAATAAGGGTTGGTAGAGGTTTGGTCTGGAATTCTGGTGTTTTCCCAAATATTATTCTTTTACCCAAATTGTTTGTTTTGGCATGGTGGGTTTTTTTTTTTTTTTTTTTTTTTTTTGGTAATTCTGATGCGAATCTTCATTGGTTTCTTCATCTTGTGTTGAAGGTTTGCTTTGTTTGCTTCCTTCAGACACCTCATATGTTTTCCCCTTATTTATAGAGGGTTGGGTGGTCTAGGTTTCAAGCTTCCACTTTTGGTTATATATTGTAAGTCTAGCTCACTCTTCCCTTTCTGTTCTGAAGTTTCCAAAACTGGGCAGGTAACAACAAGGTTGGTACCCTGTTGATACATGTGTTTAATTGGTTAGTCCTGCCAGCCACTTCCTTTAGGTTGGTTGTGGGGCTTGGTGTTGAGGAACTGGAGTTTTGTCAGATTCGCTGTTTCTTTTCTTGCCTGGCCAGGGAATCACTACTGTAGTTCCACTTGGACACTCCTTTATTGTTGTGGGTCCTTTGTATTGTTTTGAATATTTTCTGGCCCTCTGCAGTTCCAGTTGGTGGTGGTGGTGAGGGTGGGAGTTGCTCCCTTAGCCCTCACACATGTATCCCGTGCTCTTGGTTGTCCCTGGTGAAGCCCCCAACCTCTATGGCTGGAGTCCTGAGTGGTAACAGGCCCATTTGTGTTCTGGCTTGTTGGGTAACACTGCCCCTACAGCTGCAAACAAGGTAAATAATCTGCCTGGCTGAAGCTCCAGGCCTCTATGCTTATGCCCCTGTGGCTTCAGCCCACCTGTGCTACAGCTGACCTGGCTGAAGCCCCTGACTTCTATGCTCCTGAGTCCTTCAGTGGCAACAGGCCCACCCACCGGTCTACTTTTGTATTTCTATAGTCAACTTCAGGCACTCCCTGGTTGTAGGGATCCCACAGGACCTCTGCACCATGTGGAGTCTGCCTGCCAGCTCTCCAGGGCTGACTGCAAACTTCTGAATCTGGGTCCAAGGGCAGGGAAGCCCAGCCTGGAGCTGCGGGGGGGGCTTAAGGTGTTCCTGAGCTAGGGAATAGGGATTTTGGAATGGAGGCTCTCACTACCAAGCAGAGGTCAACCTCAGGTGCTCGTTGATAGAATGGAACCCACAGGACCACTGCACCACGTGGAGTTTGCCTGCCAGCCCTGTAGGGCTGACTACAAACTTCTTGGTATTAGTTCTTTTTGAAGGTCTGTTCCTGTGACCTTTTAAGTTGGGAGATTTTAACTACTTCTCCTATCTCATTGACTGTTATGGGAATAGGATACTTAAATTATTTACTTTAACTTTAGCAGGTCATATATGTCTATAAATTCATGTATTTCTTTTATATTTTCCAGTTTAGTACAACATAAATGTTTAAAGTATGTCCTTATGATGCTATGAATTTCTATAAGGTCTGTTGTAATGTTTCCCTTTTAATCTCTGATTTTATTACTTTGGGTCCACTCATTCTTTCGGTGAATTTTGGTTTTTTATTCTTGTTGATCTTTTTGAAGATATAGGGGACATATCTTTAACGTAACAAAGGCAATATATAGCAATCCCACAGCCAACATCATGTTGAAGGTAGAAAAACATTAAAGCATTTCTGCTAAAATTAGGAACAAGGCAAGGATGTTCATTCTCTCTATGCCTGTTCAGTATAATACTTGAAGTCTTAGCTATAGTAATAACACAAGTGAGGGAGAGAATGGGATACAAATTGAAAGGGAAGAATTCAAAGTATCCTTATTTGTAGATGACACGATTCTATAAATAAAATATCCTAAATAATTCAACAGAAAACTCCTACAGCTGACAAATGGATTCAACAAAGTAGCAGGATACACAACACAAAAATCAGTAGCCTTTCCAGTCGATGCACCCACATTGAATTAAATTTGGGGTTGCAAATTAAACTCTGTAGACCTATATGTATGTAGTAGAGTACATTAAATTGGGGGTAATAAGGGGAGGTGAAGATAGGGAAGAGGATCTAAATATGTTCTAAATATATTGTATGAAAACCAGAAAACATCAATAAAAAAGAAAAAAAATCAGTAGCATTGCTATATGTCAACAGTAAACACACTAAGAAAGAAATCAGTTAAATAATCCCATTCACAAGAGCCTCAAAATATCTTGGAATAAATATAATCAAGCAAGGAAAGACTTGTACAATGAAAACTTTAAGACACTGAACAAATGGATGATAGACAATACCAGAAGATCATGTAATGGTAAGATAATATTGTGAAAATGCCTGCTTTAGCAAAAGCAATCTACAGATTCGACACAATCTTTGCCAAAATTCCAATGCAATTTTTCACAGAATTAGAAAAAAATAAAATTTAGTATGGCAACACAAAGGTCCAGGAGTAGCCAATAGGATCCTGAACAATATCAAAGCTTCTAGAGGTACTACCATACCCGATTTCAAGTTATACTATAGAGCTATAGTAACAAAAACAACATGCTGCTAGAATTAAAATAATCATATTGTTAAATGGAATGGAATTGAGGACCACATATCAACCCACACTCCTACAGTTGCATTAGTTTTGACACATAGGAGAAAAGACAGCATATTCAAAAAACTCAAAAAACACTGCTTTTTAAAACTGGATAGCTATATGTAGAATAATGAAACTAGATTCTTATCTAACATTTTAGCCTGATGATATTTAGATTATGATAGCTCTCCAAGTTTTGGACATGGAAAAGAAACCACAGATTTGTCTTTGTATGATGAGTGTTCTGAGGAATAATGATTTAGTGGTTTGAACATTGGCATACAGTGGAATTATCAATGGATCTTGTACAAGTATAGATTCTTTGGTCTTAGAGTGGGAAATTTAAATTCACTCAGTTTGGGGAAACATCAAAAAGTATATGTGCTTTCCAAAAACTCCTTAAGTTGACTTTGATAAGAACCCAGAATTGAGAAAAATGGTAAATGAATTAAGTACATCATGGCTTAAAAATGTACAATATTTATGCACGTGTTCTCCTCGGTGTCCAGTATATCATCAACACATGATCTTTTAGTGTTTGCTGAATGAATGAATTCATTTGTTATGGCCACTTGGTTTTCCAGATGTATCAGATGTTAAATGATATGGAGATTTTAGATTTTGTTTCAATAAGCTAAACTATAGATATATTAAATAAAGAATTATTTCATCATTTCTGATGAGATTATCGTTGTCTCCTGGTGGCTTAATGCATGGGACTGTTTCCTTTGCAAATCATCGTTCACATTATGGTAGGATCTGACATTGCCAGTTCTCTTCCTAAAATAATCCCACCCCCTTTTCCTTAGTGCTAACATAATTTTCTGGGTTCTTCCTATATACTAGGCTCTTAGAATTTAAATCTTTTCATAGTTCTGCTTTCAAACTCTAGAACTTCTAATCTGCTTTTGAATCTCATCAGAGTGGGTTTAGTTGTTTCTGCAGGAATGCAACAAAAATATTTTAGTGAAGGGATAGGGATGCACTACCATTTAATAATTTATTTATTATTTATTTATTTTTGTATGTGTATGAATGCACTATCTGCATGTAGGTCTGTGCACCCATGTCGTGCAATGCCGTGGAGGTCAGAAGACGGCGTCGGATTTCCCTGGAACTGGAGTCAAGGATTGTTCTCAGCCGCCATGTGGGGTGCTGGGGATCGAACCTGGGTCCTCTGCAAGAGTGGTCGGTGCTCTTAACTGCTAGGCCATCTCTCCAGCCTCAGGGATGCACTACCATTTAATCAAATTTTTTTGTGTGGGGGCATATGTATGTATTTTCTATTCCATCAACAAGTATTTATTAATTTTTCTTTCCTGTACTATATATTGGGAATACAAAATACCTTACATTCCCACTTCTGCCTTTATGAAGCTTATACATCAAGTAAATAATGGTATCAGTGCATTCTTAAAAGAATTCTGAGAATGCTGCCGTAGGCTATGAAACAGTTTCCTTCCTCCCTGAAAATCTTAAACACTCTTTTCACCTTCTCATTTTATTTTCTTAACAACTTGTCTTAAGGACATCTGTTCCTTCATGCTTGTCTGTGAGAATTTCGGGTGAAAGAGCTGGAAAGAAAGGCGGGAGGGAAAGGAGGCACTAATGCATGTGCCTCTTTGATTATTTATCAAAATACATGATATTTAACTTTCTAAGAGGTTTCTAGAATTTCACTCACTTTTATTTTCACGTAGCTTATTACACACTGATGGAGAACCTGGATTGTTCACTGACCTGCCAACACCACCATCCTTCAATTTCCAGAATATGTTAATTCTATTACTAATTGGATCACAGCAGTAACCCTTTGAGTCTGCTGTTCATGAAACGGGAAGGAACCTTAGAATTAGAATTAGCTATGTTTGAGTGGGGACAGGAGAGATGGGGAGCTTATAAACTCAGATCAGCTTAATCAGAATCATCCTTTGCCAATTGTCACTTCCACTTCACCTTATGAGTCTTTCTTTTTTTTCTGGAAACTATTAGTAGCAGTTCCAACTGGTAGATTTTTGTGCCTAGAGGCTTATTCTAAATGTTGGCTCATTTTTTTCTTCTGCTGAATTTGATTTTGTCCCAGGAGATCTATTCTAACGATAGCAATATTTTCACAGCAAAGTATCCTTTTCCAAAAGTAAGACAATGGTTTCAAGGTGTATCATTTGTCCACAGGTTAGCTTGACCCTGTAACCTGGAAGAATGATGCTAACTGCATCTTGTTTTTATCAGATTGCTCCGGATGCATTTCTTTCTCTCACATGAAACAAAGTCATAGAAAACACATCAGGTTGTGCAAAATTTAATTTTAATAGCACATCAATACATCCCAGATAAAATAATGTCTTGAAAACTTGGGGAAAAAATGAGAAGGAACGGAAATCTATTATGTGGTACATGCCTAACTGCACTGTTTTAATCTAGGAAGAGTTCAAATGCAACAATTAATGTGAAACACTTCACTTCATTCAGATTAGTCTACAGTGTATCTGCCTCCAGCAATAATAATCAGGGCTCAATAAAATATATTAGAGCAGATTCAGATACGACAGTTTCCAATTATACATTTTTTGGGGTTGGATTCATGTTTATCTATTATTTATTGGAAGATCTAAAGCTTGCTATTGCCTACACCACTGGTATTTGTGTAAGAAGTGTGTAGTGCTTTCCCAAGTTGGAGAAGAATCTGGTCTAGATACAGAATATTATCTTCAACAAAATATTATCTTCAACAAAATGCAGAATAAATAGCAACTATTGCATCTACAATAAGTAAAAAGAAAAAAAAAAAGGAAACTGATGTTTTCTGTGAATTGGGAATGTCCAGTAGATGTTCTTTAGTGGGATTACCCCTGGACGTATTTCTGCATTTAATTCTAATAACCATATGGTGAAGAAGTGTTCTTATTTCTGATCACCGTTTTGTTGATGAGAAAACAAGAAACTATAGGGGCTTGACTCAGCAAACAAATGTGAAAATCATAGAGACCCTCTTAGCTTCTCATAAAAATCACATCACCAAAGGCAAGGTAAGAGGGATTTTATAAAGGAGAATGTAGAAAAAGTTATAAAATTTTATTAAAAGATATAAAAAATAGCACATGTATATATATGTAAATATAGATATAGATGTATTTCAGCCAATGAAATTGATCTTTACAAAATTGTGGGAGGCTCTTTTGTATGTGAATAGCATAGCACATATGTGTACCATATAGTCAGATACTGGTGACAATTTAGTGCTAGAAAAGACAGGGTCTGTCTTTGTGTTCTTAGAAAATAATAAACCTAGATATTCATGAGATATCAATCAGTTAATTCTTTCCCATTAGACACCAAGTAAATGAGATATTAGTCTATTGTACTAGAGTTAGAAGTTTCACAAAGGAGAAAGGATCGCCTGCTATGGAAAGCACAAATTATTCTAAGTTGAAATAGAACAAAAGACACGTTTCACCTTCTCTAATTAAGTCCTGGACCCTGAAGAAGAATATGGAATAGATGAAAGGGCTCTGTGTTTTTAGTATCTCACCAGAAAGAATGTCTCCAGAAATATTAAGGATTCAGTAAAAGCTGATATTTTCCAGTGAAATGTACTTGCTTCCCCAAATGACCGATTTTTAAGTTTTACCTATATAATCTCAGTGCTTAATAAGTAATATTACAGCATAGTTCTGTTCTCCTTGAGAGCCAAGGACCATTTACCTGTCTTAGTAATAGTATTCTACAGCTCTGCATTCAGTTTCAGTGACTAGATGCGGTAGCATTAAGTCTCCACACATTGTGGTTTGAAATATGTTGGTTGTAACTTTGTAGTCAGCAGCTTAATTGTAGAGTTAATGCTTTTTAAATTATTTTTATTTATTTATTTTTGTATGTGTATGAATGTACTGTCTGAATGCAGGTGTGTGCATCCGTGTCATGCAATGCCGTGGAGGTCAGAAGAGGGCGTTGGATTCCCCTGGAACTGGAGTTATAGATATCTCTCAGCCACCATGTGGGTGCTGGGGATTGAACCCAGGTCCTCTGCAAGAGCAGTTGGCGCTCTTAACCTCTAGGCCATCTCTCCAGCCCCTGAGTTAATGCTTTTTATTTCCAGAATTTATAATAAGCTTATATTTTTAATTTTTTAATATTTTTTATTAGTTTAATTTTTTATATGTATGAGTGTCCGTTGTTTATATATTGTCTGTTGGTCCTTTAATCACGTGTGGCCGCAATCCACATGATGTACTTCCCTCCTAGAACCAGTCTGGCAGTTTCACAAAGCTACAAGTTCAGGGATGTCTCCTGCCTGCAGGCTGACAGTCCCTGGGCTTAGCTCTGGCAAGGAGGGGGGAGGGGACTGCAGGAAGTCATCTGAAGAATGAAAGAAAGACAGGGACTCAGCAGGGAGAAGGTCTGAGAGATAGACTCAGTTTTATTCATGCCAGCAGTGTGTTTATATACTAAAAGCTACTGTGCTCTGGGCAAGGAAGTGGGGGGCAGGAGGAAGCGAATGATGAGCCACCTTGGCTCTTATGCCGGGGGGGTGGCAGGGGGCTGCAGAGCTCCTGTTTGTGCAACTGGTAAACTAGAGGTGTGACATTTTGCTCAGTACCTCAAGGGAAAGGGCCATCTGGTACTAGAACTTTGCAGAGATAGCTGAAGTAGGAAAACACTGCAATATCCCAATCTCATGGAGGTATAGATAACTCACAGAGACAACTGATGCCCACAGAGATATCGGAAGTTTCTCCAGGACAGGTGTTACAGGTCCTTGCCTCAAGCCAGGCAAAGTTTCATTCCTTACATATGAGCATATTGTCTGCCTGAATGTAAGGGCACTCATGTCATGCAATGCCTGTAGAGGTAGAAGAGGGCATTGAATCTTCTGAAACCAGACTTCTGGATGGTTGCTAGCTGCCATTCTAGGATTTGAACCTGGCTCCTCTTAAGAGCAGCCAGTGCTCTTAGCTACTAAGCCATCTCTCCAGCTTCAGCTTATCATATTTTTAAGATATAATAAAAGTTGCAAACTCAGGCTATGTATGATATGAGCAAGAGTTTTTAATTTGTGATTAGTTTAACAAAATCATATCAAAGTTAGTAGGAAATTACTCATAAGGAAAAGTTAAATCGGTGTAGTTGGGAAATATATGAGGGATTAAAAATATTTTCATATTGAGTTTATGTAGTGAGTGGGAATGCTGGAAAAGCTCAATCATTACAGAAAATTTCAAAGGGGTATAAAAAGAATGTGTGTCCCTAGATAGGACTCTTATATTAAACATCACCCACCCATGGCTAATGGACCATTGCAGAATGAGGGGCAGAAAGATGGTAAGAGTCGGAGTTAGTGCATGATCATAAGTATCCCAGGGCTCTGGAAACTTGCTTATATCATATTACAGCAACAGTGACAGCTGGTAGAAGACCCATGCAGGCTCAGTCAGACAATAACAGCATAGAAATGGGAAAATGTGCATCAAGTCTCAATCTTAGTAGGGGAAGTATTGGCAATTGATTGCTGATGGGTGAAGGAGAGTTGATCTTTAAAAAAAAAGAGAGTGCTCTAGATAGGCTGACTGGAGTCCAGTGGATGAATTTGCACTGGGGGACATCTGGGTACAAATGCTTGGCCAGATAGGCCTTAACATATATGACAGAATGCATGACATCTGGTGGTGTGAGTTAGGGGGTATGGATAGGGGAAGGTGTACATATTATTAAAATTTATTGTATGAAATGCACAAAAATTCAGCAAAAGTACATTTAAAAAAATAAAAAGAGATCTATAGATGAAATCATAATTCTAAATATTAGGGCACAGCCATTATTACAGGACATGTGTAAAAATCTGAATATGACATTGTATATGAGTCCTCAGACTCAGCATTACAATGTTACAATGTTATAAAGTACTCTGATACATCATAAAATATGTGTGTTTGTGTTTTCTTATCTGTATATTAAGATTTTACTTGATTTACTTATTTAATCACTAGAATGATAATTTAGTATGATAGCAAAATTAAAAATATAAAACAAACTTTCCTATTGACAGGCAAAGGATGGGATGGATCACAGAAGGTGACTAATATGATGCCCTGGGTAGATTACAGTTACGTATGTCTTTGGGTGACATCTTTTCTTTTGTTTTGTTTGGAACATAATCTTTGCAGCCCAAGTTGTCTTTCAACTTCTGACCTTCATTACTTTTGCCTTCTGAGTGTTGGAACTGCAGGATAGTTCTGTACTGTGCTGGCCTTGCTCTTGACTCTAGAAAAGTTGAAGGAAAGAAATGGTGTCTTGTCATTCAGGGACCAGAAATTTTGATGTGCTCGTTTTCAGAAAGGTTTTAATTTGGCCTGAATCCTAATTTAGAGGTTTAAATGCAAATCTCATGGCAGCTTAGATGCCTCAGGCAGCTGTTTCTGCACAGCTCTACTCCTTTTGCCTTTATCTACTTATACAAGTCCATGTAGAGGAGGGTCAGACTAGAATACAATCTATTGAAAAAGTAAAAAATTTGTAGATCTCTATTCTAGTTAAGACATGAAATGCTTCTTGGTGGCTTATGTATTGAACACTTGGTTTCCAATGCGAGTTCAGAGAAGTCTATTGGGAAGTGATTGACTCATGAAGACTCTGACAAAATGAGTGGTTTAATGCACTGAAGGACTCATAATTTGATGGCATTATTTAGCAGTGGCAGAGATGGGGGGGGCTAGTTGGAAGAAGTGCTCCTGAGAGGTGTGCTTTGGAAAGGACTATTTTTGTCTCTAGCCCCGTCTTGGCTACTGTGAGGTATGCTGCTTCCTTCCACTTCATGCTCTCTATCATGATGTTGCAGTTCTGCTTTGGGAACAGGTGTAAGAGGGCCAAGAGCCCTTGGACTGAAAATTCCAACACTGTGAGTCAAGATATATCTTTATCTCCTTATGTTGTTATGTCAGGTATTTTCTCAGGGCAACAGGAATGGACTAGTACATTGATTATTGCTACAAAGTAGTCCATGAATCATGAAAGGATCAATCCTCCTGCAGTACAGTCTGTATTTAATTAATTAATTCTTTAGCTACATGTAGGGATTGATCTACTTTAAAGAGATATTAAAAATGCCAGAAAGAAAATCTAAGAGAAACTGAATTGATATGTTTACATTAAATATAACTTGACAGAGGACAGCAGCTTTAAAAGCCAGGCTTTAACACATCAGAAGGCCTTCTATATTCTGTCCTCTATTTATTAGATATAACACAAGTAAGACGTATAACACTCAATTGCAGACCTCTATTTTCTGGTGGCACTTGAAAGAAAGATAGAGACCGAGATAAATGGAGACAGGCAGAGACAGAGAGGCTTATAGTTCAGATAGCTGATGGGGAGAACCAGAGAGAAGGGTGTGCATTAGAAATAAAGACTATTAGGTCCCTGAATTTGAAAAGTGGAATTGACATTGGACATGTGTGGATGGGTAGGAGGGGCCTTCCCCACCCAAGCTGCTCAAGTGTCCTTGGATGTCCTACATGGAAGCCTTTCAGCCTCATTCAGAAATCTAATTTACAAACACATCCATATTACACAATACTTGCCTTAAATTGGTCTGAGAAGCATTCTGTATGCCATATTTCCCCGAATAGTCTAGAGAGATTATGGAAAGACACTGGTATGCTGGTGCACAGCAAAGTCCTGGGGTCCAGATCAAGTGGCCGCCAGACTTTGAGACTGGATGAAAAGGTTGGTGTTCTGGGTTCCAGAAGATTTTTACCAAGTCACTCCCAAGTCTGTTATACATGATATCTTGGAAGCAGGTAATTCCAAATATCTTGTATTGGAGACCACAGAGATCTATAGGGTACATCCTGGATCTGAGAGAAAAATGTACCCACCATCCTCTCAAGTGTCTCCCACCTACAAGTCCAGCCATTTGTTCTCATAATTTGAGAAAAGCAAGTTCAAAGGGGGAAAATTGGAAATACTGACCCCCCTTCATAAGTGTCACTGTCACCATCAAATGCCTCTACTGTTATTAGAAAGAAGTAAATTTAAAAGTTTTAATTGAGAGATTACTTTTAAAGAGGCTGGAACCAGAGGAAGAAGAACTATTTTAACCACTAGGCTAAAACAGCAGCAGCAACAACAAAACCTTCTTCACAGCATAGTTTGAAATTATAACAAAGATAAATGTAGTTTTAGAAGATTAAGAATCCATTTTCCTTATGCCGTGGAGTCATATTGAAAGCAAATGTTCAAATCATGCTCTTAGTGCGAAATATACAGCTTAGACGAAGATTAAAAGATGGGTGCTTCCTTTACACTCATAGGAACAGCTAATAACTTGGAATTGACACAATATACTGGGGATTAGAAGAAAATACCTTTTTGGAATTAAAAAAATTAATGATATTTCCCAAGTGTCTGATTAAATGAACCCTGAGTTACCCAACCTTGAGTTTCTAGAATGAGACTTGAAACAATAAATCCCAGCTTAAGGAAATCTCCACATTATTTATGTCTTTCACCTCTAGTAAATCACTTAATTTCTCTCTGAGTGTCAGATTCTTGCTAAGACAAGTAGTATCTGTCTTGTAGAATTGGGTTGAATCTTATATATGATTTCATGCATGGCTATAGTGTGGCCCAGCCTACTGTTTGCTTGTCAATAAAATTTTATTGGGGAACAATCATGCCTATTTTTAAAATTTCTCCTTTCCATGGCTGCTGTTTCATTGGGCAATGGCAGAATTGAATAACTGTGACAGAAACCATAGCCTGCATTGATAAAAAATACTTGATGCAAAGAACTTAAAAGATTACAGGTGCTGGACTATAGTATAAGAAGTCATACCACGAGCAGATGCTCTTTCTTAATCATGTCATTCTCCACTTGCTCTGAGTCCATGATCACATATGTGTGTTTTAATAAGCAATTCTTTTAAAGCTACACTTACTTTTTTGGGGGGGTGGCATTCTGGCCAGTGGAGAAGATGACTCTTTCAACCACAAACATGGGAAGACATTACTGGCATCAGAATTCTAAAGCAATCTGATAACAATTTGGTGACTTTTTAGCTTGCCAAGGCTTGCTCTCTTCCAGTGAACTGATACAATTAAAGTTTGAAATCTGAAATCTGAGCACCACCTGTTCTCTGAATTCGTAGCTTTTCCCTCCACACTCATCCTTCAGTCCAAGAAAAGAGACCTGCTACTTTCCCCAGGTTTCACCACAGGTCCCAGAACTGCATGCTTGTGAGAATGTGAAATAAAAATGCAAGCTATTTTCAGAAATACATGGGATATCTACTTTGAAATTTTTTCCCCTCACAGTCTATCTTCATGGGCACTGATAATCAAGCTATCACCTGCTGCACAGTGTGACTGAGTGAGAGCAACGGACAGCTATTATGGGAAAAGAAACCATGGGGTAGGTTTGGCAAAAGGCTAGGTCTATGAATAAATAATGACCTCAAATGCTAGCTTACAACTGAATGAAGATAACTTAAAAAAATCAGTCACAGGATACCCAGCAATGGGAATGGAACGTACTCTGGTTAATTATATCATTCTTAGAGGAAAAGTTGGCCAACAGCTAACTACCTTCCATGAGTTAAAAAGAAGAGGCCCCTAGTTTCCTTTCAGGAAATAGACCATTTTCAAAATAGAGATGCTATAATTTTATCAAATGCTGATGAAAACCAAAAGCCAGCCTGAGAAAACTGAGATCATGTAAATAAGATTTAAAAAAATAGTTGTAGATTTTCTGCCACAATCAGCGGACAGTTTTAAATTTGGAAGTGACTGTCCTTGGGATTGGTCATCATTTAAATGTTTTCCTCCCTACCAACTGCTCCTCTCATTTGCCAGTAAAGCTTCCAGCTCTCTCCCTTTACCTCTCTTCTCTGTGCTTCTTCTGTTTTGGCTCTCCTGTCTCCACTTCAGTGCTCATTCTTCCCATTGCTACCAGTGCTCTCAATACACAGCTTAGATCCATAGCAACAGAGCTCCCTCACCAGGGACTAGGAAGCCAAGTGTTTTCTGCCTGTATCACCATGACTATTTCTTTACTCATTAACAGTGCTTTTAACAGTCCCTTTGAGTCTACTTGAAGGACTCTGTTATATAGACACTTCCAAGTGTATTATGTTATATTGTGAAAAGTCTAGAATATGTTCCAACTCATGGAGGGAATGAAAAATGAGAAGCTAAGCAAATCACAAAATAGAAACAACAGGAGTAGTGGGAGAAAACAGAAAGACAAGTTTCTGGGACTGGCATGGACAGGAGGTCTAGTCACATAGGGAAGAGATACTACCTGTCCTTCCAAGTTCACAGAGAACTAGGTACAGAATGAACTACACACATTTATTAACTCCGTATCACTAATGTAGAGCATCTCATGTTATCTTTCCATTGAAACATTAGAGCCTTGGAAATGTCCCCACAGAATCCAAGTGAACTAGGTGGGAATATGAAGGCTTTTCTCATTGTAACTGTGTCATTAAGAGATACCTGGAAGGAAAAGCGATGCTAGACTGCAAAGGTATTCTAATGACCTTGGTGAGACAGTTCATGTGGCACAAGACACACTAAATTATTTGGCCTGCAGGGAGATAGAAGTAAATTAGGCATAGGTAATGCCAAGACTCAAAAAATTTTCTCAGCCAGAAATTTGGCCTCCAAGGAATATGGCAGGATCTGGGTCAGGGTTCAAGTTGTTGCAACAAATACACTCTCCATCTGGTCTTGAATTGATGCCGTGAAGCTAAATTCAGGTGGTTGGGACTGGGCAGCTGGGGGTCCCCAATAGTAGTGTTACTTAGAGACAGGGGGTGGGGATTGGTTGTTTCTCAAGTATGATAGTCCATTTGGGTTGAAAGCAGGATTCTAGTTAGTTACTGGCAGAAGGGAGAGAGAATCTAATCCTTCTGGAAATTGAGATTGTGTTACAACCTTATAATTCTTGGAGCTCAAAGACAAGGCAGAATTCTAGGCAGAATACTGATAAAGATTCCCAGCCCCCCAAAAGTAGCCCAAGGGAAAGCAATAGCTTAGCAAACCCTAATGCAACTTAAAACTTCAACCATTACAGGCTGAGAGTAATTCCTGAATCAGATGCATGGTTACGCAGTTAAATTTTTTCATTTTGTTTGGGCAGGAGAGGACAGTGTGAGAAGCAATACAGAAGATAACAAATGACATCCCTGGTGCAATCATAAGAAATGTTTTGAATGGTGCTGACATTTCAAAAGTTCCTGGAGGCATAAGCAAAGAAGATAATTTTCTGGAGGGCAAGTAAAACAGTTCAGGGATGATTACTTCAGTCTTTAATTTATTAATGTATTCTTCAAAATGTGAGTGCTGTTCTATTGCTTTGAAGACTAGACAGCTCAAGTTTACATTACTCTGGTTTCACTAGAAAAATGCAAATGAAGAAAATGCAAGCTAACGGTTTGCTGTATATAGAGTGAACATGTCTGGGTTTATCTTTGAATCCATGATTCTTACCCTGTGTGTCATGTATCAGGAACAGCCATGGCATGCAAAATTGGTGTCATGATAAATGAAAGTAATCAATAAAGCATGATTTGGGAATATTGTACTTAAAAGGCAAATATTTGCTTTTTAATGAGTTGGTTAAAAACTTTAGCATTTTTGAAAATACATTTAGGCCTGGAGAGATGGCCTAGTAGTTAAGAGCACTGACTGCTCTTGCAGTGGACCTAGGTTCGATCCCCAGCACCCACATGGCAGCTGAGAACATCTTTTACTCCAGTTCCCAGGGAATCTGACACGACACCCTCTTCTGACCTCTGAGGCATTGCTCGATGTGGGTGCACAAACCTACATGCAGAGAGTACATTCATACACATTTAAAAAAAAGAAAAAAGAGAAAATACATTTAAGATAAATTTTAATCTTCAAGCCTATATTATACAATACCAGATCCTATTCATATTTCCCAATAGTGGAATGGTATGTAGTAATTCAATTACAATAATGTTTCTGTAGCTGCACCAAAATAAACTATTTAGCAGATGTAACATGTTTTCATTCATGTAGGTGTGTGGGTATGAATATTTATATCCACGTTTGTCCATTATGTGACTTTTCTGAGAGCAAAGAATTTTCCTTAATTGCTATTAAATTAATTAGAAACAATGCAAGATCAACTAACATTCACATGGCAGTTTTATGTACTTAGTATGGTCTGAAAATTAACCACATGTGTATATAGACACATTTACTTCTGTAAATTAATTTGCATACTAATCTTGTATTGTGTGATACTCTCCATTATATGGGCAGCATACTGGAACTCAGAAGTCTTATTTATCCTTCTAAATTTTGCAAATGTAAGATAGAAGTGTGTTGTATAAACTATCTTTATCAAGCTCCAACGCCAATATATTTCTAGAATGAAGACTGTTCAATTTATTATGGAAATTAGACTACTTAGAACCTTCTATCAATTACCTAGATAGGACATGAAATAAGCATAGCTTAACATGGGATTTAATTTTCATGTTAACTTAATAGCAAGTATTAAATTGTTTCAGAAGAAAGTGGGTATAGGCCATAAACCCACGTCCAACTTCTGTGACTTGTGTCATACATATCAATTACATCCACACCCCCATGTGACAGCCTAATCACCCATCTCTGACCTAATAGCAAGGGCAATTTGGAAATGGGGTATTATATTTTCAGAATGGAAAAATGAAATTGGATTTCATGAACCTATTGCATGTGTTTGGCCTGTGCCTTATCTGCCTCACTGGTCAGGATGAAATGACTCTGCACTGTTATTACACTCAGAAAAAAAAGGAAAGATAACACAGAATGTACATACTTCTGATAGGTGTGTTTTTTATTGAAAAAGTTGCAGAAAACTAGAATATAGTAGGAAATTGATCTTTTTATTTAGATTATTATTATTAAATCCTTTCAAGTTGAGAGTAAAGAATAGGTGTGACAATCCTTTACCTCCACGTTTCTAAATATGTAAGAAGCAGAATATTCAAGGGCAAAGATATCTTTAAATTCAAACCACAATACTCTTACCCTTGTATCAGTTTGCTTCTCAATTATGTAATCTATTTTAATAGTATTATCACTCAAATCTTTAAATACTGAAGAACAGGTTTAATGTTTTATTTTTACTTTATCATATATATAAACAAAATTGTTCTGTCACTAATGACAACCCTTTCTTCCCTTACTCTGCCTATGAGAGGCTACACTCAACTTTCTGTCCAATTCTACCACCTTCATAGTAGATTATTATTAGTGTGTGTGTGTGTGTGTGTGTGTGTGGCCTCAGCCTTCCAGTCCTGGGACTGAATGTATACGTCAGCAGGCCTGGCTTACGGCTATCCACTTGATATGGGATTTTCACACTGACTTTTCTGTTTCTCATCTTCACTGTTCCATTCCCAGTGTCACATGCAGAGCACAGGCATATATATTTGTTGTGTGAGCTTTGCTATGTTTGAGCTGCTGATATCATGGCCCTTAACCTGAAGAGGCTGTGAAGGAAAGTGGATATTTAGAAAGACACCACTGACATTCAGAAGATTGCAGCACTGTGAGATTTGTGGTAAATTAACCTCATTCAATCTCAATTTATCTAGATGGATAAAGAAGGTAACCTTCACCCATAATGGTTGTTTCTGGTCAAAAGCTTAACCTTTATGCTGAAACAGATTCATAAATGTGACGAACTTAGGCAGATGCTGCCCAGAGCCCTTTAGGAGCGAAGGCTTAGCAGGAACACTTCGAATCTTTGTATAGTCTTGGTTCGAATGCCCTTTGCTGCTTGCCAGGAAGCTTGGGGAGGCAAAGATGACATTTTCTTGATGTAGCTTGACCAAGACCTATGGTTCTCAACCTTTCCAAGTATAAAATTTACCTTTAAATGTCAAAGTTTTCAGAATCCCAAGAGATACCTGTTGTGTTTTCTGAATCAGTGCTGAGGAGCTACAACACAATAACGGTCTTGTTGACTCAACAGCAGGGTTGAATGCATTGATGCTTATTAATTGGAGCTAAAATGTAGTCAAAAAAGTTTCTAATCCAAGACTTATGTCTAAAGCTGTCTCCTTCAGTCATGCTGGCTCGTTCTGTCTCCAGGTTGCTCATCTCCAATCTGTGCCATTTCCCACATGCCTTTTCTTCCACATGGTAGATCTTGCCTTGACTGATCGACTGAACACTTCAGTAACACCCTGGGTCAAGCTCTATGCCTTGCAGAATTCCTACAACAGATGTATTTTGAAAATATTCTAGTGTGTCCCAGTGCACTAACAATTTTCTGGTTATTTTTGTATGTCTTATAAAATTTATCACAGGTATCTTTTATCTTCCCCCCTTTTAATTTTTTTCATTGAAGTTTTGTGATTTTAATGCAATATAGTTTGATGACATTTAGATTCCCTTTCCTGTCCACACCTTCCTTTATTGTCTTCCGTACAATTTAATCTGTGCCCATTTTATTTTTTTTTAAAAAGTATTGTGCTTTGTTAATATGACTAAAAAGGGTATCACTGGGAAAGCTGTCAATCCATTAAGGGAAACAATCTGAATAGACTGGAGTCCAAAATGACAACTCCAAAGAAATTAGACTGCTTTCTTCTCACCCACTTGTGCCCCTTTCCCAAAGCCCAGGGAACAAACTGCAGAAGAGGAGGCGTGGTAGATTGTAAGGGCTGTGGAGAAATAGGGGTGAATCATGAGACTACAGGAATATAGTCTGGACTCCTGATTGATCAACATGTCTGTGCATACAAGCTTCTCCAACTGGTCTATGGGAACCTTGGGCTGTTCAAAATTTGGACATAGATACTTGCAAAATGCACCAATTACCTGATTGTATGACATAATGAGTGACATCAATGCTATCTGCAAACAACTGTGTCATTGTATTGTAGAATCCCTAAAAAAATAAATAAATTAAAAAAAAAGTATTTCTAATTAAATGGTGGGTAACTGACTGGTCTGGACTGGACTCTCTGGTCAGAAAGCCTCAAGGATCCTTCACTCTGCACCTCCAGTGCTGGTGTTATAGGTGTGTTCACAGCATTAGATTCTTGTCTGGCTTCTGGAGGTTGAACCAGGTCATGGTTCTTGGGTAGCAAGCCATCTCTCTCCCTAGTCCTCTCCCTGACATCTTTACAGAAAAAAAGAATGAATTTAATTTCAGATACTTTGTTTCAGTCAGGTTTTTATTATTTTGACACAATATCTGAGAAGAGGAACTTAAGGGGAAATTCATTTAGTTCACATTTTTCCAAGTGTTTTCTCTGTGGCCTGGTTCCATTTCTATAGCCCTGTGGCAAAGCAGAGTATCAGGGAAGCAGGGTGTGGTGGAGAAAAGCTGCTCGCCTCATAGCAACCAGGAAGTGGGGGCAGCAGACAGAAGGGACTGGCATTTAGGAATATTCTTCAAGGGTACTTATTTCCTCTGACTAAGCCTTAACTCCTAGCTTCCACTAACTCCCTAATCAGTATCAAATTATAAATTCATCAGTGAATTAATCCGTAGACTGGGTCAGAGCCCTCATAATCCAATCTCTTTCCTAAAACCTTAGCTCTGACCTTTACATTAGGTACCAGGCTTTCAACACTTGAGTTTTTGGGGGAGATGACCTTTCATCTAAATTCAAAACACTCTTATAATGAAAGAATATTTCCAGGGAAGAGTTAAAATGTGGATTAAAGCTTCCATTAGGTAAATGATAGTTTGTGAGCCATAAAAATACTATATGGATATTCCCCCAGCTCACAGTAAGGGTATGAACCATTAACTGTCATAAGTAAGAGATATTGTGAGTTAAAAATGTGATTTCTGTGCCTAACCTGCTGAGAATCACGCTGCTTAGCAACACTGATTTGCACAGCTTTGTCTAGTCTTCATTGACTCTACTTGTCACTTCAAGCGCAGACCTTCAACAGTACATCCTTCTGCTTCTTTGAGTCATATGTAGTAGGCATTCTCATGCCACATTTCTAGGTTTGAGGTATCAAACTTGCACCATTGTCTATTTTCTCCAACAACTTGGCCTTTGTGCTATAGATAAACATCTATATCTTCACTTTTTCATGTTATTGTTACATATCATGGCCTCTTTGACATTTTCAATGGGATCTTTATTCCACAGAGCAGAAAGACAGTAAAGGATGTGGATCTCGGCCTCTGGTGGCATATCATGAGGAAAAGGGCTGCATGGTCTGCTCGCATGTGAAAAACTGGGCATACAAGGAAAAGACATGATGGCCACTGGTTGCTAGAAAATTATTGTTTTCTTGCAAATATTAAGTAATGGCAATCATGCGCCTACATTTAAATTTTCACTTGTCATGTAAGGCCAAATATGTGATTTTTTAATTGCGGCATATTGGTGTTCCAAACTTTTGGAATAGTTGAGATTTTTGCTGTAGATATCCTCAATTTATGCTACTTAGATTCTTCTACGCACACACAGGATTTGATGGCTATTCTTGAAACGGACAGAATATTGATATTAAAAGAAGAAGCAAACTAAAGAATCACGGTTTCTTTTGGTCCCCGAAGTCCTCCTTTTTGTCCTGGCTCTGTAGAAGGACGGCCATGACAGGTGGGGAGACGTACGCTTATCCCGGCTCTGAATTTGAAGTGGGTGAATATGGTACTGAAATCTTGGTGCTTTTGGGCATGCCCATGCGGGCTGAATCATCTGTTTCACATTCTACTTCCTTCATAAATTATTGTGTAGACTGTCTACTGAAGTACCCCAGAGTAAAGAAGCATAGCGGATTTCAGGTCTGTATTAAGGAAGGCTGTCATACATCCTGATGAAATTGTAATGGACTAGCTACCAAATAGAACCGTATCATAAAACAGTGGATTATAAGGAATTCAACAATAGTTTAGCCATAGTCCCTAGGCATTCGTATCAATCTTGTTGCACAAATATATTTTGAAAATGTATTGGCAAATACCATTCACTGTATTTCATAAGAGAGGCTGCACATCAGCTGGATACTTTATTTGCAGTATTTCATTCACATCATGATGCTGAAGCTGGCAGTTCCATTATAGGCAATGTTTTAAAGCATTAAGGGGTCTATAATAATTGGCCACCAGACAAAATTTGCAATGCCAAGTCTAACCATGGGGCTATTTTTAAGCAATTACTATTATGAAGTCAAACCACTTTAGAGTATTTATTTTACAAACCACTGTATACTGAAATAGACCTGGGAAATAGGACTCATTTTCAATGTGTTTTGAAAAGATTTCTAGCTTTGGGGCTTGAAAACACATTTCCTCTTAAATGTAGAAGATTCATAACTCAAAATAAAAATAAGGACAAGCAGAACCTACAAGCTTTAATATATAAATAACTTATGTATTCTAAACATGTACCTTAGGATAATTACTCTATTTGAATATGACTTCAGTGAACTCATATGAGTGGGAGGATTTATGCTCTTGGTAGGATATTTAAAGTATTTTTATTGATACTCTAATTAATAGCTTATTTGTCAACATGAATATTGACTGTAATGCCAAATATATAAAACACATTCCTAAAAGAACCTATAACAAAGACATTCTGCCAAAAAGGGAATAAATGAAGAATATTTTCAACAATATATGTAATATGCACATTTATTTCCAAAGTATTTTAGATCCTTGCATTAGTTTTCCATCAAGCACATTAGCTAAGAATGGTGATATCTCATTTAAATCAGAAAGTTCAGGAATATAAAGGCCTACAAGGATGTAGAGTTTCTCAGGTGTTCATTTTTCCACACAACTTCTCTCTCTCTCTCTCTCTCTCTCTCTCTCTCTCTCTCTCTCTCTCCCTCTCTCTCCTTTGGTCCATTTTCTGTTATTTCAGCTAGAGGATCTCAGGTGTGTTCTCTCTGAGAATTGCTGTCTTTTTAGATATGTCAGTGTTTGACTTCCCCAGACTGCTGCATGTCTGAAGCTATGAGAGTGAATATACCATCAGACACTAACTGAACCACAGGGTGCAGAGAGGATTTAGGGGTGGTAAATGTAGAATTGGAGCTCTGCAAAGAGATGCCTGAGTCTGGATTGAATTTCACATTACTGCATAGGGAGAATAAGGTTTTTGCTGTGCTGGTTGGAACCAGGGTTATTTGGGAACTTGGGTTCTACTTAGCATCCCTTTTTGCTTGACTTCCTTCTTGAGTGGGTGGGGAACTAACACATCAGTCTGTAGCAGATGAGAACTTGTGACTGGGAATATATAGGTAGTCATGTTGGATCAATATGTGCATGATCCTTTACCTGGGGTGAGTAGATATAGGCCTAGATATTTATTATACTTCGGGTTTGTTACAGTTAAGCTTGCTAAATCTAGGGCACTTATTTTTATGGCTTCTAGATTACAGAGGCTATATTTTGGGTAATGTAAAATTTAAACATCTAAAAAAGGAATTCTTATGTATCATATTGAATTTAGCATTGAATTTGGATTTAACATTTAAAATGTAAGAAAATGAATTTCTAAGTGAATTGAAAAGACTCAAGAGGTGTTTTAAAATTAGAGTGCTCCTTAAGTACCTATCTTATCTCTCTGTTCTCTATTTCAATTAGGTATTCCAGGCCATTATTAAAAATACTAGTACCAATATTCACGTATTACTGTTTCAAACATGTAGTGCAAATGGCTGAGATATGTGGTAGTCAGGCATAAATTTTGAATCATTCCTTAGATAATATGCCAAATAGGAATTTTAAAACATGAACTATATTCTGACGAGGCATCCACTCCTAACAAATAAAAAACACCCAGTGCCAAGAATAGATTGTATCTTTTGAAGTTGTTGGTCTGTGAGGTCCTTTAGTCACTCAAATATTACAGGATGTTGCCATTGCTCTTGGTTACCTTCCAAGATTTGACGGTAAGACCCTGATTCTAAAGACAATCACATACTTGAGTCATAGAACATGAATTGGTAAAGCTGGTACTAACCTGAAGCTTCATCCCTTTTGGGCTGGAAGGTGCTATGCCTACCTGAGCATAGGCCCCAGGGGAAAGCCTATTACTATGATTCTGCTAAACAGTAGGGCATAATATTTAACCAACTCCTAATGTCTCATTGTTGTAGTCATAAATAAGTGCACCTCTCAGTCCTCATCAGAGAAGGTTATATTCACAGTATCCGGCAATGAACACAGAGACCCACAACCACTCAGGGTATATAGACTAAGAAACTATAGAGTGCTCAGCCTTCAACGGAGCATCTCTCATTTCCACCTTCCAAACTTCTTGATTCTATAGAAAAGAGGCATAGTGAAGACAACAGTGAAGGAGAGAAAGCAAGAATTGCATTTTGAATATCTTAGAAAAGTAATAAGGCAAGAAAAGGAAATTAAAGGAGTTTTAATCAGAAAAGAGGAAGTCAAGCTATCCCTTTTTGCTGATGATATGATTGTCTACTTAAGGGATGCTAAGAACTCTACCAGGAAACTCCTAGAAATGATTAAGAACTTCAGTAGGGGCTGGAGAGATGGCCTAGAGGTTAAGAGCACCGACCACTCTTACAGAGGACCTGGGTTCAATCCCCAGCACCCACATGGCGGCCGAGAGCCGTCTGAAACTCCAATTCCAGGAGAACTCCAGTTCCAGGGGAATCCGACGCCCTCTTCTGACCTCTGCAGCATTGCACAACACGGGTGCACAAACTTGCAAGCAGACAGTACATTCAAACACATACGGAAATAAAAAAAAATTAAGTCCCCCTCTTCTGGGATCCTAACTATGTATACGAACTATTGTTATATGCATTTCCTATTAGCCTTTACGCTTCTAGTGTGCCGCACAGGTTTACCTACATGAGACTTTTTAAACTCTCCCATAGATATAAGGAGTAAATATGATGAGTTGATGAGGTCGTTCTCCAGCGTAGATTGGAGCCAGATTATAGAGGTATTCTCTTGTAAAATGTATAGTGAAACTGTTCTTCTTTAACTGTACTAATGGAGCATAGAAACCTTGTGATAAGGAATTTATTTCTTCTTATAGAACCAATATAATGCTAAAGACTCCATAAGCTATGCACTTAAACAAAAAATATTATCCAATAATGGATTTTTCTACCAGGGAGATTTTGGCCAGTGGATCCAAGCCCCACAAAAGATAAAGGCTCACTTGCCTCCAAACTGGGATTTGCAGGAAGAGAGGCGATAAGGCTCTGCTGTTGAAGACCTGATTAAACATGGGAAAGATGTATGAGAGACTGCACTTTGCAAGTGTACAAGTTGGTTCTCTGGAATACCAGAGAGTGTTACGAAAGGCCACTTAAACCCATAAAGCAGATATAGGTCTCCCTGAGTCAGGCAAGAATCCTCTGTCCGTCACAACCAGCTACAATACTCATTGCTGCCTGGAAATACTGTGCAGCAGTGGCAACGATATGTCTGTATATCGCCAAATCTTAATTTTGGCTATTAGATCTCTCCTTGGAGGGATAACACATGGCTGATGCCAAAAACCTACATCCTCTAATGGCTTAGGAGTTGTTATAAGCCACGGTAAGATCTTGTCATATTTAACAGAAAGAAAATGTAATTCATGGATTAAACATACCATCCAAACATACATCTGTGTCTATCAGAAGTAACCTATCCTACAATTAGTACTGTTTAAATACCTATATATCTAATTGCATGTGCTTCATTATAGGATCGAAAGGCTATATTATTATAACTGTTGTTTAAATACTTATATATCTCATTGCAATGTGCTTCATTAGTAGGATCGAAAGGTTATGCCTGGACAAGCTGTCAGCGCCATGAAAGAAAAACAGCCAGAATTGACCAAAAACCAAGACAACAGCTCCAGAGAAAGTAAGACTGTTTTGCTTCTCAATCCACCTGTGCCCCTTTTTCCTAAAGCCTAGGGAACAAATCTGTGGAAGAGGGTGCACGGTAAGAATGTAAGGGCTGTGAATGGGGTGAAT
>VZQC01011147.1:396024-571708 GCA_009823505.1 Rhizomys pruinosus | reverse complement strand
TAATAATACAAAGAAGAACTTCAGTCAAGTGGCAGGATACAAAATAAACCTAGAAAAATCAGTCCGCCTTTCTCTAACCAACAAGTAGGCAACTGAAGAAGGAATCAAGGGACCTTCCCCACTCATATATAGCCTCCAAAAACGGAATACAATAGTCGGCGAACACCTAATCCAAGCACCCCAGGGATCTCTACCCACCAAGTTGAAACCTCTGAGAAGGACATGAGGAGGAAATTGACGGCTCAGAAGATGACAAACCTCCCATGCTTATTGGATTGGGAAAATAAATAGTAGTAAAAAGGTGTCCATTTACCTGAATATACACATTTAATGGAATGCAATCCCAATCAAAATCTCCAAGATGCTTCGTTTTACAGGTTTGGAAAAAAAAAAATCCTCAATTTTATTTGGAAAACAAAGACCCTCCCAATATGCCAAAAGCAACCTTGGCGAAAAAGATAAATACAGGGGGATCGCTCTATCAGCATCAAATATTGGCCAGGGCTCATCGTCAATACAACAGCTTGTAACTGGGTACAAAAAACAGACAGTTTGACCATGGAATAAAACTGAAGAACCAAACCTCAGCCACATACATTACATTTCAGCCACCTCATATTGATAAGGAGGCCAAGAAGACACATTGGAGGAAAGACAAGCATCTTCAAAATGGCTGTGCAAAAACTTGGATCACCATTTAGAAGAATGAAATTAACCCTTACCTACTCACCCTGAACAAAAGCACAAACAGATGGATCAAAGACCCAAATGTGAAATCCAAAAACTCGGAGGTGATAGAAGAGAAACTTGGCAAGCAGAATACAAGACATGGCTAGGAAAAGATTTTCTAAATCAACAGCATGCTGCAACAAGAAATAAAATCGATCAATTGACAAATGGGACCTCTTAAACTGAAAAGGCACTGTAGTCAAATGAAACAATAAAGGAAGTGAAGAGAATACCCACAGAATGGGAGGAACCTACACAGATACATCTGACAAAGCATCAAATTTCCAGAGAGTATACAAGCTACTCAAAAAACAAAAGAAGAAAGAAAACAAATAATCACTCAGAGATGGATGCAAAGACTGAAACAGAGATTCACAGAGGAGGAATTAGAGAGGGCTGAGAAACACCATTAAGAATGTCAACAGATCGCTAAATTAAGGAAAATGCAAATTAAAACTTAAGAATAAGAATAAATTAAATTAAATTAAATTAAATTAAATTAAAAAAACCTTAAGAATTAAGAACCTTAAAAAACTAAGATACCATCTTACTCCAGTACGACTCACTAGGAATCAAGAATAAACAAATGATGGCAAGTGCTGGAGAGGGTGTGGGGAAAGGGGAACACTCATTATCCATTTAGTGGGATATGTAAACTTGATGTAGCCACTTGGAAAACACGTGGAGAACCCTTAGAGCACCCAGCCTGCCATTGACCCCATTCACCCTGGATTACAAAGAGTATCTGCTGCGAATAAAAAAATGAAACAAAGAGCTTTTCAGGTTGTTCATATCCTATCGGGTCCCACAGCCTCACTGTGCGCGTGCGTAATCCACTTTTATTGCTGCTCTGTTCCCAATAGCAAAAAACTGGAACAAACACAAATGCCCCTCAACTGAGAATGGATAGAAACACAAAAAAAAAAAAATAAAAATAAGGTGGTGACTATTACACAATGTGATTTCTATGCAGCAGTAAAAGAAAGACAACATCCATGAACTTTGCAGGTAAATTGATGAGCAAGAAGACTCAAAATATTGATGGGCTAGAAGACATCTGTTAATGAGTACACCACCAGTCCAGACAATACAAGGCCCCATTATGCCTCATCCCTGTGGTGCTAGTATCCAATAACCAGTTATAAATATTTCTGTGGAGAGGGATGCATATTAACAAAGCAACAACAGAAAGATTGCATCCCATAGAAGCTGACTTGAAATGGTGTACTACGGAAGGGTGGAGGGGTGGGAGAAGGGACATGAGTGTTTATTCGATTGGTGCATATTTAAATGACTGTGAGATTTCACACGTATCCAAATTTTGCCCCAGACCTCTGTCTCCGCAGAACCATGGGGGTTTTAGCGGCACTAGTCAAGTCTACGTGTATATTCCCAACTTGGGTTTACCAGGTCTCCCCATACGGTAATGCAATCCTGTGTTCATTGCAAATCTACTTGCTGTTGTCCCCATTCAGCTTATTTCCCCTGTAACTGCCCAGTTCTTTGGGCTTGGCCATCACCAAGATTCTCTATGAATTTTGTCTGTTCTAGAGTATCAACCTTGTAGCAATCTCTTTCACCTGTAAAGATGATTTAATTTAAAATAAAGATTTGTTTCCCAAGTTACATCACATACAGTATACCCAAACAGCATGGGTTGAGATTTGATGCAACTTGTGCCTTGATTACACCCTATAGTTATGGAAATGGTGAAACTACAACAATATAGACTGGACACTCATTTGATCAACTTGATTGAACATACAAGCCCCCCCCCTGCTGGATGGTGGGACCCATGAGCTGTGTGGGTTTGGGCACAACTGCTTGCAAATTGGTTTTACATGAAGGATGCTTGCACTCACAAATGATCACTTATTGTTAAAAAAATGAAAAGAAAACAAAACGAAAAACAGAGAAAGATGCAGAAAAGTTATGGCAGAATGCATGATCTGGGATGGGTAGTGGTGGGGTGGTGGGAAGGGAAAGGGATATATGCCTGAACTGAATTAGAAAATGATGTATGTAATATACAAATCATCAATAAAAAAATAAAAAAATAACAAAAATGTTATGATAAATGAACAAGGTTAGTCACATAATAACTCATCTTCGAGAACTCCTTTTATATGAAATGGCCAGAATCAGGAACTTGATAGAGGCAGAACATTCAGTGAGAGCTGTCCCTGAAAAGTATATGAGGTTGGGGAAGTGAAGAGCTATGCATAGACTGACACTGGACAGGCTAAACAAGGTGAGGAAGAGTTGGTCTTCTTTAAGGGAGTGATATTGGATAAGCTGACCAGGTTCCAGTGGATGAACTCAAACCAAGGGACACCTGGAGACACAAACTTGACTTGGTAATCCTTAACATATATGACAGAATGTAGGAGATACTGTGAGGGGCCTATGGGGTTTGAGATAGGGGAGGGGTTCTAAATAGGATTTATATGTATTATATGAAACACACAAAATTTCAATGGAATATACACTGCTAAAAACAATAGTTATATAATTTTATAATTATACTAAAAGCATTGAAGTGAACACTTTAAAGTGATTGCTTTCATGGCATGGACTTTAGTTTTCAATTACATTGTTTGAATATCATAACTATACTAACCAATTTGCCAAGCTGAGAAGGTAAAAGATGAAAATCTTATAATCATTTCAATGCAATCTGAAAAGCATTTTATAAGGCAAACAGCTCATTTATAAAATAATCTTTCAACTAACCTGCTATTAGCTTGATGGTGAAATTTAAAATAGTTTTTTCCTTTCAAAATAATAAGAGTACAGAGATGCCATGTTAGATGTCTTTGCCAGTGAAATAAGGTAAAAGGCAAAAATTAAATACAAATATGGAAAATTAATTAATCTAATTCTTTGTAGATTATATGATTATGTATGTAGAAAATCTATGCAATCAATTATAGAATTCACCAATGTATATAACAAAATTGTTAGATAAATATCACAGTGTTTATATGTAAATAAATATATATTTAGAACAAAAAATACTTAAGTAGTTATTATATATTTATCTTCTAAATTATTATTACTTATAGAACTATAGAGCTTTATAATGGAAAGGTGTAGAAGTTAAAAGAAAATAATCAGTGGATGCATCCATGCATCATGTTTTTATAGCTTTAACCACAATATTTAAAAGTGGTCTATTCTATACCAATTCTTTGTAAATCTATGATAGCTCCCATAAAATCTCAACATTTTTTAAATTGATAAACTGCTTTCACAAAAACATTTTCATTTATTATTTTTATTTTATGTGTATGAGTATTTTGCCTTTGTGTATATAAAATGCACCCATGCCCTGCAATGCCTATAGCAATTAGAAGAGGGTGTTGGAACTCCTGGAACTGAGGTTATGGACTGTTGTTAGCTGCCATGTGGGTACTAGAAATCAAACCTGGGTCCTGTGCAAAAGCAGCAAGTGCTCTTAACCACTCAGCTAACTCTCCAGCTCTGATAAACTGGTTTTAATATTCATGTGGAGACACCAGAGATCAGACTTAGAAAAACAGCTTTAATGACATTAGACAGCAAGACTTGGTCTCCCAGAACTCAAGAGAAATGAAGATGCATTACAGAGCAGTAATAATAGGAAAATATGGATTTGGAAAAAAGAGACAAATGAGTATAAAATAGTATATTCTGAGCCGCAAACTGAAATTACATTTGAGGAAATACTTGATTCAAGACTACAACATGGAGAACACAGGAAAACATCCTTATTCAGTAGATGGCTCTGGATCAAATAGGGTCAACATATGAAACACAAATTTTTACATATGTGTAAAATGAGCTCTTCCTCAAAACACACACACACACACACAATCAAGAATACTCATACACATAATAATAAATAAAATAATAAGAGGGGGCGGAGAGATGCCTAGCGGTAAGAGCACCGACGCTCTTGCCAGAGGACCCGGGTTCGATCCCCAGCACCCACATGGCGGCTAGAAACCGTCTGTAACTCCAATTACCAGGAGAACTCCAGTTCCAGGAATCCGAGACCCTCTTCTGACCTCCGCGGCATTGCACGACACTGGTGCACAGACCTGCAGTGCCAGACAGTACATTCTACACATACCAAAAACAAAAAAATAAAAAAAAAGCCTTTAAAAAACAATTTAATAATAATAATAAATGAAAATTTTTTGTGAAAGCAGTTTATCAATTTAAAAAATGTTGAGATTTTATTGGAGCTATCATAGATTTACAAAGAATTGGTATAGAATAGACCACTTTTAAATATTGTGGTTAAAGCTATAAAAACATGATGCATGGATGCATCCACTGATTATTTTCTTTTAACTTCTACACCTTTCCATTATAAAGCTCTATAGTTCTATAAGTAATAATAATTTAGAAGATAAATATAAATAACTACTTAAGTATTTTTTGTTCATAAATATATTTATTTACATATAAACACTGTGATATTTATCTAACAATTTTGTTTATTACATTTTGTAATTTATAATTATTGCATAGATTTTCTACATACATAATCATATAATCTACAAAAATTAGATTAATTAATTTTTCCATATTTGTATTAATTTTTGCCTTTTACCTTATTTCACTGGCAAAGACAGTAACATGGCAGTCCTGTACGTCGTTAGTATGTTTGAAAGGAAAAAACAGTGTTTAAAGGTCACCACAAGCTAAAGGCAGGTTAGTTGAAAGATATTTTATAAATGAGCTGGCCGCAAAAATGCTGTTTCAGATTGCAGTTGAACGAGAATAGAGGTTTCAGTCGTTACCTCTCGAAGCGGTGGCAAAGGTGTGGTAGGCGTAGGAGTGAGTAGTTCAAAAGCAAGGTAATGGAAACGACTAGAGTCCATGCCATCGAAGCAACAGCTTTGAAAGGGGTTCGCTCAATGCTTAGATAGGAGATAAAATTTAAGAACGTATGGTGTTGTAGCCGGAGCGTATTCCTATGTGAAATGGTTGTGTGCAGGATAAATACATATAAATCCCAGTTAGAAACCCCTCCCCTATCTCACACCCCATAGGCCCCTCACAGTATCTCCTACCATTCTGTCATATATGTTAAGTATACCAACGTCAAGTTTGTGTCTCCAGGCTGTCCCTTGTTGTGAAGTTCATCCACTGGAACCTGGTCAGCTTATCCAATATCACTCCCTTAAAGACAGACCAACTCTTCCTCACCTTGTTAGCCTGTCCAGTGTCAGTCTATGGCATAGCCTTCACTTCCCCAACCTCATATACTTCTTCAGGGACAGCTCTCACTGAATGTTCTGCCTCTATCAAGTTCCTGATTCTGGCCATTTCATATAAAAGGAGTTCTCGAAGATGTTGTTATTATGTGACTAACCTTGTTCGTTTATCATAACATTTTGTTACTTGTTTTTTATTTTTTTATTGATGATTTGTGTATTACATACATTCATGTTCTAATCAGTTCGGCCTATATCCCTTTCCCTTCCACCACACCCACCACTACCACATCCCAGATCAATGCAATTCTGCCATAACTTTTCTGCAATTCTTTTCTCTGTTTTTTCGTTTGTTTTTCTTTTTTATTTTTTAACAATAAAGTGATCATTGTGAGTGCAAGCATCCTCATGTAAACCAATTTGCAAGCAGCTGTGCCTCACCACCCACACAGCTCATGTTACCCACCATCCGAGCAGGGGGGGCTTGTATGTTCATAAGTTGATCAATAATAGTGTCCAGTCTATATGTGCTTGCGTTTCACCAATTCACCCCAATCACAGCCCTTACATTCTTACCGTGCTAAACCTCTTCCGACAGATCTGTTCCCTGGCTTAGAAAAGGGGCAACAGGTGGATGAGAAGGGCAAAACAGTCTACTTTCTCTGGAGCTGTTGTCTTGGTCTCTAGGTCAATTCTGGCTGTTTTCTTTCATGGCGCTGACAGCTTGTCCAGGCATAACCTTTCGATCCTACTAATGAAGCAATGCAATAGATATATAACGTATTTAAACAACTCTAAATATATAGCCTTTGACTCCAATTAATGACGCACAATCAATTAGATATATAGTATTAAACAGTACTAATTGTACTGGAGTGATTGGTTTTCTTAGACACAGATGTTTTTGGATGGTATGTGAATCCATGATAATTTTCTTTCGTTAAATGATGAGGCAGATCTTACCGTTGGTCTTAAACAACTCCTAACCATTAGAGGATGTAGGTTTTGGCATCAGCATGGGTGTTATCCTCCAAGGAGAGATCTAATAGCCAAATTAGATTTGGCGTTTATATAAGACATATGCTGCCACATTGCACAGTATTCCAGGCACATGAGATGTAGTGAGTGTACGGAGCAGAGTCTTTTGATCTCAGGGAGATACCTATATCTTTGCTTTATTGGGTTTAGTGGCCTTTCGTAACACTCTCTGGTATTCCACCCCGAGACACCAACTGTACACTGCCATAAAGTGCAGTCTCCATACATCTTTCCCATGTTTACATCAGGCTCTTCAACAGCAGAGCCTTATCGCACTCTCTTCCTGACAGAATCCCAGTTTGGAGTGCAAGTGAGACTTTATCTTTTGTGGGGCTTGGATCCCTGGCCCAAAGTTTTCTCCTTGGTAGAATAATCCATTGTTGATAATTATTTTTTGCTTACAGTGCATAGCTATGGAGCTTTAGCATCTATATTTGGTTCTGATAGCGAAATCTTCTTTACTAGGTTTTATGCTCCATTAGTACAGTTAAAGGAAGGCAGGTTCTATACCATTTATATAAGAGAATACCTCTTATAATTGGCTCCAATCTAGCTGGAGAACGACTCATCAACTCATCATATTTACTCCTTATATCTATCGGGGGGAGTTTAAAAAGTCTCATGTAGGTAAACCTGTGCGGCACACTAGAAGCGTAAAGGCTAATAGGAAATGCATATAACAATAGTTCGTATACATAGTTAGGATCCCAGAAGAGGGGGACTAAAATACTTCCTACACTATAAAAATTAAAATAATAAGAGGGGGCGGGAGAGATCGCCTAGCGGTTAAGCGCACCGACGGCTCTTTGCCAGAGGACCGGGTTCGATCTCCCGCAGCTACCAACATGGCGGCAGAAAACCGTCTGTAACTCCAATTCCAGGAAGAACTCCAGTTCCAGGGGAATCCGAGACCCTCTTCTGACCTCGCGGCATTGCACGAAACGGTGCACAGCCTGCAGGCAGAACAGTCTACATTCCTACACATACCAAAATACAATAAAAATCAAACAAACAAGCCTTTAAAACAACTAATAATAATAACAATGAAAATGTTTTGTGAAAGCACGTTTATCACATTAAAAAATGTTGAGATTTTATGGGAGCTATCATAGATTTACAAAGAATTGGTATAGAATAGACCACTTTTAAATATTGTGGTTAAAGCTATAAAAACATGATGCATGGATGCATCCACTGATTATTTTCTTTTAACTTCTACACCTTTCCATTATAAAGCTCTATAGTTCTATAAGTAATAATAATTTAGAAGATAAGATAGCAATAACTACTGTAAGAGTGGGGGTCTTTGCTAACATATATATTATTTACATATAAACACTGTGATATTTATCTAACAATTTTGTTATATACATTGGTGAAGGCTATTAGAAGGGAGTGCTATAGAGTGGCTACAGACCTGAAGCATAGAAGTCAAAGACTTAGAGTAATTAATTTTTCATATTTGTATTTACATTTTGCCTTTTACCTTATTCACCTGGCAAAGACAGGAACATGGCAGCGCGTGGACGCGGTAGTATGTTGAAAGGAAAAACGAGTGGAAAGGGCACTTCACAAGCGAAGAGCAGGTTAGGGGAAAGATGATTGGAGAAAGGGCTGGGGGGCCGGCAGAAAAGTGCGTGTGGCAGATTGCAGGGAACGAGGATAAGAGGGGCAGCGGGTACCCTGCGAGCGGGGCAAAGGGTGGGAGGGCGAGGGAGGAGTAGGGCCAAAACGCAAGGTAATGGAAAACGACTAGGCCAGCCATCGAAGCAAGCAGTGACAAGGGGGCGGCCAATGCTGGAGGAGAGGAGATAAAATTTAGAGAACGTATGGTGGCTTGGAGCCGGGGAGCGCCCTATGGAAAGTGGCGGGGGGGGCAGGGAGTAAATACATTATAAATTCCCGAGTTAGAAAAACCCCTCCCCTATCTCCACCCCCATAGGGCCCCTTCACAGTATCTCCTACCATTTGTCATATATGTTAAGGTATACTCAACGTCAAGTTTGTGTCTCCAGGTGTCCCTTGTTTGAAGTTTCATCCATCTGGAACCTGGTCAGCTTATCCAATATCACTCCCTTAAAGACGACCAACTCTCCTTCACCTTGTTAGCCTGTCCAGTGTCGTCTTATTGGCATAGCCTTCCTTCCCCAACTTCATATACTTCTTCAGGGACAGCTCTCACTGAATGTTCTGCCTCTATCAAGTTCCTGATTCTGGCCATTTCATATAAAAGGAGTTCTCGAAGATGTGTTGTTTATTATGTGACTTAACCTTTGTCAGTTATCACTAAATTTGTGTTACTTGGTTTTTTATTTTTTTATTGATGAATTTGTGTATTACATACATTCATGTTCTAAGGCAGTTCAGGCCTATATCCCTTTCCCTTCCACCACACCACCACTACCAATCCCAGATCATGCATTCTTGCCCATAACTTTTCTGCATCTTTTCTATGTTTTTCGTTTGTTTTTCTTTTCTTTTTTTTTAACAATAAAGTGATCATTGTGAGTGCAAGCATCCTCATGTAAACCCAATTTGCAAACAGCTGTGCCCACCCCCACACAGCTCATGGGTTCCCACCATCCGGCGTGGGGGGGGCTTGTATGTTCATCAAGTTGAACAAATGAGTGGCCAGTCCTATATTGTGCTATGCGTTTCAAAATTCACCCCAATCACAGCCCTCTACATTCTACCGTGAACTAAAACTCTTCCGCAGATCGTTCCCTGGGCTTAGAAAAGGGCAACAGGTTGATGAGAAGGGCAAAACAGCCTACTTTCTCTGGAGCTGTTGTATTGGTCTCTAATCAATTCTGGCTGTTTTCTTTCATGGCCTGACAGCTTGTCCAGGCATAAACCTTCGATCCTACTAATGAAGCAATGCAATTAGATATATATACGTATTTGAAACAGTATTTCTCTAAATTATAGCCTTTGACTCCCCAATTATGACGCACAATCAATTAGATATATAGTTATTGAAACAGTACTAATTGTTTTACTTGGAGCTGACTTTGGTTTTTCTAGACAAAGATGTTTTTGAGATGGTATGTGAATGTCCCCATGAGTCCAATTTTCTTATGGTAAGTATGATGAGTGCGTCTTCGTGTTGGTTCTAAACACCTCCTAACCATTAGAGTATGTAAGTTTGTGGCATCAGTCATGGGTTCTTCCTCCAAGGAGAGAGCTAATAGCCAATTAGATTTGGGATTTATATAAACACTTGGCTGCCACCATTGCACAGTATCTCCAGGCTACTGAGGTGTAGTTGATGCTACGGAGGAGTCTTAATTGAATTCAGGGAGATTAATATATCTTTGCTTTATTGGTTTAGTGGCACTTCGTAACACTCTCTGGTATCCACCCCGAGACCCCAACTGTACACTGCCATAAAGTGCAGTCTCCATACATCTTTCCCCATGTTTACATCAGGCCTTCAACAGCAAGGCCTTATCGCATCTCTTACTGAAGATATCCCAGTTTGGAGTCAAGGAGACTTTATCTTTTCGTGGAGGGCTTGGATCCCCTGGGCCCAAAGTTTTCTCCTTTGTCGAATAATCCATTGTTGATTTAATTATTTTGCTTACAGTGATAGTAGGAGGACTTTCGCATCTATATTTGGTTCTGAATGCGAAATCCTTTTTACTGTTCTTATGCCCATTAGTCAGTTAAAGGAAGCAGGTTCTACCGATTTATAAGAGAATACCTCTCTTTAATATTGGCTCCAATCTCCAGCTGGAGAACGACTCATCATCATCATATTTACTCCTTATTCTATCGGGGGGGGGAGTTAAGAAAGTCTGATGGAGTAAAAACCTTTGCCTGGGGCAACATAGAAGGTAAGCTCCATTAGGAATTCATTAAAAATAGTTGTCTTACTAGTAGGATACAGAGGGGGGGCCTGATGTCTGCAGCAATCTGAGGCATTTCTTCCCTTCAATGCACAGAGGAGTCAATCCTTCTCCTGCTGGAACTTTCTGGTAAATCCTACTCACTGCAAAGCTGCCATTTTTTTTCTCAGCCATTAAATTGGAGATACTCTGGCCTGTTGGAACATACAAATCCTTTCCCGTAGTTAGTTTTAAAGATTTGAATTGCAGGTTTTTTGACAAGAAGTTTTATTATCTATCTGTATCCCCCATTTTTTTATTTTATTTGTTTTTATTTTTGACCCATAGTCTCAACAAAGCAGTTGTATTTATACATACCTATAGGTGGTGGAATTCAAGGCACAGATTTCTTCAAATTCACCCCTGCTGTTTTGGGTTACTGTATGTGATTAACTTGGGAAACAAACTTTATTTTAAATTAAATCATCTTCAGGTTAAAGAGATTGCTACAAGGTGATACTATATGACGGCAAAATTTTAGAGAACATTTGTTTATGCCAATCCAAAGTAATTGTTAAACAGATCTTAGTTAAAGCTAAAAACTAGAATTGGGCTTTTTTCTTTTTTTTCCAATTAACTTAGATGCATTACCGTTTTTTATCAGCCTTTAAAACCAATGTTGTTAATATACACATATTTACTTTACTAAGTCCTAAAACACCATGTATACTGGAGACAGAGTCTGGGAAAAAAATGGGATACTTGTTAAATCCACGTTTCAATTAAATATGCACCAATCGAAATGAATCACTCCATGTCCCTTTAACAACCCTCCCAACATATCCCGAGGTCACCATTTCAGTCAGTTTTTCTGATGCAATCTCTTCTTTGTTGTTGTTCTGTTAATATGAATCCCTCTCCACAAGAGAAATATTTATTAACTGGGCTTATTGGGTTGTACTAAGCCTCCACCTATGAGCTAGAATCTCCCATTTGTCTCCTTTGTTTTTCTGGGGACTGTGTTTTACTTCACTCAGCATTCGACTGTACTTTAGCTCCATAATTCTATGATGTCTTCTAGCTCACATACAATTTCAGCCAAAAGTTATGATGTTGCTTTCTTTATGTTGCATAGAATTCCATTGTGTACATGTACCACATTTTCTCTATCCATTAGTCAGTTGAGGTGGGAATTTGTGTTGTTTCCCGTTTTTCTGCAATTGTGCAACCGCAGCAGCAATAAACTAAGCTGTGCCATGTATCTCGCCAGTAGAAGATGAATCCTTTGGGTATACAACAAGGAGTGCTATGAATGTGTCAAATGGAGGGTTCATTTTGAGTATTTAACGGGTTATACACAGTTTTTTCCACAGTGGTTGTACCAAGTTTACATTCCCACCAGAAATGGATGATTGTTCACCTTTCCCCACACACCATCTCCAGCACTTGGCATCATTGTTTTCTGATCCTAGTGAGTCTTACTGGAGTAAATGGTATCTTAATTTTTAAGGTTCTTAATCTTAATGTTTTAATCTTAATTTTATTTAATTTAATTTAATTTTCATTTATTCTTAAGGTTTTTAATTTGCATTTCCTTATACTTAGTGCGATGTTGAACACTTCTTAAGGTGTTTCTCCGCCATCTCTATTCCTCCTCGTTGAAGTCTCTGTTAAGATCTGTAGCCCATCTTCTAGTGATCATTTTTGTTTTTCGTTTTCTTTTTGTTTTTTGAGCTATGCTTGTATTACTTCTGGAAATTAATGCTTTGTCAGATGCTTCCGCAGTCAAGGTTTCCTCCTTCTGTGGGTTTTCTCTTCAACTCACTTCTTGTTTCCTTGATGTACAGTAGCTTTTCAGTTTAATGAGGGCTCACTTGTCCATGTCGATCTTGTATTCTTGTGCAGCCATGCTTTTGTCTGATTTAAGAAATCTTTTCCTACGCCTATGCTCTTTGTTCATTCTGCCCTGACACATTTTCTTTAATCAACTTCTGAGTTTTGGATTTCACATTGCGGTCTTTGCATCCATTGGATTTTGGCTTTTGTACAGGGTGAGAGGTAAGGGTTTTTTTTTTTTAATTTCATTCTTCTACAGGTGGTGATCCCAGTTTTGCCCAACACCCATTTGTTGAAGATGCTGTCTTTCCTCCACTGTGTCTTATTGGCCCCCTTTTCACTATGAGGTGGCTCTGTGAACCTGAATGAAATTTCTATGTGCTCAGGTTTGGGTCAGGTTTGGATCTTCAGTTTATTTCCATTGGTCAACTAGTCTGTTTTGTACCAGTACCAAGCTGTTTTTATTACTAGAGCTCTATAGCATAGTTTGAAATCTGNGACTTTGTGTATATAAAATGCACCCATGCCCTGCAATGCCTATAGCAATTAGAAGAGGGTGTTGGAACTCCTGGAACTGAGGTTATGGACTGTTGTTAGCTGCCATGTGGGTACTAGAAATCAAACCTGGGTCCTGTGCAAAAGCAGCAAGTGCTCTTAACCACTCAGCTAACTCTCCAGCTCTGATAAACTGGTTTTAATATTCATGTGGAGACACCAGAGATCAGACTTAGAAAAACAGCTTTAATGACATTAGACAGCAAGACTTGGTCTCCCAGAACTCAAGAGAAATGAAGATGCATTACAGAGCAGTAATAATAGGAAAATATGGATTTGGAAAAAAGAGACAAATGAGTATAAAATAGTATATTCTGAGCCCCAAACTGAAATTACATTTGAGGAAATACTTGATTCAAGACTACAACATGGAGAACACAGGAAAACATCCTTATTCAGTAGATGGCTCTGGATCAAATAGGGTCAACATATGAAACACAAATTTTTACATATGTGTAAAATGAGCTCTTCCTCAAAACACACACACACACACACATACACATACACATTGGGAGGCAATCAATATAATTTATAACTTAATATTAGAGAATAACTTGTGGTCCTGGATAAGAGGAGATTTACTATGTAACACATACACTAACTACTAAAGACATAAAATTGTTTATACTGACATGGAAGCATCTGATATCCAAAAGATATCTTTGAGTGAAAGAAGAGTGAAGATATAACAAACAAAGAATATATAACTAGAATTCTTTAGAAGCTGAAAAACAATAAGACAAAGAAAAGTAATACAACAAAGAGCACAATAGTTTTACAGTATCCTGAGCAAGCTATGCTCACCACCATGCAAGAAATATGCTTGTCTTTCTATATTATCTAGAAGGCTTATTTAATAATAATAAGTTCATCAGTGGTTGTGAGTGATGAGTTGCTCTCATTTTCTTTCTGCTATTCTTTCTTTTGTTCTATCTTTGCCTTTCTCTCTTTCTCTCTCATTC
Source organism: Rhizomys pruinosus (assembly GCA_009823505.1). Taxonomy (NCBI): domain Eukaryota; kingdom Metazoa; phylum Chordata; class Mammalia; order Rodentia; family Spalacidae; genus Rhizomys; species Rhizomys pruinosus. Next base: position 557,554 of record VZQC01011147.1, on the reverse strand, counting down.
TCTTTCTCTCTCTCTCTCTCTCTCTCTTTCTCTCTGAAACAGTCTAAGTATGTAGTGATGTGGTCTTGAACTCAGAATTCCATATCTTCAGGGTCTTACTGCCTTGGTCTTTCAGTTGGTGGATTATAGGTGTGAACCATCAGGTCTTCCTTGAAATAGCTGTCATTTGGCATGGAAGGTTTAATATGATCTAGAAATAAAGTGGTCTTACAAAAGACAAGTAGAGAGAGCTGACAGATGAAGAGAATCACAGCGGTTGGTTAGAGACATTATTGACATAACCCAGTCATAGCATTTTGTAGGGCTGCCAAAGCTCAGAGTTGGTTAAGATATAGAGCTCGTTCAGATTCAGTGAGACTAGCTGTCTAGGCAGTTGGAGTGGGTCACCTTAAGCAGAGGGATCATGCTGAGCTGAACCCTCAGGAACAAAATTGGGAGTTCATGCCCCCCCCCAATGCTCTTGGGATGTATATAATGGATATTGTGATGACTGGCAACAGGGACCACAGAGTGCTTCTGTTCTGGTGTCAGATGCTTTGCTTTTTATAGGACCCAAGTAAAGGGACTGGATCAGTTGTTGATCTGGTGTGTTTGGTAATATCAGAGCCTAACATTTCTGATATAGTTTTCATATACTTACATGTCCTTGTGTTTCTGATTTAATTTGACAAACTGAGAAGTGATTTTTTTTACATTTGCATAAATAAGTTATTTATCATTCTTTGCCTCCTGGTTTGCACTGGAAGGATTGTGGTGATTTACTTGCAAAAACAAGGTACGGATCATTCTGTCTCAGCAGATGTACTTAGAACAAATTCTGCTTTATAAAATGACATACTCTGGGTGAGGTACATCCTGAATGCTACTGTTTAGTATAGAGTAAGCCTGGTCTTCTCAAGCAGATAGTTCACAGTAGGGAATACGTAAAAGACTAAATGAACCTATTAAAATGAACTCAATGTCACTGCTGATGAGAGACAAACTAGGCAGAATCCACAGCCCAATCCAAAGAATAACCAAAATTTCAAGAGACAACACTGCTGTGCTTTGCTGAGAATGTGTAGAAATGAGGATTTTCCTGCACTGCTGGTGGGATTATAAATTCAACCACTTTGCAAAATACTTACTACTATCTCTCTTTTCATTTTCACATTTTATTTATTATTTTTATTTTATGTATGTGAGTGTATTGCTTGCATATATGTAAGTGTACCCTGTTATGGTGTCACGCAATTCCTGCAGAGACAAGATCTGGCATCATATTTCCAGGAACTAGAGTTATGGATGGTTGTTAGCTTTCCATGTGGGTGCTGGGAACCAAACCTGGGTCCTCTGCAAGAGGACAAATGAATATTCATAATATCATTATTCCTAATAATTTTTTTTTGTCTTTTCGAGACAGGGTCTTCTTGTAGCCTCAACTGTCCTAACCTCTGCCTGCCTCTGCCTCCTGTGTGCTAGGATTAAAGGTGTGCACCACCACGCCTGGCCTCCTAATAATATTAAATAGGAGAAATGTATAAATGTCCATCCATTCCTATGATAAATAGTGTGTTACAGTGACAAAATGAAATGCAAAGTTGGAAATGAACGGATTGCCATCATGCACCAGAACTTAAATAAATTTCACAATGACAATTGGTGTGAGAATCAGATAAAGCATATGTACTGTGCAATTACATTGGCATAGTTTTCAAGAGTCAAAGCTGAGGCACAGTGTCAGAAGGCAGGAGATGGTTCTATGAGACACAAGGCAAGATCAGCGATTAGGAGTCTGTGTGAAGGGACAGCAAGCAGTTGATGTCATCCTTGTTGACCTGATGATGACTATGCAAGAGTTAGCTTTGTGAAAATGCACTCATTTTAATACATACATTTTATACTTTTCACATACACACTTTGGCATAATTGAAACCAATTTTCATTTATTTATTTTTTATTTTATATGTATGAATATTTTGCATATATACATATATGTACATATGTATAAATATATACATATATATACATATGTACATATGTATATACCTGCATTGTGCAGTGCCTGCAGACGTTAGAAGAGGGTGTCAGATTCCATGGACCTTAGCCATCATGTGGGTGTTGGAACTGAACTTGAGTTCTCTGCAAGAACAGTGAGTGCTCCTATCTTCTGAGCCATCATTCCAACCCCCTAAATCAACTTTTAAAAATAAATAAACTATGCTGGTCACAATCATGGATCTTTCATTATGGGTATAATGAATCACAATTTCTAACTATAGAAATTATTTCCAGTGAACATAGGCACCAGAGATTCAATACTTAAAACCCCACAATGAAACTCATGTGTGCACAAGCATTGAAATTTAATTTTTCTCTACTATTCCACAGTCTTAGGAACAAGTTAGGGCACTTACCTCTTTTTATAGGGCTAAGATTTACAGGAGTTGTAGCCTGTTCATGACAAATCCTTAAAGACATTGCCATTGAGAAATTGCAATTGAATACCTGACTGGGCCTTCAGCACACAACAACACAATCAAGGTGGCATTTTATTTTTGTACACCAGCAAGAAATGGCCTCATATCAGTCTCTCTGACACTCTATATAGGGCCTTCAGAGAAAATACAGTCAAGGTTGTTTGTCACTAGTTTATATAAATCCACTGAACCTTAGAAATATGTACTGCATATTCATTCATTACCGATCACTGGTGCAGAGGAGACCTTGAGGCAACCATGCAGATGAAGGTGCACTTGCTACTGACATCTTTTGGCAGAGTACATTGTCCATGAAATTCTACGTAAAAAAATTCTCAGAAGCAGCTGCATAATTTTTCCAGGCCCTCCTGGCTGCTCTGATTTACTAAAGATCTGAACATGATGCTTTCATGCTAATCATGTGTCTAAACTACATCTTTTCTGCCTGTGCACATGTGTTACTAAAAGCACATTTTTCACAGCTGTTTTGGTAGACATAGGGCTGAAGATGTTTTTCCTCTCTTCTTTTTGAAATTTCTGGCCCCTCTTAGCTAAGATAAGCTTCTGGACTGTGAAGAGCAGCTTCCATGAAGAATTTGTATCAGCTTTGTTAAGATTTAACACGTGGTCCTTGCATTTCAGTGATATTGAGCACCTAGTAATCTATTGGTTTGCACAAATAATTAGACTCCATGCAAAAAGGAGCTTTTAGACAGTTGAAAAAATACTTCAGCGTTATTAAAAAAGAAAATGCTTATTTAAAAATCTTAGGAAACAGCAGTTTTTTGCTTCCATGAAAAATAGTGTTCATGAAATAGAAGATAACCTTATTCATTGAAATGCAAACCTCCATTTTAAAGAAAAATATCTCCACTATTGTTTGGCTTTCAAAGCTAGGTTTTTACTGAGGTCTCATTTTTGTATCATGCAATCTCAGGGTAATAGTATTGGGTTCAGTCTTCCAAACCATTATTCATTTTTTCTTCCATGCAGAGTCAATATTCTTTCCCATGGATTAGTGATTATTTAGTTTCCAAGGCTGAAATTACACCCAAATTCTCCAGAAGGAAAATGATGGCAGCAGGCACATCACATCATACCACTTGTCTTTCTGTTATCTATTCTTCCAATTAGTGCTGAAGTTCATTGTTATAGAAAAAAGAAGATTGTAAAAATAATGAAATACTGCAACCAGCATTCTAACTGAGAAGTATGACTTTACAAAGGGAGTTAAGCATCGCCAAATGCACAGGGAACACATCATCAGAGACAAGAGAGGCAGTGATCAGAACTCAAACACAAAGAAAGAGTGCCTATAATATGTGGGAAGTTGTTTCTTATCTAGGTATATTTTAGCAAGCAAAGTTGCAAAAGATTCCTACCTAGAAATCAATCAACACATTACATGAAGATTAAAATTATCAGTCACATCTCAGCAAAATTGATGAACTGAGGTGAGAATAACAGCTTCTGGGTCAGAACAATGAACATATGAAAAGAGAAAACTGAAGGCATGCCTATGATCCTTTTCTCAGAGGGCTGAGCAGGAAGATTGTGAGTTGAGATTACTGCAGTAATTGCAGCAACTGAATTAGTAGCCCAAACATCTTAAAACTGGAAGATGCTATTTCTTTATTATTATAGATCCTATGAGTGCTCAGCATGATCTTGAGACAGGTCTGAGAACATTGCCAGACATAATAGAATCTAGAACACCAAAGAGAGGCAGAGGCAGCCGGATCTCTGTGAGTTTAAGGCCAGTGTGATCTACAGAGCAAGCTCCAGGACAGCTGGGACTAAAGGGAGACCCTGCCTCAAAAAAAAAGAACAAAATTCTGAAAGTTTCCAAAGAAATATGAGAGTAAAGGCAGAAATGACAGATTGAAATTGGATGTTCTGCAAATAGAGTAGATGCATCAGATGCAAGAAGAGAATGGAGAATGTTTCTTAGATAAGCACATTGTAGTTATTTAGTTAACCATTGGCTTGTGGAAGATAAATAGGGTTATTTTGAATCATAAAATGCAGCAATTATAGATGGAAGTTGAATAAATTTTGGGCATTCTCATGTAAGGATGGAAATATATAACAAGGAAAAAGATATGGGAACTAAATGTAATTGAAAACAACTAAATTAAAGATTAGTAAAATGAATGAGTTGTAATTATTCTAAGCAATTGATTAAAATCCAACATTTGTAATTAAAACGGAAAATGGAATAGGGGGCTGGAGAGATAGCCTAGCGGTTAAGAGCGCCAACTGCTTTTGCACAGAACCCGGGTTCAATCCCCAGCACCCACATGGCGGCTGAAAACGGTCTTTAACTCCAGTTCCAGGGGAATCCGACACCCTCTTCTGACCTCCGCGGTATTGCACGACATGGGTGCACAGACCTACATGCAGACAACACATTCATACACATACAAAAATAAATAAAATAAAAAATTAAAATTTAAATATAATAAACAGTGCTTACCCCCAAAATGTAACAACAGTTCAATTGTAATAAAATTTGTTTATTTTCAAATGACATGCTTTTAGTACATGTGTGACTTATATAAATGCATAAGGTGAAACAACACAGATTGGAGGGAACAACAACAAAAGAACTGGGACAGGGAACTGACTGAAGCAGTAGAGTTCTTCCCCTCCCCCCCAAAATAATCTTCTGCTTTGAAAACCTTTGGAAAGACTCAGAAGGGGAAACAGGACTTGTATAATAGACTGCATGAACTTGGGAGGGACAGGGGGCATGGAGGGGGAAATGAGTCTGGATTGAACTAAGAAGTGATGTATGAAATGCACAAAATTTCAATAAAAAAATAAATAAGTTAAAAAAATTTGTAAATGCAATATCCCATATTGACCAATTAAAGAAAATATATATGATTTAAATGGTATTTTCTAATAAATAAAAGCTAGAAAATTGGCTTCTTTTTCAAGATGTATTTTATTAAATTTCTGCACATTTTATACATCTTAAATATTTTTATTTATTATTTTTAATTATTTTAATTTTTAAATTTATTTTATGTGTATGAATGTACTGTGCACCTGTGTCGTGCAATTCTGCAGAGGTCAGAAGAGGGCGTTGGATTCCCCTGGAACTGGAGTTCTCCTGGAATTGGAGTTACAGATGGTTCTCAGCCACCATGTGGGTGCTGGGGATCGAACCCAGGTCCTCTGCAAGAGCAGTTGGCACTCTTAACCGATAGGCCATCTCTCCAGCCCCATAGTATTTTTAAATTTTATGTGTGTGAGTGTATTGCTTGCATGGATATAAGTATACTCATGTTGTGCATGGAATCCCCTTGCACTGGAGTTATGGATGGTTGTTAGCTGCCATGTGGGTGCTAGGAATTGAACCTGGGTCTTCTGCAAGAGCAGACAGTACTCTTAACTGATGATCCATCTCTCCAGCCCCATCATACATGTTAATCACATTTAGACTCCCTCCCCTGTATGTACCCTCCATGGCCTGTCCACCAGATTTCATGCATTCTGTCCTAGATGTTAAGGCCTATTGAGTCAAGTTTGTATCTCCAGACCAACTCTCCCTCACCTTGTAGTGATCAGGTGACAATTTTTCCTAAGCTGAGGTTGGGGCTTCTTAGTTATTATCGTGCTGCTTCTTTGCAAAAATCTCTGAAAAAATTATATTAAACGATACTTGTATTCTTTTCCTATAGAGAAAATGGGTAAGGAAAAAAGTACCATTTCATTATTACTATTTAATAAGGTACTGAACAGCAAGAGCAGCAGCAGCAGAAATGACAGTGTCCCTGGATACTCAGGGAAGATGACTGTCACCTCTATAGTCCAAGAGAATCACCTTGAAGGCTGTCAGTATTCTCCAGATGTCATTCAGTGGGAGTTCATCCCTTGGAGCCTGACAGAATGCATGAAATCCAGTGGGAGGGCGATGGAGGGTACAGATAGAGAAGGGGGGTTAAATATGATTAAGATGTACACAGTGGATAGAAAAATATATATTGTAAAAAAGCTATTAAAATAATGAGGGAATATCTTAAAGAATATCAATATTCATATGCTTACTTTCAATACAACTAGGTAGAATATACATATATGTAGAATATATATATATGCATATATATGTATATATAAACATAAAGTATCTAAAAAGGTCAAAGCCAGGTGTGGTGGTGCATGCTTTTAATCCCAGCACTCGGGAAGCAGAGGCAGGCTGATCTCTGTTAGTTCAAGACCAGCCTGGTCTACAGAGACAGTTCCAGGATAGCTGGGGCTACAGGGAGACCCTGTCTCAAAAACACCAAAAAAAAAAGGTCAATAAATTATGTCTAAGGAACTTAGATTTAAAATTGTAAACACAATGGTTAAAATTTTTTTAGAAAGGTTGCTGTGATGATTAATCTGGGTTTTCACCTGGACTTTCATTTTCTCTCTGGAAACAGTGATCATCAGACTGGCCTGTGGGCATGTCTGTGGGGCATCTTCTTGATTACTATTTGGGTCCAGACCACTGTGAGTGGTGCCATCCCTGGACAGATGGGCCTGGGCTATGCAAGAAAGGTGGCTGAGCAAGGCAGGGGAAGCAAGCCAGCAAGCAGCACTCCTCCTCCGTGTTCTTGCTTCAGTTCCTGCCTCCAGGTTCCTGCTTGAGCCCTGCCCTGGCTTACCTCAATGACGAACTGTAATTGCCTATAGGCAAAGGTACCCTTTCCTCTTATTGCTTCTGGTTTGTGTTTTATCACAACAGAAATCAGACTGGAACTGTCGTATACATAGAAAAAGAACATTTTATGATTTTCATTATTAATAAAGCAAATCTATACTTTAGAGCCAAGTCATTTTTTTGCATTACATGAGAGATGTGACAAAAAATTATGAATACTAGTAATGTGAAAACTAGCTGAGACAATAATGAAAGAAAGGCGGTGGTGGCAGCTTGCCTTCTGACATCAAAGCACTTCATCCAGTGATGAAGTAGGGATTCAGCCAGTATTAGCAGAAGCCACAGCAGGAAAAACATTGGAATAAATTTCAGCATCCCTCTCTTTCTTTAAACTTAACATCATATAGCAGAAATTTTATAGGAGGGAGATTAGACTATTCAATAAATTAGAGAATAAGTTGGTATATACTCTATCCCAAATCTAATTGGCTATTGGCTCTCTCCTTGAAGGAATAACCCATGGCTGATGTCACAAGCTTACATCCTCTAATGGTTAGGAGATGTTATAAACCACACGAAGACCCTGCCATACTTGACAGAAGAAAATGTAGATCATGAATTGACATACCATCCAAACATCTGTGTCTATACCAAAGTAACCTACCATAACAATTAGTACTGTTTAAATACCTATATATCTAATTGTGTGTGCTTCATTAGTAGGATCGAAAGGCTATATATTATACTGTTTAAATACCTAAATATCTAATTGCATGTGCTTCATTAGTAGGATCGAAAGGTTATGCCTGGACAAGCTGGCAGCCCATGAAAGAAAACAGCCAGAACTGACTAGAGACCAAGACATCAGCTCCAGAGAAAGTAGAGTGTTTTGCTTCTCATCCACCTGTGCCCCTTTTCTAAGCCTAGGGAACAATCTGCGGAAGAGGGGGCGTGGTAGAATGTAAGGGCTTCGATTGGGGTTAATGGTGAAACTACAACAATATAGACTGGACACTCATTTGATCAACTTGATTGAACATACAAGCCCCCCCTTTCAGGATGGTGGGACCCATGAGCTGTGTGGGTTTGGGCACAACTGCTTGCAAATTGGTTTTACATGAAGGATGCTTGTACTCACAAATTATCACCTATTGTTAAAAAAAATGAAAACAAAACAAAACAAAAAAGCAGAGAAAGATGCAGAAAACTTACGGCAGAATGCACGATCTGCGATGGGTAGGAGTGGGGTGGGGGGGGAAGGGAAGGGGATATATGCCTGAACTGAATTGGAAAATGATGTATGAAATACACAAAGCATCAATAAAAATAAATTAAAAAAAAGTGTTGGTGGAGTTCTTTATTTACTAAACTCATATAAAATTATCTTATTCATGCCAGGTGTGGTGGCCCATGCCTTTAATCCCAGCACTTGGGAGTAGGAGGCAGGCAGATCTAAATCCAAGGCCAGCCTTTAAGAAAACCTATAAAAACGTATCTTATTCATAAAACATTAAAGATAAACATGTAAAAGTAAACCAAAAGATTGTTATAAAACAACATAGAATATATTTGTTTTTTAAATGATTATTATGCATTCTTATTATTATTTTGTGTGTGTGTGTGTGTGTGTGTGTGTGTGTGTGTGTGTGCTATGTTCTCCCTTTCAACTTGTATGTGGGTTCCAGGAGTTGAACTCAAATCAACAGGTTTGCATGATAAGTGTCTTTACACACTGTCCCATTTTATAGGCCCAGGTATTTTATTTTAACTGGAGAAAACCTTCTAAAATACGTCAAAAAGCCAAAAATTATAAAGGAAAATGTGAAAAATTAATGACATTAAAATTAAAATACAAATCTAAGAATACTTGCAATATAGGCAATATAAAAGTATTTGGAATACTTAAGAAAATACCACAAATCAGTAAAGGTGAGGACCAGACAATAAGACAATAAAACATAGGAAAACAATAGAAAAATACTTGAAACAATATTTAATGGAATTATAAAAATGAGTAAAACTGAAGAGGAAAACAAAAACTTTCCTTATTGATAATACATATATTATTACACTAGCATGAATGTTTATGCATTTGCATTTACATAAATTAACTATGTTTAAAACATTATATGTTATATACATTTTTTTGGTCTTTTTGAGACAGGGTCTCCCTGTCTGGCTATCCTGGAACTTGTTATGTAGAGCAAACTGGACTTGAACTCACAGAGATCCACCTGTCTCTACCTCCCAAGTGCTTGGCTTAAAGGCATGGACCACCATGCCTGGCTATATACATTTTTATACCTACAAAAATCAATGGGACTTACTGTGTGTTCACTACATATGTGCATATGCCTAATATTTTATATTAAAATATAAATCCATGCTGAAGAGAAGGGAGAAAGCAGTTAACTAGGCAATGTGGTCGCCTTTGGGAAGAGTCTGGATTTGATTTATTGACTGCCTTCTTCATCTTGCTTTCTACATCTTCATTTTCCCTGGGAGAAAATATTCATGAAATATGTGCATGGAATTAATTTAATCAATTTATATAACTCAGTTTAAATAACTCCAATTTTTATCAAATTCCAAGCTCCAGACACTAGTGATGTAAGCTAGTTTTTGTAATTACAGGCCTTTCTGTCCAATATTTTGTTTGGAAAAATCATTACCAAATTTAACTGGATTATCGTTAATAAAGTATCAGAGTTTTTATGATTCATTTTGGTGGCTAATAAGTCCTATCTACCACCTAAGCCTCTCAGTGTTGTCTGTTGGGGGATTCAGGTTGGACAAGCGTCACTCTTCTGGGCTACGTTGATATTTATTGGAGTTTGTATTTCAATCAAAATAGGGAGGGGTGTGTGTGTGTGAGTGTGTGTGTGTGTGTGTGTGTGTGTGTGTGTGTGTGATAAAATGAAAACAACAGGCCTAAGGATTGTAAAGAGTATTTCTCTGAAGAGATTTTGTGGAAAGGCAGATCCATGACATGTATGAATCACCAACTCTGGGCAGAAGACATCAGCCACACTCCATAGGAAAGCAGTGAAATATAGTCATGTGTTCTGTATTTCACTTCTATGACTGAATTATTTATTTCATGGAAACCATTTTATACCAGAGACAGACATTTTCTCAAGGAGGAGATCAAAGAAGTAAAATCTCCTTACTTATAAGAAAAACCTGCTTGAAATGGTGTTGAGGATAGAAGGAAGAAATACATGAAAATGATATACTCAGAGGCACTTTACAGGGAAACCCCACTGACATGCATTCCAGTCATTCAGCTAATGGGATTATTTGCAGGAAAATGGGCTTCTTCACCTTATTTTCTAGTCATCTTCATATATGTTATGCTTTTGAAAAGGAGGATTAAGGGAAGAGGCTTCAGGGTCTGTTCTACCTCATTTACTCTATGTGGCTCACTAGGTATAGGATCTTACTGTCAGGTTCTTAGAAGCAACCAAGGACTATGGCAATAGTTTATATTATTGGAAGACACCTCCTTGGACACTAGCCCTAATAGTATCAGAAGATACTATGCAGGCTGCCAAGAGAAAACCAATCAATGTTCCTAGCCAGCTGTAAACCCATGAGCAACAACAATGACTGGACCAGCAAAATATATCTCTCGGTGTAATAGTGGCACTTTTATTTTGTGAGTAATCAACAGAGTCTAAATTAAGGTCTACTCAATAGGAGGGAATCCATGCATTTTACTAAAATCATAGCCAACTACACATAGTTGGAGAGGTCATAGATCAGACCCTAGAGAAGAAGCTACTGCTTCCAATTTCCTCAATCAATGTAATTTATTACTATGCATAAATAACTATCCTTAAATCCACAGACAAGTATAGCTCTTATCATTCCTCAAAGCAATTTCTTTTTTCAATCAATGGATATTAATAAAGTTCCACAACTGACTCAAGTACAAGCAGTAAGCAGCTGTGTTGTGCTTAGCAAGAACAGAGAGAGCTACATTGCAAGGCCTATACCCATGGCTCAGGGAACATTGTAGAAGAGGGAGCAGAAAGACCGTAACAGCCAGAGAAGCAAGACATCTGCTGCTAGATGTGACATTGTAGACATGATAGGGAGGGAGGGTGGATTTGTAAAATCTCCAGAATATGGTTACCTAATAAGAACTTAATAATGACTAAACCAGTTGACATGCCAGTGTGGATGGGGAAGACAACATAGGGTCCCGCCCCTAGACAAAGAGATACAGGCACTCAGTGGATGCTGAGGGATGGAGAACAGGTTTTCTCCAGGGACAAGCTTTCTGAGAGGTTATCTAATCCCAAGTGGTCATCCATAAACACATGTACACATGAATACCAGTAAATTGCCTTAGTGTATTTTGTGTGTACAAATATGTGTATATATTCATATTTATAAATGTTTGTATATGTAAAGTAGTAACCAAAGATGAAGGCAAATAATTGCAAATGAATGGTGGGGACATAGGATGTGGAGAGTGTGTGTGTGTGTGTGTGTGTGTGTGTGTGTGTGTGTGAGAGAGAGAGAGAGAGAGAGAGAGAGAGAGAGGTGAAAATGATGCAAAAACAATATAAAATTCTCAAAAAATTATAAAAAATAGGATTTGTGTACTGTTGCATAGACTTGTCCCCTGCCTGGTACTATGGACCAGGAAGCTATGGACAAAAACTTCTCTCCAAGTCTGGTTGCAGCTGTTTGCCTCAGATCATCAACAACTTGACTTTTGACCTTCTGAAAGAAAAGGAGGAGCAGGGAGAGTCAGCTGCCCTCCCAACCAACCAGTCAGCCTTGGCTGTCTGAAGGAGAGGGGCTGAGGGTATACAAGCAGAGTACGTCAGGAGGTGGGTCCTTCTCTCTCACCATTTTTTTCCTAAATGCCGGGAAGTCACAGGATTCATGCCTGGTTGTGGGATTAAATTGTGCAGGCTTACAAAGCAGATGAGTTAAATTCTTAGCATGTATATTGGGCTACTCACAAGTACCTGTAACTCCAGCTCCAGAGGAGAGATACTGTGCCTCTGGTCTCCTTAGGCACCTGCACTCAAATGCACATACGCATGCAGAGACACACATGTACGTAATTTTCAAAATAAAAATAATCCGTAAATAATCCCTAAAGTTCTGTGATCTCTCATTTATCATGCTATATATAATATACAAGTATTAACTAATATTTCTACTTATTGAGGGAAGTTTCAGAAATATAGGGGATGGTTGCCTTGTTTTAGAAACTAATTTTTATGGCTCTACAATGAACATTGAACTATTACAGTAAGTATGCAGCTCAATAAAGAAGTCAGGCGTGTTACAGTGACATAGCCAATGGTAGCAACAGAGGCATGCAAGGCAAAGGAATCACTGATATTTCATAACTTGAGTCGTAATGTTTCTACCCTGTTCTGTGAATGTTTGAATAATTACATTTATGGGATTTTCTTTTAAAATGTTTCATGTGTTTTTGAAAGCAGTGTTGAAATCTAACTTTCTTTTTAAAATTTTTTTTAAATTTATTATTTTTATTTGTATGAGTGTACTACCTGCATGTAGGTTGTTGCACCTTTGTCATGCAATGCCGTGGAGATCAGAAGAGGGCATTGGATTCCCCTGGAACTGGAGTTAAAGGCGGTTCTTAGCTGCCGTATGGGTGCTGGGAATCAAACCTGGGTTTTCTTCAAGAGCAGTCAGCGTTATTAATTGATTAGCCATCTCTCCAGTCCCTGAAGTCTAACTTTGAAGGTTTCATTTATTAACAGAATTTAAAAAAATCTAGTTTCTAAAAAAAAGGTGACATAAATATTGAATGCAAATAAAACCTATTAACTTGTATCCCTGCCTTGAATATTTAGTAAACAATGAGATACTTCTCATTGAGAATTGACCATAAAATCTACAAATAGATATTTTTATTTAACAAAGGTAAAATAAAGAAAATATATAATAAAATAATGTAAAAATAAAAAAAATCAAATAGTTGACAGCAATATATGATTAACCTTAAATTTTAAGCTATTCTAGAAAAAATTTAAGTATACAGTATTCATAATATTTACTTTAAAATTAACCACATTTAATTTTACATCAAAACAATAGAGACTAATTAATAAAAATAACTTAGAAGATGGGGAGATGACTCAGGGATTGAGTGCTTAGTGCTTTTATAGAGAACCTGGGTTTGGTTCCCAGCACCCACATGGTGGATCATAACTGATTAGAACTCCGGTTGCATGCCATCTAATACCCTCTTCTCACCTCTGTAGGCTCCTGCACACATGTAGCACACATAAACTGATATAGGCATGCATAGATACAATAAAAATCATAAAGTCTTTAAAAAACAAAAAGAAAACCAATTTAGTTCCCAAAGAAAGAATCATCACAATAATTAAAATATTTCACAAAACAAAAGCATATATTTAACCCTGTAGCCCCACCTGGCTTGGAACTTGATATATAGAGGAGGCTGGCCTCAGTGTTACAGAGATCTTCCTGCCTCTGCCTCTTGGGTATGGGGATTAAATGCCTGTGCCACCATACCTGGTCTCTAGTCTGAATTTTAAGCATTTGAATGTCCCGAACATAAGGCATGAAGAGAACTCTACTGTATATTGAAAGCTGATTTTATTTTAGTTGTTACTTTCTCAATGATAGTAGACTTTAGATTTCATGACATCTAGAATCTAGGGGCATATAGGTTTAGGTATCTTAGTTTATTTTGATAGTATAGATGGAAAGTTGGGTTTTAAAAATGCAGCAATACTATTTCACATTCTATTATATTTATTACAGTGTATTATAGACATTTCTTCCATTGAGGCTGTTTGGGGCTGTGGGGATTGTTATCTGTTACCTGAATTAAGGCATCCCTCTGATGGCAGATATGGCACACTATATCAATGTTAATGCTAGGTCATAAATAAAAATGCACCTTGTTCTTTGATCCCAGTCACCATGTGAGTAGATGAAGACCAAAAGGAGAGATCATAAGTAGATCTTCAGATTAGAATACTAGCCAGTATTCCAGCTAATTCCTACCAATCACTTCAAGACACTTAAATGACCAAAACTTTGGTGGTCTTACATCCTATCCTTTAAATTGCCTCCGGCTTGTCTATCCTCCATCAAGACTTTACACTGTGGATCTGCGGTACACCATCCTTTCTGATATGCATCCAATTTTCTGATGCATAAGAACTGCGATGCAGCAAAATAACCAATAGAAATTAGGGTCATTTGTTGCTTGGCAACAGAAGTCCAGAACAGATTTAAGATATGGGAATAGGGTACCAATTAGGCTAAACAATTCAATATGTGACTTTGATTGTATGGCAGAGAGACAGTAGGAGGACACCAAAGAGAATGCTAATTAAAGCCTAGTAGATCTTAAAGAAAAGTTAGGCAAAGCCTAATGGCCACGGCAAAGCCTTTGGTGAGAGAGCCAAGGAGGCATCAAATTTTATTGAGAAGGAACTATTACTGTGGAGAGATGAAAGTGTGGTAACGTTGCCACCTGCAGTGAGTAGAAAGCAGTTAGTATCTAATGCACACCATGCTCTAGTCAGAGGCCTTTCCAGGCAACGCATTGAAAAGGACAGGTCTTCTTGGGTCTCATAATAAAATGGCAGAAAGAGACTTTGAAGAAAAGACTGTTAAATGCAAAATACACAGCTCTTTTGCATTTTAAAATAACCTTTTTGGATGTTGATTCTAAAATTAAGAAATATAATTCTAGAATCCAAGGTCACTGTTCAGAAAGAGTGGTCTAGATCATGGTATCTCCCCTGCCAGGTAAGTATAAAATAAAAAAAGGGGATATAGATAGATAGATATGAAAACTTTTTGTCAAAAAACCTTGCAATCCAAATCTTAAAACTAACTACAGGAAAGGATTTGTATGTTCCAACAGGCCAGAGTATCACAAACTTAATGGCTGAGAAAGAAAATGCAGCTTTGCAGTGAGTAGGATGTACCAGAAAGTGCCAGCAGAAGGATTGACTCCTCTGGCATTGAAGGGAAGAAATGCCTCAGATTGCTGCAGACATCAGGCCCCTCTCTGGATCCTACTAGTAACAACTATTTTTAATGAATCCTAACGAAGCTTACCTTCTAGGTGCAGCAAAGGTTTTAATACAAGAGATTTTCTTAACTCCTCCCCCCATAGAATAAGGAGAAATATGATGATGATGAGGTCGTTCTCCAGCTGTAGACGGGAGCCAGCTGATACAGAGGTATTCTCTTATAAAATCGGTAGAAACTGCCTTCTTTAATTGACTAATGGACATAGAAACTGTGAAAAGGATTATTCTCTATTCAGAACCAAATATAATGCTAAAGTCTCCTTAAGCTATGCACTTAAGCAAAATATATTAATACAGGAGCCCTGACATCAACAATGGATTATTCTACAAAGGAGATGTTGGCCAGGGATTCCAAGCCCCCACAAAAGATAAAGGCTCCTTGCCTCCAAATCTGGGTATCTGACAGGAAGAGAGGCGATAAGGCCCTGCTGTGAAGACCTGATGTTAAACATGGGAAAAGATGTAGGAGACTGACTTGCAATATACAGATGGTCTCTGGATGCCAGAGAGTGTTACCAAAGGTGCTGTAATCAATAAACAAATAAGGCCTCCTTGAGTCAAGCAAGACTCCTCCGCTCAACACCAGCTACACCTCACTGCCTGGAAATACTGTGCACGCAGGTGGCAGGCATATGTTGTGTATATCCCAAATCTAATTGGCTATTAGCTCTCTCTTGGAGGAATAACCCATGGCTGATGCACAGCTTATATCCTCTAATGGTTAGGAGATGTTATAAACCACCGGAAGACCCTGTCATACTTAACAGAAGAAATGTAATTCATGGATTAACATACCATCCAAACATCTGTGTCTATACCAAAGTAACTACCATAACAATTAGTACTGTTTAAATACCCATATATACTAATTGCTTGTGCTTCCATTAGTAGGATCGAAAGCTATATATTATACTGTTTAAATACCTAAATAATTGCATGTGCTTCATTAGAGAAAAAAAGGTTATGCCTGGACAAGCTGTCAGCCCATGAAAGAAAACAGCCAGAATGACTAGAGACCAAGACTACAGCTCCAGAAAAGTAGACTGTTTTGCTTTCATCTCCACTGTGCCCCTTTTCTAAGCCTAGGGAACAATCTGCTGGAAGAGGGGGCGTGTTAGAATGTAAGGGCTGCGATGGGGTTAATGGTGAAACTAAACATATAGACTGGACACTCATTGATCAACTTGATTGAACATACAAGCCCCCCACTGCTGGAGGTGGGGACCCATGAGCTTGATGGGGTTTGCCACACAACTGCTCGCAAAAATTTGTTTTACATGAAGGATGCTTGTACTCACAAATTATCACTTATTGTTAAAAAAAAAGAAAAGAAAACAAAACAAAACAAAAAACAGAGAAAGATGCAGAAAAGTTACAGCAGAATGCATGATCTGGGATAGGTAAGGGTGGGGTGGGGGGAAGGGAAGGGGATATATGCCTGAACTGAATTGGAAAATGATGTATGAAATACACAAATCATCAATCAATCAATCAATCAATAAATAAATAAAATTTAAAAAAGAAAAAAAAAGAAAGAGTGGTCTAAAGATAATTCAAGGGTATGACTATATATCTTTTTTCCAAGGCCTCAGGAAGTTATAATGTTAGGATTCACAGACTCAAACAAAATAAAGTTTCCATACACATCTTAAGGGAGTGCTTCCTAAAACTCAGTACTCACTGATAAGGCTTCTACATTCTGACAGCTGTCTAAGCACAGCAATTTTTAAAATTTATTTATTTATTATTTTTGTTGTGTATGAGTGTACTGTCTGCATGTATGTTGGTGCGCCCGTGTCATGCAGTGCCGTGGAGGTCAGAAGAGGGCTTCAGATTCCCCTGGAACTGGAGTTAAAGACAGTTCTTAGCCGCCACGTGGGTGCTTGTAATCGAACCCTAGTCCTCTGCAAGAGCAGTTGGTGCCCTTAACCGCTGAGCCATCTCTCCAGCCCCAAGCAATTTTTTATTAGGCTGAGAGAGATGGCGGAAGCAAGGGAGGGTGGAAGAGAGAGAGAAAGAGAGAGAGAGAGAGAGAGAGAGAGAGAGAGAGAGAGAGAGAGAGAGAGTTATGTTTGGTCTTTGATGGTGAAAATGAACACTGAAAATATTCATAGAACATTCCACAGGGTTTTATAGAGCATTACTTTGTGAAAAGATCACCATCTTGGACTAAAAGGAACAGAGTACAAAAGTCAGACATTTTGTCCCTTTCCCCTCAAGTTCTATTAACAGGAGCTTTCAACAGGAGCGAGGTGGCTTATGCATAGAGGAACAGCAGTTCAGACGGTAGAACCTGGGACCATGGAGAATCATCTCTAGGGGCCATCAGTGGGTGTTAACTAAGAAACTAGCAGTACGTGTTAAAACAGAAATTACTATGGAGTGAATACTCCATAGTTTGTCCCATGTGTGCGCCTGTCTGTGTGCGTGTGCATGTGCGTGGTGTGTGGTGTGTGTGTGTGTGTGTGTGTGTGTGTGTGTGTGTGTGTGTGTGTTTGTGACTAAACAGGGAGCTCACTGATTTGGCTGGACTGGTTGGTCACTGTGTATCTGGGATTCTCCTTTCTCTGTTCTCCATCACTAGGGTTAGAGACACAGGGTGTTGTGCGTATCTTTTGCATGGGTACTGGGGATAAGAATTCAGGTTCTCATAAGAATTCAGGTTTCTATGCCACAAGAACTTCACAGATAGATTGAGCCATTTCCCCAAGCCATTTTCTTCCCCTTTGAATGGAAGATGTAAACTATGCTTGCTCCACTACTATAACCCAGGTTTATATGGAAGTCTCTGCTCCAGCATAACCTACCTCTTCAGATCACAGTCCTCAAACTGTGAAGAACAGACCTTTATGACTATTTGAGGAATCTCAGCTGAGGAACCACATCCACCCTGTTTAGAAAATACTTATGGACTTTGAACCATTGCTATAATACAAGGAGGCTTGCTATATTTGATGAGTATGAACCTCTCTCGCTCTCTCTCTCTCTCTCTTTGTCTTTTTGTGTGTGTGTGTGTGTGTGTGTGTGTGTGTGTGTGTAGGATGAATCTGTTTCACATGTTTGAACAAGTGAGTTAGTAGCACCAGAGTAGACTATACCAGATTGTCTTGTTCATGTTAGCTGTAGAAATACCTCTAACCTTAGATATGCTTTTTTTGTACAATGGAATGCCATTATTCTTCTTTGGAAATTCCTGTGACTGAAGACATGATTTCTGAAGTTAGATTGAATAAGGGGTAGAGCCTAGTCTCTCTGGAATTTTTGACCTCATAACGCACTCCATATGCTGCAAAGAAGCACACGAGCCTAAGTTTCTGGCAAATGTTTGACAGACAGTCCTAAATGAACCCTCAGTTCATTAGTGAGCTCCAGATCAGTGAATGAATTTGCTGTTAGAAACTCTCAGGAATAGTGATTCAGTCACTTCCAAGTGTTTAACTGAGACTTCAGAGCATTGTAGAACACAGATAAGTTGTTTATACTGTGCCCTGGTCAAATATCTGGCTCAGAAGCCAGGAAGCTCATCCTGTGATTGCTCCCAGTTTCAGCTACAAAACTTTAGAGGTATGTTATGGAACTACCAGGAACTGGAATAGTTATATAAATGATTAAGCAGTCAATACTGCTTTTTACCGATATCCCATATTTATATAAAGAATCTGGCCCATTGTCCATGCTTTGAAAAGAGTTTTTCTTAACCTGACTAGCATATGAAGATTTAGAAATGTTCTTTGTTTTCTAATTAATTCATTTTTTTTGGTGAAAGCATTTAAATTACCTCTGTAATTCTTTAAGGAACAATATTGATTGTCCAGTATTTGATAATGTAATGTTTAAGAAAACTTTACAAATCTTAATTAGCTTAAATGACAACTCTGTGTTAGTTTTAATATTATTATTTGATTTGGAAAGATATTTAATAAAACTTGTTTAAAAATTCATTTTTTTTAGTTTAGTCAATCAAAATATGTTTACTTGAAGAGCCACTATCATTTATGCTGGATTCTACTTGATAATGGCAAATCAAAATAATTATCTCTCCCTCTTATAACTCAGCCTATGGAGCAGTGATTACTACAACTACAGAGTGACTGTATGACAGTCAACATCCAACACAGCCAGACCATAGACGGGGCACCTGACTTACTTGAGACAGGAAGTTTCCCTGGAGGGAGCCTGTCCTAGTTTGTCTTTCCATTGCTGTGACAAAACATTCTGACACCAACTTGGGGAGGAAAGGGTTTATTCAGCTTATATCTCCTGGGTCACATTTCATCACTTAGGGAGCCCAAGGCAGGAACTCAGGGCAGGAACCTGGAGGCCATGGAGGACTGCTGTTCACTGGCTTGCTCTCTACTGGCTTGCTCTCTGGCTCATGCCCAGCCTGCCTTCTTATACTGTCACTGCTCAACAATCAAGACAATACACCACAGATGTGGCCACAGGCCAATCCAATGGAGCCAATTCCCCAACCTAGGCTCCCTCAACCCAGGTGTGTCAAGTTGACACCAAAGCTATCCAGCACAGAGCCATTCCCAGAAAACTGAACTAGTCTCTAAATCATCAATTTTGTGGATCCCCCACTTTTCTTAGCTGTGTCGTATCTGTTTCTTAGGGTCTTAAAGACACATAGTGGAGATTTTTGCCATGATTTTATCTTTAAAATCAGTTATTTTGACTCATAATTAGCAAGCGATTATGGACTTTTAGTCACTATTTACACACAGGAGTAGCTGATAAGGCTTTACCTTCCATGTTTAAGAAACACCAAAGAATGTGTGCAAGGAGGGCCATTTGCCAGATTTTTAGATACGCAAGAGTAGTAAGTTGTCAGGAAACTACTAAATAAAATATATTTAACCTTCCTACTTTGATAAATATGGAAACACACTCCCAGTCTGGGTTGACTGCTTCAGCCACATCTTTGGCAAAGAGCTACAGTTGACTTCATTATTTTAGGCTTAGAGTTGCTCACAGCAAGTACACACACTTAGGATCAGATGGTGGGAAGTAATTGTATGGACTCTGCAAAAATGTTTGGACTTTTGTGGATGACATGACAGGGGGGTCCTGAGCATATACAGAATCCTCTTAAAGTAGAGGAATAGGGTCTGTTTGGCCTAGTCCCAGGGCCCAATATCATTACATTGTAGCAGAGTTGATGAAGAGTGGTAAGAGCAAAGTCTTATTTCAGAGTAAAGATACTGACTCTTACCTAATGCACTAGACTGAGCTCTAGCTTCTTCAGGTTTTTATAAACTAAAATAGCTAATTGTACCTTAAATAATTCTTGGAGATATTTGCACATCAAGAAATAGATGTCTTGATGAGAATAATGTTCCCCACAAATACCCTGAATGATGAAGATATCCCAGGAGCTTTCATAGTCTTTCCAAGATTCTGCATCAACTGAAGAATGAATGGGGAGATGTTTTGAGTTTTGCTTGTTCACCTTGCCTAGTCCATCATGACTTAGAGGTAAGAGGTAAGAAGGTGCGTGCTCCTACCATTCTCACAGCCCTGTGGAGAGCAAAGGGCTTAGGAAGTCATCTCAGGGGGACAAAGGCAGAGTAGTGAGTGCTTACAGGTATGAGAGCTAATGCTATATGTTTGCATCTAAACTGCAGAAAATTACATCCTCAGGCACACAGCATACTAGTAATAAATTGTCATGACAAACAGTTGTTTATTATAAATTTTTCAACTTTTTATTCAAATGCCTTCAGTTTCATTAAATTAAACATAAAGATAGAGATCCACAGCTGAAGATGAATATTCCAGTATGAATCTTATGGACATAAAATAAATTTAGTGTTTTTACATTCCTATTAGCATATTTTAAGTCCTGCCTCAGGAAAGTGCTTGCTTGGCAGTGAGCTGAGCTCACTGTAACTTTTTATTTTAAGTTCATTTGGTGGTGGAGGAGGGGATAGACGGGGAATTCATGCTAGAGTCTATCATGGAGCTTTTCAAAATCTGTGCATGTAGGGAGAAATCTCTTGCTTGAATTTGAAGACTTTCTAATGGCTCAGGATTTTTCTAATATGACCCTTGAGGCACAGGAAACACTGACCCCATCTCTCACAATGTTTCCAATTCCCTTCCTATTGCATTCCATTCCCTCCACTACTTTTAAAGATGCACCCTACCCTTTCATAGGAGACCAATACATGACCTGACCTCTTCTCTGCCTATAATCTTTTGGTTATATGGCTGTAGACACTATGTGCTTATAGGCTTATGAATACCAGATTTAACCTCTAGTCTAACTCCCCTCTCTGATCTCCAGATCTTTATTAATGTTTGGCATTGTGTCATTGACAGATATAATTCAGCATGTCTGAAATAGACTCTGTTCTCTACGCCTTTATAGCTGCCTTTCCCTCATCAGTCAATAGCATCACTGTTAAACCCCACAGTTATCTTTAAATCCTTTCTTCCCTCCACAGCTAATCTATCATACAGTCCTATTATCTTCATCTTCAAAATATATGAGGCAAGTTAATGAGTATTACATTCAAGTAATATATCAAAGGGTCAAGCGATTTGAAAAATTTGTAACCAAGAAGTAAGCAGGGCTCCTTGTGGATAACTAAGTCTGAGGTCTATGCCCCTGAACCCTTGTCACAGTAAATTCTACCTCCCATGAAGCAGTCAGAGGGAGTTTCTGCAGGGGAAACACGAGGCTTCTGCTTTTGTGAGATGGAATAGATATGTTTTCTCACTAAATGCAATACCCACCCCCAGACAGCATATTATGAAACAAACACAAATAGACTCTGAAATGTGGAGAGTATAAAACTGACATAGGCCCTTAGCACTAAATAAATAATACAGTTGATAGTTTGTGGGGGTTTTATTGTGTTTTGTTTGTTTGCCTTAAGTATCTTAGACTTGAATTTGAAAATGCTTGTGACCTGAAAAGGACAATAATCAGAAAACCAAACAGAACCAAATAAAGCAAGCATCTTTTCTCTCTGGCCAGTAGACCCAGGAAAGGGAAACCTGTTAAGACAGGCAGTTTTATACAATAATCATTTTCCTTTAGCCGCATTTCAAAGGAAAATCCTTCATCCATTCTCATAGAGTGGGAAGGGAGCGTGGAGTCTAGATAGATATTTTGGCCATGAATACCTAAGTATCTACCAAGGTAGTGATGGAAAAGTCAAGTTAGGATGAGGACTCTCATCCCTTTCAGGGGCAAGGGAATTAGGTGAAACATTTTGTTGACTCTTCACATCCAATTGCACTTAGTAACAGTGACAGACAGATGTGCTCATCCCTCCCTTCTCAGGAGGCTTCACAGAACCTGTTAGAGTAAAGTATTAATCTACTATCCAGCTATAATTATGCTAATTAGAAAACCTGTACATCTAGGAAATCAGTTGTATTGCCTTAAGCTAGTGATGAAGACATGCATACATGTTCAGTGTACAATACCACACAGATCACTAAAGGAAAAATATTTCTGAAGAAAACATAGCAGTATAGAACTTGCATTCTCTCAAAATTACAAAACACCAATGAGGAAAGTAAGTGAGATTTAAGTTAGTGAGAAGACTGTTCTACTCAGAGTAGGTAAAGATGCCAGTTGTTACACTGAGAAATAATTTTCACACAATCCCCACAAGTACTCAAGTATGGTTTGAAAGTGTATGAAAGCTTATTCTAAAATGTATATATAAAAGCATAGACCCAAAGTAGATCAAACAATGTTTTAAAGAATGAATTAAATTGAGAGAAAAGATGCTTTTTATTGTAGTTGTTTTGTTTTATTTTTTGAGTCAGGGTCTCTCTGCCCCTGCCTGCTTCTGCTTGTACTGTCCTACGTAGGTGTTTTCCTCCTAAGGCACAAGATTCTCTTGTTCTGAAAGCACAGAAAATGGACCTATGAGGATCGATTTCCTATGGCAGGTAAAACTTGAAAAATATGAAGTTTTCAGTATTTTTACAGAGAACAGTGGGAAGCACGGAGCTGCCCAAACACCAGCTCAAGACATTGCACTGTTTGCTCTTCCTCCTCTTTTCTCTTCATTAAAGATTAGAATAATAAATCAGCTTGAGGTGCTTCTTTTATTTTTCTATAGTGGGCATCCATACTCTCCAATCTTATCACCTTTAACACACAATTTTCATAGGATCACTTGGGGATGGAAGTGTCATTAGTGGCTAACAGCTGCTAGTCTCCAGTGCTATTTGCATGCCATTAGATACATAAATCATTGCTCTAAGCCACTTCATTCTTTTTATGTTTTATATTTATGGAGTCTTTTCATTATTTTTTGGTACCACTGAAGAAAAAAGGAGAGCAATATAGTCAGGCAAAGCAGGACCCAAAGTAGCAGCTCTCCTGGAATGTCTTTGCTGGAGGCCAGGCATGCCAGGGGAGAGTTCCCAGTTCCTTGTGTCTTATCCCATTCTTGAAGCTATAACAAGTGTGAATGTGACCAAGTTGAGAGGAGGTACCTGGGCACCTCAGGAGGGGGTCAGTTGGATTGACCACTTCCCTATGCTTCACATAATTTACCATTAGTCTTTTAAAAAGCCACTGGGCTACCAGCTCAATGGTATCCTGTTTCATAGGTCTGGCCTCTATGATCCTAAAGCTTCACCTTCTCTCTTGCTTAAGCTCCTACCCATGAATCTATAAGAAACTTATTTCTTTAGGAAGACCTGATATGGTCTATGAATTTCATCTTGTGAATTCATGAGACCAGAACCTGGAGATCATTGACTCACTGGAAGTTTTGTGTGAGCATGACTGCCTGGTGGTACCCAAATTCCTAAGTCAAAACTCACGAGAGACAAGAGGAAAGGCGTCTGTGGGATTCAAAGACACCCCATTCTTCCCGCTTCACTTATTAGTATGCTTGTTTTGCCATTGAGTCCACTATCTTGTCTAGTGAAATCTGGGGAAAAGGAGAAAAAGGAAAACTTTACAGAAAAGTGGCATTAATGGTGACCAGATAGTAGAGGAGTAGCATAGTGGGGCCAGTAATTACCAATTTTGTAGAAATCACTGTTCGCTTATTTATTTATTTACCAAATATTTGTTGAGTATCTGCTATTGTTAGCCATAGTTTTATACACATTATGTATATCTCTGGTGATTGGAGAATAAATTAATGGATAATTTAGTAGATAAATTAGTAACAATAAATATGGTCCTGGAGTTTGTATCATACTGGTAAAAACAGGGATTAAAATTTTAGTCAAAGGCTATTTGTGTTTTCTATCAAATCTCATAATTGTACCTTATGAATTCGAGTTTATTGGTTTTACTTTTAATTCTTTTCACAATTTTCATCTTAATTTTGCTTTTGCTATGGAATATGAGGACTACGTCTGACATTTCTACACTTGGAGAAAGCCATGCTTCTCTAAGAATAGTAAACCCATCCTCCCATGGCAGCTTAAGTGATCTACCAAACTCTAAGACTCTTTGTGTGAGCATATTGTTAAAAATTTTTGTCTCAATCTGTTTTCTATTGTTGTAAATGAAATAGTAAATACTGGCTAATTTATTTTACAATTCTGTAGCTCTAAGGTTAAGGTGCTACACCTTGTTATAGTCTTCTTGCTGGCAGTAACTCCACAGAGACACCAAGCAGGACAGACAGAAAGCATGTTAGCCAAAGAATTAGCATTCTTTAGCTCATGAAGAAAACAAAGAAAAAAAAAAAACCCCAGGAATGCTTTAACCCTTTTGTGAGAGCAGAGCACTGTGGCATATTCATGTCTTAAACATCCCCATATGGGCCCACTTCCTAGCATCGCACCATTGGACCATCGGAACTGAATTGGAAGTATCTACGGAAACATTTAAATGATAGCAATAATTTAGTAATTGCCATTGCTATTAGATTAGAAGCGAAATCCTTGATAAGACTTCTAAGCCTAGCATGCTCTAAGTTCTGTCCACCTCTCTGCTTACCTCCCTCTTCACTATTGGACCAAAAGTTTCCAAACTCTCAATGTCCTGGTTCACTCTGTTTACCTCTGCCTGGACATTCCTCTTCCCTCTCCTAGATCTCAGCTTTCTTTCCTATTAATCCTGCTCTTCCTTCAAAATCAGGTTGTCCACCTATTCCTTAGAGTAACTGTTTGAGCTATATTCAGTTAAATCCATCAAAAACTCTTATAATGCTGTGTTCTGCTTCCCCTGGCTTATTTGGAATGCATAATTAGTTTATTGTTTGTTTCCATAAGGAGCTGTGGGGTCCATGGTAAACTGTACATTTTCTCGTCTTTGTTTCATTCACAGAATTTAGCTCACATCATAACATATAAGATAGAAACTATTTCTTTATAAGCTAATTCAATCAAATTTTCAGCAAATTTAGTAAATAGAAAACACTGTATGTCTGTATTAAGATATGTTACTGCTTCTATAGACTGTGGCCAACCTGGTCATGTTTTCTCAAGAATGAGAAAACAAGTGAAGTCTAACTTCAGGAATTGATGAAATGAACACATTAGGGTATGCTCTTGGATGAGAGATGAAATGAGTTTTGGAGGAAGAGAACTTCTTTAGATTTCTTGAGCTTTCTGATATTGACTCGCCAAAATTGAACTACAGTATAAACCAAGGGTCTCCTGATGAAATGATCACTCAGCCTTTGTTCCTTTCATTTTGTTTTAGTTTCAAAAGGCCCTCTGGACATCTATCAAAACTACAAAGTGGAAATTGGTTGGCTTCATTTAACATCACATCCTGCTGTAAAGGCCTCACATCAAGGCACTTGCCATTTTACATTCTTCTTATTTTAATAGTTTTCTCTGTTTCAAAACTTAGAGGTGTACATAGCTAAAGGCATCCATTGTAAATCCCTCAAGATCTAATTTCTTCAACAATATTAAAACTTCAGTGTTGTATCAGCCATTGAAATAAAAACTTTCTTTTATTCTTCATCCCAAGATTGATGTATTCACAGTGATTAAATCAGGAAAGCCCTTGGCAACAGACACTGACTCTGTCCCTGTAATAGGGTAAAATTCCTTTGACTTGACTGACACTATCTTACCTGTGATTTGCACTTTCAAATTTAAAAGGAAATAAGTATTTTGATTTTCCCTTAAAATTCAGAAGAATAAAGTAGGAAAGCATAAACTACTTTCCTCAAAGGAGAGGATGCTATAAAAGATGCATCATCCTTGCTTTAGCATTTCTCTATTTTGGTTATGAATATGGGAGCCTGTGGGATGGAGGTGGCTGTTTTTGTATCATTTAAAGAAACTACAAACTTTACAGATGGGATTTGTAGCAGATTTTGAGACAAAATATGTACAGTTTGATATATGCCACAGGTAATATACCAAAATCAATTCCTCTTGTTTTATTGATGAAACCCCTTTTTTTGATATATTTTCTATGAGGAATGTTTGCTCTGTTGAATTGTTAGTTCAGAAATGCAGCATTGGTTGTTTTGATGGAAGTATTTTCTATCAACAGTTGTTCATCCTGTTAATTTATAGAATGACATTCCATGTCATCTTGCTTTAGATGTGTGTAGGAAATGCATTACTTGTTCAATATTTATCACTTCATGTTGTAAAAATATATGCTCTCTATATCCTAGCTTAATTAAGATTTGATATAATTTGTGCATGATCAGCTCGGTCAAGACTCTTCTCATTTTGATGCTGACGTGGGGTGGTGGTGTCAGGAATTACTTGATCAAAGGTCTTAAGGATCCAGAAAAAGAGGCTAGTAATTATATTTACATTGTAAGATCTTTACATGTGTGCCTCCTTATGTATTAAATTGACTTCTAACTCAAGTCCAAAGATTATTTATAACCTTGGTGAGAGCCTGCAGCCTATAAATCTTCACACAGGTATCCCTTTTCCTGATTAACATTCCAGTGTGGTTTATTTTCAGTTTTGTCATTATGGCATTTGGAGCCTTATGCAATTTAATTTCAAAACTTGACCATTTAATTTGTTATTGGGGAGTTCATCAGGTAATTTAAAGGAGTTCTTAAAAAAAAAAAAAAAAGAAAGGAGGTTAACTTTATAGAAAAGCCCTTGAAGCCAAAGTCTATTCAAGGGTGTGAATGTTAAAATCTTTAACCTGGAAAAACAAAAGACCCCGAATAGCCAAAACAACCCTGAGCAAAAAGAGCTACACAGGGGGGGATCTCTATACCAGACTTCAAACTATTCTACAGGGCTATAGTCGTAAAAACAGCCTGGTACTGGCACAAAAACAGACCTGTTGACCAATGGAACAAAACCGAAGATCTAAACCTGAGTACACACAATTTCAGCCAACTCATATTTGACAAGGGGGCCAAGAAGACACAATGGAGAAAAGACAGCATCTTCAGCAAGTGGTGCTGGCAAAACTGGATCACCACTTGTAGAAGAATGAAATTAAACCCCAACCTCTCGCCCTGTACAAAAGTCAATTCCAGATGGATCAAAGACCTCAACGTGAAACCCCAAACTCTGAAGGCGATAGAAGAAAAAGTTGGCAGCAGACTACAAGACATAGGCGTAGGAAAAGACTTCCTAAATCAGACAGCAGCTGTGCAAGAATTAAGGTCGACAATTGACAAATGGAACCCCATTAAACTCAAAAGCTTCTGTACATCAAAAGAAACAATCAAGGAAGTGAAGAGAAATCCCACAGAGTGGGAGGAAACCTTCACTGCAGAAACATCTGACAAAGTACTGATTTCCAGAATATATAAACTATTCAAAAAACAAAGAAGAAAGAAAACAAATGACCCACTCAATAGATGGAGCAAAGAACTGAACGACTTCACAAGTGAGGAATTAGAGATGGCTGAGAAACATCTTAAGAAGTGTTCAACATCACTAATCATTAAGGAAATGCAAATCAAAACCACTTTAAGATATCATCTTACTCCAATAAGACTGGCTAAGATCAAGAAAATAAATGATCCCAAGTGCTGGAGAGGTTGTGGGGAAAGGGGAACACTCATCCACTGCTGGTGGGAATGTAAACTCGTACAGCCACTATGGAAAGCAGTGTGGAGAACCCTCAGAAGACTTGGAATGAACATGCCACCTGATCCAGCCATACCACTCCTAGGCATATACCCTCAAGACTCACCCCACCGCAGAGATACATGCACTGCCATGTTTATTTCAGCTCTCTTCACAATAGCAAGGAGCTGAAACCAACCCAAATGCCCCTCAACTGATGAGTGGATAGAGAAAATGTGGTTCATCTACACAATGGAGTTCTGTGCAGCAGTAAAGAAAGATGACATCATGAGCGTTGCAGGAAAATGGCTGGAGCTAGAGGACAGCATGCTGAGTAAAGTAACACAGTCCCAGAAAAACAAACGATGAATGTCATCCCTCATCTGTGGATGCTAGTGCCAATTACCTAGTTGTAACTATTTCTTGTGCATGGCCCCTTGAGCTTTTGTCCAAAGCAGTTGGGAGTGATGAATATTGGAAACAACAACAACAACAGAAAAGACTGCATCAAAAAACTGACTGAAACAGTGAACTTGTGCTCAAAACAGTCAACTTCTGCATGGAGAATATTGAGAAAGAATGAGAAAGAGATGAAAAGCATGTTTGGCAGAATGCATGAGCTCTGGTGGGGTGGGGGGATAGGGTGGGGAACACGAGTCTAGATTTGATTAAAAAATATATAAATAAATAAATTAAAAAAAATCTTTACCTTTCAGGCTGGGCGTTGTGGTGCACACCTTTAATTCTAGCACTTGGGAGGCAGAGGCAAGCAGATCTTTGTGAGTTCAAGGCCAGCCTGGTCTACAGAGTGAGTTCCAGGACAGCTGGGGCTACAAGGAGACCCTGTCTTGAAAAGACCAAAAAAAAAAAAATCTTTAACTTTATAACGGGAAGCATTCTTGCATATGGAGTTCCAATACATGACAACAGAACTGGAAGAAGTTGAAATAGTCAGGATGCTATAATTTTAACACATGGAAGATAGAAATGGAGAACTGCTGCATGAGTATTTAATGAGATTCTGTCTCAGAAAACAAAATATGACAAAACAAAGAAACAAGAAGATGAAATAAATTATCATTTAGTTAGCAACACTATGGACCAAGCTCTGTGACAAGGACTTAAATAAGATCATGATTTCTTTTATTTTAAAATTTTTTTATTTATTTCTGTATGTATATGAATGTACTGTCTGCATGCAGGTTTGTGCACCCGTATCGTGCAATGCTGCGGAGGTCAGAAGAGGGTGTCGGATTCCCCTGGAACTGGAGTTCTCCTGGAATTGGAGTTTCGGACGGTTCTCTGCCTCCATGTGGGTGCTGGGGATCGAACCCTGGTCCTCTGTAAGAGCAGTCGGCACTCTTAACCACTAGGCCATCTCTCTAGCCCCGATTTCTAACCCTTCCAACAAATATAACAATTAGTGACATGAACAAGGGCTCCATAACAGATAATGAGAAACCGACGTACAGATTTCTCAACTTACTTAACAATGGTCTTCTATCTAGGGGACACAGAACTTGAAATCCAAGCTGTAGCTTTAGAGCCTTGCACAGTGGTAGAGACCTGTGCACGCATTTCAGCCCAACATTTCATAACACTGGTTTTTACTAAGGCAGAATTTGCTTCTTTCATGAAATATGTTTCGGTGTATTGTGGCCTGATTATGAACCATTTCTTAGAAGTCATATTGAAAAACAAATATTTTCTTCTTGGAAACATAAAAACTCTATTATTTGATAATCAAATATGCTTCTCTGTTGTCTTTTATTTTAAAAGGGTGATTTTTTTTGTAAAACTTTTTGAAGTATTTTTTTCTAGTGCAGAATAGATTATGTGAGTTCTAGACATGTGGTAAGAAAGGATGAAGAATGCCCCTAAAGACCTCCACGTGCTGACCCCTATATAGGATGGATAGCTGCAAAGCTTATCTCCATCTCTATGATCATTCTCTTTACAGGATTTACTGTTCCCTTTGCTATACAGAAGCTTTTAGAGTAACAGAAGCTTTTAGAGTAACAGGTTCTCATTTATCCATTGTTGCTATAAATGACTGTGTTAACCAAGTCCTTTCCTGAACCTGTATCATATAGGGTACTGCCTCTGTTTGCTTGCAGCTCTTTGTCCATGTCAGGTTTCACATTGAGGTATTTGATCCATTTGGCATTGATTTTTTTTTTTGGAGGGGGTCTAATTTATTTCTCCTATATCTGAACATGCAATTTTTTCATCACTATTTGTTGGAGATATGATCTTTCTTCCAATATGTATTTTTACCATCTTTGTTAAATATTGGGCTGTAATCATGTGCACTCATATTTGGGTCTTCTATCTTATTCTGTACCAGTACTGTGCTGTTTTTATTGATATATCCCAGTATAGCTTGAAATATGTTATGGAAATCCCTCCAGCATTGCTCTTTGTATATAGGGTTGCTTTGGGTATCATTTATGATTTCATATGAATTTTAAGATTTTCTTCTATTTCTGTAACAAATATCATGGGGATTTTTACTGGGATTGCATAGAGTCTGTAAACTGGTTTTGGCAGGGTGGTTATTTTCAAATCTAGTAGACAGAAATAATAGAAATGAGAGTAGAAATTAGTGAAGTAGAAACAAAGTAAACAGTACAAAGAATCAACAAATCTAAGAGCTGGTTGTTTGAAAAGATCAATGAAATGAACAGATCCAGGGAAGCGACTCTAGATTCAATTGAGAATTGATGTATGACCTATGGAAAAAGTTGAATAACAATAAAGATCTATTTCCCCCAAACAAATAAATATAATTACCAACCAAAAAAGATGGACAGATCCTTAGCTAAATTAACAAAAGGAAAGAAAGAGGAGATGTAAATTATATGAATCAGATGAACAGAGAAACACTACAACAGAGAAATTCAGAACATTATAATAGACTGTTTAAAAACCTATACTCCATTAAGTTAGAAAGCTACAGCGAAGGGAAAATCTCTAGATTCATTGAAACTAGTGAATTAAACCATGAAGTGATCAATAATTTAAGCAGACTCATAAAAAAGAATGTGATTGAAACAGTAATAAAAATCCTTCTGAATGAAAAACAGCTCAGGTCCAGATGGATTCACACCAGAATTCTACCGGACCTTCAAAGAACAACTATAACTAATATTTCATAAATTATTTATTTTATTTTATTTTTTTTAATTTTTTTTTATTATTTATTTTTGTATGTGTATGAATGTATTGTTTGCATGCAGGTCTGTGCACCCGTGTCGTGCAATGCCGCGGAGGTCAGAAGAGGGTCTCAGATTCCCCTGGAACTGGAGTTCTCCTGGAATTGGAGTTACAGACGGTTCTTAGTCGCCATGTGGGTGCTGGGGATCGAACCCGGGTCCTCTGCAAGAGCGTCGGTGCTCTTAACCGCTAGGCTATCTCTCCAGCCCCTCATAAATTATTTTTAAATATAAACAGAAGAAGCCCTTCTAATCTCCCTTCTCTTAATCCAATATTACTCTAGTACAAAAACCAAATAAAGACAATAATGTCTCTGATGAACATGGCTACAAAATTCCCTATGAAAATACTTGCAATCTTCCTAGAGGAATATATTATAAAGGTCATCCACTACAATCCAGCTGGCTTTATCCCAGAGATACAGATGTGTTAGAACATATGGAAATCAATGTGTATAATAAATAATATAAATGAATTTAAAGGCAAAATCATGTAACAGTCTCAATATATTCAGAAAAGGCCTCTGACAAAATGTACCATGCCTTCATGGTAAAAGGTCTAAGAGGGAGTAGACTCAGTGGAACACACCTACCCACAATAAAGACTAGGAATGACAAACTCACAGACAACATTATCCTGAATGGAGAAAATCTTGAAGCAATCCCATTAAAATCAGGAATGAGAAAATAGGATTATTGATCTACACTTCTTTTTTTTTTTCCCTTTGGTTTTTTTGAGACAGGGTCTCCCATAGCTCCAGCTGTCCTGGAACTCACTCTGGAGACCAGGCTGGCCTTGAACACTCACAAAGATTCACCTGCCTCTGCCTCCCAAGTGCTAGGATTAAAGGCATGTGCCACCACACCTGGCTTCTAGTTCTACACTTCATGCATTAGCATGAACAATGACACAAGAGAAGGAAACTAAGATGTTAATAAAAAACTAAGTTAAAATTATCTCTGTTTGTAGATAAGAAATCTCCAGACTTCCAATGGAATAATTCTAGAAGTGAACAAAGCATTCAGCCAAGTGGCAGGATACAAAATCAACTTACAGCAAGCAGTAACCCTTTGATGTATAACTAACAAGTAAGATGAGAAAGAGATCATGAAAACACTCCCATGTATAAAGGTGTCACAAAATTATGAATAGACCTAACCAAGGAGGAAAAAGATCTCTACAATGAAAACTTTAAGTTTCTAAATAGACTGAGGAAGACAGTAGAAGATGGAAAGACCACCCATTCTCTTGGATTAGTAGAATTAATATTGTGAAAATGACCATTCTCTTTCTTTAAAAAATAATAGTTTACTAATTCTTTGAGGAATTCATGGAATGTGTTTTGATTAAAATCACTCTCATAGTCCTATCTCCTAGCAGATTCAACCCCACCTTTCTACCAATGCAACTTCATGCTCTCTGCTTCTTCTTTTTAAAACCTATTGAGTCCAGTTTGTTTTACCCAAATGGACTTTGGTATGTTTCTGTGCCCTAGAACATGATGGACTAACCAGTGGTCATGCCATTAAAGAAAACTGATTTTCCCCTCCCAGCAGATACCACTGTTAAATATCTCCTCAGCTAGGGGTGTGACTCTGTGCCAACCTCTTCCCCCATCCATCTTGAGATTTTGTCAGGCTTGAGTTTGTGCATATCTTGTGTCACAAGCCTTATAATTTCATATGTGCAACTGCCCTGTTGTGTCTGAGTAACACTGAATTGTTATAGTCATCCACCGCCTCTGACTTTTTCACCCCCTCTTCTGGAATAAGCCCTAAGCTTTAAAGGGAGGGATGTGGTATTGACATCCCAATTAGAGCTGGGAATTCTACAATCTCTTATTCTCTGCACTTTGATCAGTGTGGGTGTCTGTTAATCACCCTCTACTGCAGGAAGCCTCTCTGATGAAGGTTGAAATATTATATAGGAAGGCTACTGATTGCCGCGAGTCAATTTGGGCCCTGCTCCTTTTCTGAATGTATTTATCAGTATTTATGAGTTTTTGCGGCGTGCAGTCTTTATTGTCTTTTGTTTTAGAGTCATATATTTGCAAATAACTATATATTGAATTCTGCCTTTCTTTTTGCATTCCCTTTATCTCCTTGATTTCTGTCTTTGATCCAGCTAAAACTTCAAGCATTGCGAGAAAGAGTAGGTGTTTTTGTGTCATTTCTGATTTTAATGGAAATTTTTTGAGACCATCTGTGCTTAGCATGATGCTAGCTGTGGGCTGGCTGTATATTGCCTTTAGTATGTTGGGATATAATTCCAAGATTCTCCATGTCTTTTTCATGATGGGATGTTTATTTTTCTAAAGTTTTTTCTACCTATAACAAAATGATCCTGTGGTATCTGTCTTTGAATCTATTTATGTGATGGATTATACTTGCTGATTTACATATGTTGACCAATCTCTAATTCTTTGAATGATACCAACTCTCCAGCCCATATCCCATTTGCTTGAATTTTGATTTGAGGAAAATAAAACACTCAGTTTTATCTTTACTGAATGGGGGTTTTGAGTATTATGTATTGAAATTCCCTGAAATAACTATTCTTATGTTGAAGATTGGCCTCTTAGAATTGGATGGTCATAGGGAGCTGGAATATTGTAGATCAAAATGATTATGGATTCACTCTAGTCACTTTAAGAGCCATTTATCATCAGCCGCTGTGCCTGTCCTTGCCTATCAGGTAGAATCTTCGGAATATAGTCTGAGCAGAACATTCGTTTCCACCCTAATGCTAAAATCTCATCAGATAACATCTAAAAACTTAGCACTTTTCTCTGCCCTGCCTCTGTCTCTACCAGGGTATATGTAAGTGCATAGATTTATGCACTTGACTGTCTTTGTTCTGTTACTATAAAAGTTCATGTAACACTACATTGTTTTAGCTGGATCAAAGACAGAAATCAAGGAGATAAAGGGAATGCAAAAAGAAAGGCAGAATTCAATATATAGTTATTTGTAAATATATGACTCTAAAACAAAAGACAATAAAGACTGCACGCCGCAAAAACTCATAAATACTGATAAATACATTCAGAAAAGGAGCAGGGCCCAAATTGACTCGCGGCAATCAGTAGCCTTCCTATATAATATTTCAACCTTCATCAGAGAGGCTTCCTGCACACCATTCAAGGAAACATGAATATATATTTAACTATTATCATTCATATTTGGCTCAGAATAAATTTATTATTCCCTTAGGAGTAAGACCTACATTCTTCATACAGTGACTACACAGAAGACTTCCAAAAATTGATCAGTGTTTTTATGTCTCTGTGGAAAGGTAGCCATTGATAAAACATATCCCATATCTCTGAAGTATTTAGTTTCTTGATTTAATTGTAAAAATTAGATGCAAAATATTGAACCATGTGTCTATGGGGAAAATGCTAATAATTTTAGTTATCAAAAAGTCAGTTTCTCTTCCCCAATCTTGTTGTTCAATAGCTAGCCTGAGCAAGGTTTTCCTTTTTTCTTTTTCTTTCCTTTATTTTTTCTTGCTTTTTATATATGTTTAGGCTAGCTTCAAACTCACTATGCCCCCCAAATTATGCCTGATATTTTTCAGCCATTTGGTATAATGTTTGAGTAGGTTTTTACAACTGTTTGAGCCTTCATTAGGACTTAATAAGATGTGATTAATAGTATTTACCTCGAGGTGTTCCTGTGATGCTTAAATAACTAGTAGAAAACATCTAAGACAGGACCTTCCTTACTAGGCATCCCAATGATAAGCGAGTTCATTTTCAGGATTACAAATTATTTCTCTAAAGGCTAAATTTTACTAAATGAAACTGAGAAATCATGTCATGCTTTAAACCTTCAGTCAGTCTCCTCTGTTCTTTGATGGTGGGCGGTCACAGCCATAGAAGGAAGAGTTCTGCAGATGTGGAAGTCAATGTTCCTGGACTGGTGTCTGATCTCTATCTAAGCACATCTGTATTACTAAAGACTTTACATTTTCCTTGTTCACATAATGTTTTTTTCCTAGTGTGAGATTAACTTTAATTAAAGTCCTTTGTGCCTATGTACAGTTTTAAATATTCCTTCTAATTGGCTCTCTGCACTTCTTTTGGATTAGTACTGATTTACTCCTGCCTGTGATTGCAATAGCAACTGAACTGCTTTTATAGCATAGCTATTTCCCCCTGGATAGCTTAGAAACATTATCTTTCACCAAGCCAGCAAAATAAAAATCCTGTAAGAATTCATGTGATGATACATTGATGTCCCTTTTTCTGCAAGGTGAAAGGATTAGAGAAAGTCCACATCAGGAACATCGATTACTTTAAAGTTTCACATTCTTTATCTTTGAGAGCAAATGAAAAGTTTTTGGGCAAGAGGACTATGAAGTATGGTGTAAGACCCTGCTATTGACTAAATAACTCAGTAAGTTCATATAATATATATATTATATGAACATATATATATATATATATATATATATATTATATGAACTTACTGAGTTATTTAGTGTTCTTGTATATCTGTGTTTAGGACTGCCCACTTAGAATTAGATAAACTCTCCAGGATCTAGCTAGTCCCCGAAGAAACCAATTTTCTCTCCCTCCTTCAGGATCATCGATTGTCTATAAAGCTTCATCTTGAGGTGGATCCCTGTGAAATGTCTCCCATCCATCTAACTATGTCAGCTGGTTTTGTCAATGAGAGAGAGAGAGAGAGAGAGAGAGAGAGAGAGAGAGAGAGAGAGAGAATGTAATGACTGGTGAAAACGGATATAACTACTTGTTAGTGACAGCAATATGGTGTTACTTCCTACACAGAAAAGCAAAATCCCTGAAGGGCCCTGATGATGATAAGATGAATGGATGATGGGCTCTATAAGGCTTCAGGGTGCCTCCAAATAGTAGTTGGAGCTTTGCTTTACAGAAAGCTGGGACAAATGTGCAGCAAGATGAAACTGAAGCAGTTGGGTGAAATACCACAAAGCTGTATTTCCAGCTACTCAGGAAGCAGAAGCTGGAGCAGCTGTTAAATTCAAGACCAGGGAGCAATTGAGCTGGATCATATAGTAGTTCATGCTTCCAACTAAAATGTTTTAATTATTTTTTATTTTATGTGAATGTGTATGAGTGTATTGTCAGCATATATGTAGGGATACCCATGTTGTGGAGTACCTGGAAGGACAAAAGAAGGTGTTGGATTCCCTGGAATTGGAGTTATGGATGGGTGGTTGCCACCATGTGGACTCTGGAAGTTGAAGTCTGGTCTTCTGCAAGAGCAGCTAGTGCTCTTAGCTTCTAAGCCATCTCTCCAGCCTCAAGTTTTCTATTTTTGAAGGACTTTCATATCAATATCAATAGTTCCCTCATTAATTCAAATTTCCATTAACACTATGTAAGGATTATTATCCCATTTATCTATTTACTATTATTTATTTATTTATTTATTTATTTTTTATTTATTTATAGCATAGCCTTTCTGACCAATATGAGATATAAACTCCATGTAGTTTTTCTTCACATTTTTGATTTATGGAAAATAATATTTTTTCAAATATTTATTAACCATTCCTCCTCCTCTTTCTTCTCCACTTCCTCTTTTTTGTGTGGCAGTATCGGAAATCAAACCCAGGGCGTTGCACATGGTAGGCAAGCACCTTCCATTTTCTTTTCAAACTATAGGCCTGGAGAGATGGTTCAGTAAATAAAGTGCTTGCTTTCCAATCATGAGGACCATAGTTTGATCCCAGAACCCATATAAATATGCTGGCATAATGATGTATATTTGTGATCTCTGGTGAAAGAGAACAGATATAATCCCGAGGATTGATGGCCATTCACCGCTCTACATCTATGACTCTGAAGAAATAATCTGGACATATCCTTAGGAAGGATACACAAGATTGTCCTCTGGCCTCCACATACACTCACCATTGCACATACACTTACACATTTTTATAATCAGTTAGCAGAGGGGAGGGCTGGGGGTAGTTTGCATGGCTGCAGTGTCCTGTGAATGGCAGGAATGAGGAAACAGAAGCTTATTACTACCTGCAGGAACTTCATGCCTAAGGCAGTGAGTGAAAGGCCTTGGAGGACAGAGGTCTCCTCCCAGGTCAAAATGGCCCAACTCTTGCCGACCTCACGAAGAGGTCTTAGGCCATGCTCACTGTTCCAGGCTGGCAACAAGTCCCACATAAGTCCCACATCTCCCCCTTTGTTTTTTTATAATGGGGGGAGAATCGTCATAATCAGATGAAGAGCTGGGAACAGCAAGATATTGTACCAAGACTCTGTTGGTGGTCATGTTAACAATATTCAGCCTTTAAGGAACTAAGTCAAGAAGGGAGCCAAGAAAAAGCAGTGTTCCCAAGGCCAACGGGGGTCCTAACAGGGGAAGGAGCCATGCAGTAACAGGGTTGGTGAAGGGGGTTTAGTGTTGGAGGAATAACAGGTTATATGCTCATTTTTGAGCTTCTGGAGGGTTTTGTTCAACCAGTCCTGATTTATTCACATAGAAATAACAGTTTTCCTTAAGTAAAAGGCACATCTGCCCATGTCAAGGGTCCTCTGGTTCTGGAGCACCACACCTGTGTGTGAAATGATTTGTCATTGTAGTGACTCCAGGTTCTCCATGGTAGAGAAAATGTCCTGACTCAGTTTTCCCTGGAAATCAGTGGCAATGTGGTAGGAGTTTCTCAGGGCCCCTCCTGCAACTCCCACTGCTCTGGTGGTGCCTTATTTCTCTTCCAAAGTAGCATTGGTGGGGACAGCAACAAGCAGAAGTTGAATTAGGAACAAAAGAAGCATTGAGAGACATTGGGATAAGAAGACAGGCACAGAAGATGAGTAGCATATTGCCCATACTGAGGCCAAGACAAGGTAACTTGAAACTGTTTTAGTATATGTGTCTCTCATGTGAGGATATGGGTCTTGGTCTGTACAGGTCAAGAGACAGGCACAAGTTGGCCAGCTATGTGGAGATAAGCATTGGATATGTAGAAAATCTTGGGGTACATCTTGCCCTGTACTCCTGAATGCCACCTACTGTCCCAAGGGTCTTCTATTATGATTTTACATTGATTACTTTTGTTGTGAAGCATGCTAAAGAGATGGGTGCTGAGCTCCAAATACAGGGCCAATATATACAGCCCCCATAGGTATCAATGTACTGCAAGTTGGTAGCAGTAGACATAGAGTTAGCAAAGATTGGTAACTCAACAGTTGTTTGACATCTTTGTAAGGGACAGTCCCCTGATCCGATAACCTGACTCCTCCCCTCATAGGTCTCTCTGACATAGAAACACCAGTGGTGAGGTGTAGGTGCACTTGCTGCTGGGTGGGCAGGAGACAGTTTGAGTGGACTATAACAAGAGTTGCCATAAGAATGACAGAAATAGAAGCTTGGGGGAAGCATGCTGACTGGACAGAGGTGACCAGATCGTGGATATCCTTCCTTCCAGGTGATCCTACTCAGCCATCGGAGGATGATATCTCCTCTGTCATTGTGTCTTCTGGTCCTCCAGGGATAGCTGAGCCATCTTCCTGGTTGGTGGGGAGTTGTCTGACATTTCTGGCAGGGACCCAAATGATTTTGTGGTGATTCTGTGGGATGATACTAGCTAAACTCCTACCCATTGTTAGCAGGAGGTCAGGTCCCTCCATCTTACCAGGATTTGTGAGAGGGTTGCTGGCCTTTGCTAATAGGCAATAATAAGGGGACAGGTTGATTTTTTGTATATGTTGGATATATTTTGTGTATTAAAGGCCATGGTTAATTGTATATTAGAGGGGGACTTGCCCTTGTTTTTTTTTTTTTTAAGTTGATTTTTGAGAGTCTGGTGTGTTCTTTCTGTGATATCCTGTTCCTGTGAGTTGTAAGGGATACCAGTGTGATGGGTTGTATTCCACAGGAAAGAGACACCTTGAATGTGAGAGCTTGTGAAAGTGGGGCCACAGTCCACTTTTACTTGGTGTGGGATGACCATAAGGGCAAATGTGGAAAGCATATGGGAGGCAAGATATTTTTTTTCCAAGTTCCCCTATATGGGAAGTAGCCTACATGAATTTGGAATGTGTGTCCACCATGACAAAGACATATTTTTGTCAACCAAAATGAGGTATATGTGTAACATCTATTTGCCAGAGGCCATTGGTCTTTAAGCCTCAGGGTTAGTCCCCATCATTTGAAGGGCCGGAGTATTTAACAGAGAAGCACAAGCAGAACAGGTCTTAAGGATACATTTAAGGTGGACTATAGGAACTCTGGGGAAGTGAGCCCATAGGCCCTTAAGGTTGGTGTGTATAAATGAGTGAAATTTGTCAGCATCCTGAACAGAGAAGGCAAAAACCCTGGTAGATTCCACTCGATCAGGCAATGAATTTCCCTCAGACATAGGACCAGGTAGGGGGCTATGATACCTAATGTGTTGTGTATATGTGGGTGTGGATCTCCTATGAAAGAAGAAAGCAACAGCAATAAGCAGAGGGAAAAGGGGAGTATCATCTAGGTAGACAAATGATTGGGAAAGCCAGGGGAGAAGATTAACAACATAACAACTGTATGAAGACAAGTTAAGAGGACCCCTAACCTCCTGGAGTGTTAGGTACACTCCAAAGAGCTCCTTATATTGTGGGGAATTATCAGTGATTTCTTGAAATAGGATGCTGGGAGGCCAGTCCTCAGTGAATCGGATAACTGAGACCACACCTTTCTTTCCTCCATCAGTGAAGGTGGAGGGGGCCCTCTCTTTGGGGGTGCTGAGGAACAATTGAGGAGATACCCAATTCAGCAAAAGCAAGGCCTCTGTCCATTTTTCATTGGGGTAGTGATTATAAATTTGGCCAGGGAAGCACATAAGGCTGACCACAACACAGGTGTGATTACATATTAACCATTGTGTATCAGTGAGGGAGAAATGGGTGACAATAACATTGGGTTCTATTCCCAGGATCTGTAAGGAGCAGTCTTGGTCTCAGCCTGTTCTAATCACATTGGCAAGGGCATCTATCTCTGTCAAGAGTCTAGGGGCGCCACCCACCGGGGTGTGGAGCCATTTGAACACCTCCTGTGACTGGTATAAAGCCCCCACCAATGTAGGGGATGTGTTAAAGATCAAGAGGTGGACTGGGAAAGAAGGCAAGAACCAGGCTAGGGCCATGTTTTGTAGGGCCTGATTAACTGTCTTAAGTGTTTCTGAGGTGTTTTGTGTTAGTTGGCATTTAGAAGAGGGGCTTTTGTCCCCCTTTACGAAGTCAAAAAAGAGCTGTAAGGTCCTGGTCAGGAGGGAGAGCCATGATCTTAGCCAGTTCAGTTTACCCCAAAAGCTTTGTAAGAATGCAAGGGTAAAGTCCAATGGGAAAGAGAAGACCAGCTTTAAGGGTCTGATGGAAGCAAGGGACATCGTGGTACCAAGGAATTTAATAGGCAGGATGAGTTATATTTTTGTTGAGGTGATCCTAAAGCCAAGGACTGCAAGAGAAGGAATAAGGTTATCTCAAAGTGCTGCTGGATCTGGCTGGGACTTGTCCTATGCCAGAATGTCATCCATGTAATGGGAGACATGGAGGCCTTTCTGGAGATTCAGCTTGAGCTTGGAGGCTACTGTCTCCTGGCAGATTGTTGGACTATTGGCCATTCCATGAGGTAGAACAGTCTGCTTGTGTCTATCAGCTGGGGCGGAGTTATTTACAGACCAGACAGAAAACACAAGGTGTTTGCAATCATTAGGATGTAGAGGAATGGAGAAGAAGCAGTCTTTAATGTCAATGGCCAGGAGGAATATATTAGTGGGATAGCTGACACAAGAGGGGGGCCCCGTTGAGGGGATCCCCAGATGCACAAGTCTTGTTAATGTCTCTAAGTTCTTAGAGTAAGCACCAGTCTGCAGAACCTTTCCTTATCGTAAAGATGGGGGTGTTCCAAGGGATGTAGATATGTTTCAATTTTAGTTGCTCAGCA
The DNA here is from genome assembly GCA_009823505.1 of Rhizomys pruinosus. Classification (NCBI taxonomy): domain Eukaryota; kingdom Metazoa; phylum Chordata; class Mammalia; order Rodentia; family Spalacidae; genus Rhizomys; species Rhizomys pruinosus. The sequence continues at coordinate 516,258 of VZQC01011147.1, read as the reverse complement.
ACCAATTGTTTTAGAGCTGGTAATTTCTACCCTAGTGGAGGCAACTGCTTGACCCAGACCGAATGTCTTCCCTCTGTGGACATGGTTACATCAAGGAGTTCCAGATAGCACCAAGCAGGTTTGTGGGAATGTTGGCCACTGGAGGATGGATATGTCCTGTGGTCCCATCTGGGTCTTCCCATGTGTCTGTATCTTTGATAATGAATGGTTGGGAGGCTTTCCCCAACCCCAGCAGTCTGGGCCCTGGGAGCAATGGCCGGTTGGGAGGAACTTCTTGCTGCCTAAGAATAGTTCTGTGAGCTCCAGTGCCAATGAGGCATTTAAAAGACTTTCCACCCGTTTTGATACTTAGAGGCCCAGAGGGCTTAACAGTGACCTAGTTCTCTCTTACTGTTGGGGCCGAGGGTTACCCTCCTGGAGTTTAAAAGCTCCAAAGATTTGCCCTCCTTATCATATAGAGAGTGACAATCCTGCTTCCAATGGAAACACTTTTTCCACTGAGGGCATTTAGTTTTGGGAAAGTTGGATGTCTTGGGGGATAGGGCTTCCTTAGAGCACTCATTTTTTCCTATGTCTCTTTTCACCACATTTAAAACATTTTCTTTCTGGACTCACTGCTGCCGTGAAGGCTTGTGCCACCAAGGCAGCTTTTTGGGCAGCTGTTCCTATGTCCTGTGTCGCCACAATTCATCTATCATAATGGTCCTCCTTCAGCTGCAGACAGGTGTGATGGCATTCAGAGGTCATGCTGTCCCATACTACATTCAGAAGAAGGATATCCCTGGCTCCTGGGTGTGAGATCTTTCTTTCTAGGCTTCCTTTTGCTCTCAGTATAAAGTCAGAAAAGGGCTCATCAGGCCTCTGTCAAAGGAATATGCGGGATGAATCAAAGGGGCATCCTGAGCATGCCAGCTGTGGGGTTTTTCTTCCCTCCCCAATCTCTCTGAGACCTTATTCAGACTGTTGAGCACTGGCCTCAGTTGCTTTGGTCCAGGCAGGGAAGGAAGAAGTGAGCATGGGTCCTCTGAGCAGCAGCAAGTACAAGGGACAAAGGCATCAGGGAGACTGTGTCAGAGGACAGCTCATTTAATAAAGAACGGGAAGTATTTCTTTTTTTTTTTTTTTTTTTTTTTTTTTTTTTTTTTTTTTTTTTTTTTTTTTTTTTTTTTTTTTTTTTTTTTTTTTTTTTTTTTTTTTTTTTTTTTTTTTTTTTTTTTTTTTAGGCGTATGAGTCTCCAGAAGATAGTTGTATTATACATGACTATAGGGGAGTAAAGGCGATAGATTTCATCAAATTCACCCATGTTGTTTTGGGGTGACTATATTATGATTAACTTGGGGAAGCAACTTAATTTTTACTTTAAATCATCTTAAGAGAATGCTACATAGGTGATACTGTTACAGCAGAGAAATATTAGAGAACATTTGTATGTTGCCAATTCCAAAGTTCTTCTCTACAAGATTTTATGTAAAGTAAATGTGGGCAACAGCGAATAATATCTCCATTTAATTCAGATGGCATTACCATTTTTATCAGAGTTCTGTAAACCAATGTTTTTAATATACAACATGTTTACTTTTACTTTTACTAAGTCCTAAAACACCATGTGTCCTGGTAAGACAGTGTCTAGGCGAAACTGGGTACTTGCTGAGCTCACGTCAATTAAATATGCCTTAATTCGAATATACACCGTGTCCCTTCTCCCACTTCCATCCCACCCCTTCCATTCACCATTTCAGTCCATTTTCTGATCAGTCTTTCTGTTCTTTTACTATGCTCCTCTCCGATGAGAAAATATTTATTCTGGGTTGTTTGGTATTAGCATCCACATATGAGGGACACCATTTTTTTGTTTTTTCTGGGACTGTGTTACTTTCACTTAACATATATGTCCTCCCAGCTCCATCCCATTTTACCTGCAATTTTCATGATGTGTGTCCCTCTTTACCTGCTGCATAGTGTTTCCATTGTATACATGTAGCCACATTTTCTCTATCCACTCGTCAGTTTGAGGGCACCTGGGCTGGTTCCAGACTTTTTGCTTATTCGTGAACAGAGAGCTGCAATAATACATAGCTGTTGCATGTCTTTGCAGTAAGTTTGTCGTCTTGTGGGTATATACCCAGGAGTGGTATGACTGGGTCAAATGGAAGCTCATTTTGAGTCTTCTAAGGGTTCTCCACACTGCTTTCCATATGGGCTGTACAAGTTTTACATTGATAGGATGTACCAAAAAGTGGCAACGGAAAGGCTGACCCGTCTGAACATTCAAGGAAGAAAAGCCTCAGATTGCCATAAACATTGAACCCTTGTGTGGATCCTACATGTAACAACTAGTTATAATGAGTCCTAATGAAACTTACCTTCTAGGTGCCACAAGGTTCTGATGTGAGAGACTTCCTTGCCTTTTCCCACCCATAGAACTAGGAGAAAATTGACAATGATGAGGTCGCTCCCCAACCTGTAATTGGAGACAACTATTGTAGAGGTATCTCTTATAAAACCTGGTAAACACTGCTTTCTTTATTGACTACTAGACATGGAACTGTGAAAGGGATTACTCTCTGTTCAGAACCAAATATAATACTAAAGTCCTAGGCTATGCACTCAGGCAAAATTTTAATCAGGAGCTCTGGACATCAGCAATGGATTGTTCTTCCAGGTGGAATGTTGGCCAGGGGATTCCAAGGCCCCACAAAAGGTAAGGCTCCTTGCCTCTAAGTTGGGATACCTACATGGAGAGGCAATAAGACCCTGCTGCCGAGACTGACGTTAACATGGGAGGGATATGTATTGAGACCACACTGCAATGTAACAGATGGCCTCTTGGAATGCCAGAGATGGTTTACCAAAGGCCACTAAACAATAATGCAAACATGGTTCCCTGAGTCAGCAAGACTCCACCGTCAGCACCAGAACACCTCACCTGGCCTGGAAATAACTGTGCGTCAGAGGCATGCCATTGTGCCTGGTATAATCCAAGATTAATTGGCTATTGGCTCTCCCTGGAGAAATAACCTCATGGCTGTTGCATCAGCTGTAGCATCCTCTACAGTAGAGTGTAAGTCACAGTAAGACCTGTCATATTTAACGGGGGAAAATTGTAATTTTCAGGAATTAATACAACATATCCAGTATACTGTCTATCTAAAGTACCTACCATAATATATTACTGTTAATAGCCTATATATCTAATTGTCTTGTTCTTCATTAGTAGGATCGAAAAGGTTATCCTGGACAANGAAAACATAATAAAAAATAAAAAAAAGAAACAACAGAAGGATGAAGGCAAAAAGAGAGGGAAATGAAGAGAAAGGGAAAAAGAGAAAAAACGAGAATGAAGGTGGAGGGGTTTGAAGGAGGGTAAGGAAAACATAGGCGGAAAAGAAAAGGGAAAATGGGGGGGAGGAGAACAGATAATAAGGAAAAGAAGAAAAAGGAAGAGAAAGGGAATGTAGAGAAGGAGAAGGAGGGAGGTGGGAAAGAAAAAAGTAAGAGGGGGGGGGGGGGGGGGGGGGGGTAGAAGAGGAGGAAGAAGAAAAAAAAAAAAAAAAAAAAAAAAAAAAAAAAAAAAAAAAAAAAAAAAAAAAAAAAAAAAAAAGAGGGAAAAGAAGATGATGAATGACAAGAGAAAAAAAAAAAAAAAAAAAAAAAAAAAAAAAAAAAAAAAAAAAAAAAAAAAAAAAATAAATAAATAAGGAAAAAAAAGAAAGTGGGATGAGTTTAATGCAGACAACAAAAAGATCTAGAACACTCTAAATACTTTAAAAAAAGAAAAAAAAAAAAAAAAAAAAAAAAAAGGAGAGAGGGAGAAAAAAAATAAGTGCAGGAAAACACATAAAAGGAAAAAAAGGATAAAAGGATAGTGAAAAGTGGTAAGAAAGGAGTGAGATTGAGAGGGAGGAGGGTGGGAAATAGAAAAATAAGTAAAACACGCAGATGAAATAGGTGGGGGAAAGTAAAAAAAACGAAGAAAGAGGGAGGAGATGCAGAGGAGAGGGGAAAGAGGGGAGAAAAGAACTATAGATGGAGGAAAAAGAAAAATAGGGAAGGGGAGGGGGAAAAAAGAGCATAAGAAAGAAAAAAAGAAAAAAAAAAGAAAATGTAAAAAGGGTAAAAAAAGAGAAAGGGGGAAATGAAAAACGCAGAAGAAGAGAAAGGGGAAAAAAACTTAGGGAAAAAAATAGAAGATTCCAAACTTGCCTTAGCAAGAGTCTGAAGAAAGCAAAAAGCAAAAAAAAAAAAAAAACAAATACAAAAAAAAAAAAGAAAAGGAAAGGTGGGGTAAGAAGATAAGGGAGAAAAGGAAAGAGGGGGTGAAAGAGTGAAAGAGAAAAAGCAAAGATAACAGTGGGAATGAGGGGGGGTAAGCAGGGAAGGGGAGAAAAGGAGGAAGAGAGGAAAGGAAATATAGTGGAAAAAAAGACAGAGAGGAGCAGGCGTGCTGGGAACATAAAAAGAGAAAAAGGACAGGAGAGTGAAAAGAGGAGGGGAAGGGGAAAAAGAGAAAAGGAAGGAAAAAAAAAAAAAAAAAAAAAAAAGGAAAGGAAGAGAAAAAAAAAAAAGAAAAGGAGGGGGGAAAAAAGGAAAAAAAAAAAAAAAAAAAAAAAAAAAAAAAAAAAAAAAAAAAAAAAAAAAAAAAAAAAAAGAGAAGAAAGGGGGAGAGAAGAAAAAAAAAAAAAAAAAAAAAAAAAAAAAAAAAAAAAAAAAAAAAAAAAAAAAAAAAAAAAAATGAAGAAGAAAATAAAAAGAGGGAAGAGGAAAAAAAAAAAAGAAGGAAGAAAAGGGGAGGGGAGGGAAGGTGAGGGAGAGAGAAGAAGAAAGAAAAAGGTAAAAGGAAAAAAAAATAAAAAAAAAAAAGAAGGGGGGAAAAAAAAGAAAAAAGGGAGGAAAAGAGAGGGAAAAGAAAAGGGGTGAGGAGGAAAGGAAAAAGAAAAGGAAGTGAAAAAAAAGAAGGTGAAAGGAGGAAAAAGAAAAAAAGGAAGGAGGAAGGTGAGACAAAAATATGAGATAAAAAAAGAGGAAGAATAGGTAGGGAAGAAGGAAGGAGGAAAACAAAAAAAAAAGAGTGGAAAAAAGGTGAGACGAGGAAAAAAGGGAGAAAAGAAAAAAAAAAGGGGGGAGGGGAGAAAGGGGGGAAGAAGGGGCAAAGGAAAAGGGAGAGTGAGAGAAGGAAAAAAAGGTAATGAAGAGGGGAGAGGGACATGGGGAAAAATAAGGGTGTAGAGGTATAGGGAAAATGGGGAAAAAGGGAGGAAAATGGAGAAGGGGGAATTGGGCTCTTTGGGAAATAGGTGGAAGACGTGGAAGGGGAAAGGGGTCGAATAAGGGTAAAGGGAACGAAAAAAAAGGAAAAGAAGGAAAAAAAAAAAAAAAAAAAAAAAAAAAAAAAAAGGGGGAAGAAAAAGAAAAAAAAAGGAAATCAAAAAAAAGGGGGGGGGGATACAGAAAGACATGAAACCTTTTCATCAAACCCCTGCAATTCAAATCTTAAAACTAACTATGGGAAAAGATTTGTTTGTTCCAACAGGACAAAACATCACCAACTTAACGGCTGAGAAAGAAAAGATACAGGTTTGCATTGAGTAGGATGTACCAAAAAGAACGGGAAGTATTTCTATCGCCAGTTAGGGGAGGGGAGGGCTGGGGCTAGTTCATGCCGCTGCAGGGTCCTGTGAATTTGGGAAAGCAGAGTGGGAGTGAGGAAACAGAAGCTTATTACCACTTGCAGGAACCTAATGCCTAAGACCATTAGTGAAGGGCCATGGAGCACAGAGGTCTCCTCCCCTGTTTGAAATGGCCAGACTCCTGCCGACCTCACAAAGAGGCTTCCAGGGTCTCAGGCCATGCTCACTGTCCCGAGCAGGCACCAAACCCCATGTAAGTCCCACATATGTGGTTATTGTGATCATTGTCTATAATTAGAAGACATTTATATTGAGTTTGTAATTGTTACCGTTATTATTAATTAATGAATAATTTTAAATATTTATTTTATAGACTAGCTTATGGTTGGAGAAATCACATTAAACTAATTTTGTTTGTTGATCTTTTATTGAAAATCTTTGTTGAAATCTATACTTTATTGCTAATAATTTTTATATGTCTTGGACTTATTATAAACAGTATTATATTACAGCAAGTAATGCTGCTTTCTTTCCTTGAATCTGCTATTGCATTTTGCCCTCTATCCTGAGTTTTGACTGTGATGGACTCAATCAACCCCTCAGGGAAAATATTGGAAGATGGCTTTAGAGAGTATTCTCAGTGGATAAGAGCAATGTGGCTGTTCTCACAGAGGACCCAGGTTTGATTTCCAGTGGTGCTAACAACTGTCCATAGCTAGTTTCAGTTCAGGGGATCCAATTTCCTCTTTTGACCCATAGGAGCACCACATGACACAGGTATCCTTACATACATGCAGGCAATATGCTTTTAGGCATAAAAGGAAAATAATAAATAACTTGTTTTTTAAATATTATATTGAATTTTTTCCATTTCATACATACTTTCTCAGTCCAATTTAGACTCATTTCCTTTTCCATGTCTCCCACCCCACCTGAGTTCATGCATTCTGCCATACCTACTTGTATCTTTTTCTGAGACTTTTTAGGGTTTCTCAAAGCAGATTATTGTTTTGGGGAGAACTTTACTGTTTCAGTCAGTTTTTTGTCCCAGTTCTTTTATATATATATATAATATAATATATATATATATATATATATATGTGTGTGTGTGTTTGACAACTATACTAAAATTATGTCATCTGAAAATAAACTGTATGTTATTTCCAGTTCATATTTCAGCATTCACATTTTCCCTTTTAAATTTATATTACTCTAAAATATGCCTACATACCCTTCACTCATATACCAAGATTATGAATTCTAAAAGTAAGTGGTATATTAATTCAAGAGCCTGTTAAGGGAATTGCATTATAAGAGAACAGTTGCTTTCAGAAAAAGAGGACTATAGCATACACATTGATCAGTTTGCTTTACAGCTAGGTAATTCAGCTAGCATCCACAAATGAGGGATACCATTCATAGTTTGTTTTTCTGGGAGTGCGTTACTTCACTTAGCATAATATCTTCTAGTTCCATCCATTTACCTGCAAATTTCATGATGCCATCTTTCTTTACTGCTGCATAGAACTCCATTGTGTAGATGTACTACATTTTCTCTATCCACTCCTGGGTTGAGGGCCACTTGAGTTTGTTTCAGCTCTTCACTATTGTGAAAAGAGCTTCAATGAACATGGATGTGCATGTATCTCTGTGGTAGGATGAGTCTTGTGGGCATATACCCAGGAGTGGTATGACGACTGGGTCAGGTGGTGGGCTCATTTTGAGTCTTTTATGGGTTCTCCACACTGCTTTCCATAATGGTTGTATGAGTTTACATTCCCACTAGCAGTGGATGGGTATTCCCCTTTCCCCACAACCTCTCCAGCTTTTGGTATCATTTATTTTCTTAATCCTAACCAGTCTTATAGGAGTGAGATGATATCTTAAAATTGTTTTAATTTACATTTCCTTAATTACTAGCAAGGTTGAACACTTTTTAAGATGTTTCTCGACCATCTTTATTTCCTCACTTATGAAGTCTCTGTTCAGCTCTTTACTCCATCTTTTGAGTCAATTTTTTTTCTTAGTTCATGTTTTTTTGAGTAATATATATGCTGGATGTTAATGCTCTATCAGATGAATCGGCAGTGAAGGTTTCCTCCCACTCTGTGGGTTTTCTCTTCAGTTCCCTGTTTGTTTCTTTTGCTGTACAGAAGCTTTTGAGCTTAATGAGTTCCCATTTGTCAATTGTCAACTTCATTTCCTGCACAGCAGCTGTCTGATTTAGAAAGTCTTTTTCTATGGCTATGTCTTGTAGATTGCTGCCAACATTTTCTTCTATCACATTCAGAGTTTGGATTTCACATTGAGGTCTTTGATCCATTTGGACTTGATTTTTGTACAGAGCAAGAAGTGGCAGTTTAATTTTATTCTTCGACAAGTGGTGATCCAGTTTTGCCAACACCATTTGCTGAAGATGCTGTCTTTCCTCCATTTCGTCTTTTTGGACTTTTGTCAATTATGAGGTGACTGAAGTTGCAAGTGCTCAAGTTTGGATCTTCAGTTTTGTTCCATTGGTCTACAGATCTGTTTTTGTGCCAATACCAGGCTGTTTTTGTGACTATAGCCATGTAATATAGTTTGAAGTCTGGTATAGTGATGCCCCCAGTATTGGTTTTTTCAATTAGGGTTGCTTTGGGTAGTTAGGCTCTTTCATTTTTCCATATGAAATTAAGGAATTTTTTCCAAGCCTGTGAAAATACTCTTTGGGATTTTAATTGGGATTGCATTATATCTGTAATTTGGGTAGAATGGACATGTTTGCTATATTAATTTTTCCAATCCATGAGTATGGGAGATCTTTCTTCTGATGTCTTCTTCAATCTCCTTCTTCAAGGGTTTAAAATTTTTGTCATAGAGACCTTTGGTGTCTTTGGTTAGGTTTGTTCCTAGGTATTTTATTATTTTATTTTATTATTTTATTTCATTTTATTTTTTGAGGCTACTGTGAGTGAGAAGGTCTCCATGTAATCCTTCTTCAGTTGCTTGTTGTTGGTGTAAAGAAATTTTACTGATTTTTCTAGGTTAATGTTGTATCTAGCCACTTTAGTGAAACTCCTAATCATTTCTAGGAGTTTTCTGGTGGAGTTTTTAGCATGCCTTAGGTAAACTATCATATCATCTGCAAAAAGGGATAACTTGACTGTCTTTTTTTCCAATTAGTACTCTTTTAATTTCCCTTTCTTGCCTTATTGCTCTAGCAAGTGTTTCAAGCACTATATTGAAGAGGAGTGGCAACAGGGGACAGCCTTGCCCAGTTCCTACCTTTAAAGGAAATGCTTCTAACTTTTCTCCATTTGGGATGATGTTTGCTGTGGGTTTCTTGTATACGGCTTTGATTACGTTGAGAAAGGATCCTTCCAGTCCAATTCCCTTTAGGACTTTAAGCATGAAGGGATGCTGGATTTTGTTGAAGGTTTTTCCTGTGTCAATTGAGATGATCATGTGGTTTTGTCCTTCAGTCCATTTATTTGTTTTATGATATTTATTGATTTTCATATGTTGAACCCATCCCTGCATCTCTAGTATGAATCCAAGTTGATCATGATGGATGTTCTTTTTGATATGGGTCTGTATGTGGTTTGGGAGTATTTTGTTGAGAATTTTTGCATCTAGGTTCATTAATGAGATCAGTTTATTATTCTCATTTTTGGTTGTATCTTTGCCAGGTTTGGGTATCAGAGTGATATTTTTATTGATATTTTGTGTATTTCATACATCATTTCTCAGTCATATTTAGACACATTCCCCTTTCCATGGCCCCCACCTCATCCCAGTTCATGCATTATGGCATACATGTCCCGTGTCTTTTTCTCAGGCTTTTAAAATCTTTTCTCTGTTGAGGTTTATTGTTTTGGGTAGAAGTTAATTGTTTCAGTCAGTTCTTTCACATAGTACTTTTGTTGTTGTTGTTCCCTCCCATTTCTATTGCTCAAATATATGCCTATCTATATGTCACATATATACAATTGCCTCTGAAAATATATTGTATTTAAATCCAAAATATTTTTAGGAGTTCACATTTTTCACTTTAATTTTATATTACTCTAAAATATGAATACATACCCTCCACCTGTATACCACAATTACAAAGTCTGAAAATAAGTGGTAAGTTAATTTTAGAGCAACCCATATACCACAATTACAAAGTCTGAAAATAAGTAGTAAGTTAATTCTAAGGGATTCACATTATAACAGCACAGTTACTTTCAGACAAAAAGAAATATGACATTAAGATTGCTCAGTTTGCCTTTCAACTAGGCATTTGGTGGTAGCATCCACAAATGAGAGATACCATTCATCTTTTGTTTTTCTGGGACTGTGTTACTTCAGTTAGCATAATGGCTTCGAGTTCCATCCATTTACCTGCAAAGTTTATGCTGACATCTTTCTTTACTGATGCCTAGAATTTCATTTTGTAGATGTACCACATTTTCTCTATCCATTCATCATTTGAGGGACACTTGAGTTGTTTCCAGCTCTTTGCTATTGTGAAGAAAGCTGCAATAAACAAAGATGTGCATATATTTCTGAGATAGGATAAGTCTTGTGGGTATATACTCAGGAGTGGTATGACTGTGTCAGGTGGTAGGTTCATTTTTACTTTCTTAAGAATGCTCTGCAATGTTTTCCATAGGGGTTGGATGAATTTGCATTCCCAACAGCAGTGGATGAGTGTTCCCTTTTCCCCACAGCCTCTCCAGAATTTGGTTTTCTTTGTTTTCTGGATCATAGCTAGTCTTACTGGAGGAAGAAAAAAATCTTAAGGTGGCTTTAATTTGCATTTCCTTAACCCTTATGGATGTTGAACATGTTTGAAGATGTTTCTCAGCCATTTTTACTTCTTCATTTGTGAAGTCTCTGTTTGGCTCTTTACTCCATCTTTTGAGTGAATCATTTGTTTTCTTCCTCTTTTCTTTTTTGAGTAGTTTATGCATTCTGGATGTTAATGCCCTATCAGATGTATCACTGGTGAAGTTTTCCTCCCATTCTGCAGGTTTTCTCTTCATTTCACTGATTGTTTCTTTTACTGTACAGAAGCTCTTCAGTTTAATAAGGTCCCATTGTCAATTGTTGACCTTATTTCCTGTACAGGCTGCTGTTGGATTTAGAAAGTCTTTTCCTACACCTATGTCTTATATGTTAACACCAACATTTTCTTCTATCATTTTCAGAGTTTTGTGTTTCACCATGAGGTCTTTGATCCAATTAGAGTTTATTTTTGTATATAGTGAGAGGTAGGGTTTAAGTTTTACTCTTCTACAAGTGGTGATCCAGTTATGCCAACACCATTTGCTGAAGATGCTGTCTTTCCTCCACTGAGTCTTCTTGGCCTCTTTGTTGAGTATGAGGTAGCTGAAATTGGATGTGCTCAGTTTTGTTCCATTGATCTACAGGTCTGTTTTTGTGCCAGGACCAGGGTGTTTTTATGACTAAAGCCCTGTAATATAATTTGAAGTCTGGTATGTTAATCCCTCCTGTATTGCTCTTTTTGCTCAGGGTTGCTTTGGCTATCTGGGGTTTCTGTTTCTCAATATGAACTTGCAGATGGTTTTTTTTTTTTTCTGTGAACAAGTTCATGCAGATTATAACTGGGATTGCATTGAATCTCTATATTACTTTGGGCAGGATGTTCATGTTTACTATATTTATTATTCCAATCCATGAGCATGGGAGCTTGTTCTATCTTCTAGTATCTTTCTCAATCTCCTTCTGGAGTGATTTAAAATTTTCATTGTAGAGATTTTTAGTGTGTTTGGTCAGGTTTGTTCCTAGATAATTTATTTATTGGAGGCTATTGTGATTGGGAAGGTCTCCTTATATCTTTATCCAATTGCTTGTTATTGGCATAAAGAAATCTACCTTTTTTCCTAAATTAATTTGGTATCCTGCCACTTTCCTGAACCTGTTGATGGTTTCTAGTTTTCTGGTAGAGTTTTTGGCATCTCTTAGGTAAACTATTATGCCATCTGCAAAAAAAAGGTATAATTTGACTTTCTCTTTTACAATTAGTACTCCTCTAATTTCCTTTTCTTGTTTTATTGGTCTTACAAGCATTTAAAGCACTACACTGAAAACGTGTGGGGATGGGGGCAGGTTCCTGACTCTAAGGGGAATGCTTCCAATTTTTCCCATCATTGTTTCTTTTTTAAATTTTTATTTATTTTATAATGTGTATGAATGCACTGTCTGCATGTAGGTCTGTACACCCGTGTCGTGCAGTGCCGTGGAGGTCAGAAGAGGGCATCAGAGTTCCTTGAAACTGGAGTTAAAGACTGTTTTCAGCCGCCATGTGGGTGCTGGGGATCGAACTCTGGTCCTCTGCAAGAGCAGTTGGCACTCTTAACTGCAAGGCCAACTCTCCAGCCCCCCATCATTGTTTCTTAAACAATACAATGTTCCAGTTTTTTGCTACTATTCACATTGTGTTAGATACTATCATTATTAATATGGAGATGATTTAATGTTCATGGGAATGGCATTTAGGACTTCTACTAACACTTTGTTGTTTAGAGAGTCCACTAGTGTTCATGTCTGTGGGAGTCTTGGACCCAATCTTCCAGATACTAATCAAAGTTTGACCTTATATTTTTTCCTTGACTTAACAGTGCTTTAGGTCTCAATCCTACAAATCAATTTAGAAAGTAAACAGTTATGTTATATGCCTTTATTTTACTCTTGTTTTCTAAGGAAATACTTCTTATATTTCAATATTAAGTGTATTATTTATTTATTTATTTATTTATTTATTTATTTGGTATTTTTGAGTCAGGGTCTCCCTTTAGTCCCAGCTGGCCTGGAGCTCACTCTGTAGACCAGGCTGGCCTTGAACTCACAGAGATCCACCTATCTCTGCCTCCCAAGTTCTAGGATTAAAGGTGTGCACTACCATGCCCAGCCCTATTTATTCTTTTAGTATACATTATTCATGAAATTCCTTTCTATTCTTAAAATTTTTAGGCTAATCATAGACAGGGAATCTTAATCAAGTGTTCTACATTTAATGAAACTTACTTTTATCCTTTTTTCAGTTTTGAAAATGTTATACTGACATATATTCTAATGATAATCCATCTTGAATGGCAGGGTAGGTGTGCATCAAATTGTTTAGAAGGATACAAACAGAGGGAATTCTCCCAAATTCCTTCTATGAAGTCAGCATCACTCTATTACCCAAACCAGGCAAAGATACAACCAAAAATGAGAACTATAGACCCATCTCATTAATGAACACAGATGCAAAAATTATAAACAGGATTCTTGCAAACTGCATACAGACCCACATCAAGAAGATGATCCATCATGACCAAGTTGGATTCATACCAGAGATGCAGGGATAGTTCAACATATGAAAATAAATATCATCAAGCGTATAAATGGACTGAAAGACAAAACCCACATGATCATCTCAATTGACGTGGAAAAAGCCTTTGACAAAATCCAGCATCCCTTCATGCTTAAAGTCCTGGAGGGAATTTGATTGGAGGGATCATTCCTCAATGTAATCAAAGCCATATACAGGAAACCCACAGCCAATATCATCCTAAATGGGGAAATGACAGAAGCATTCCCTTTAAAGGTAGGAACTCGGCAACCCTGTCACCACTCCTCTTCAATATAGTGCTTGAAACACTTACTAGGGCAACAAGGCAAGAAAAGGAAATTAAAGGAGTACTAATTGGAAAAGAGGAAGTCAAACTATCCCTTTTTGCTTATGATATGATTGTTTACTTAAGGAATGCTAAAACCTCCACGAGAAAACTCCTAGAAATGATCAAGAGCTTCAGTAAAGTTGTAGGATACAAAATTAACCTAAAAATATCAGCAGCAACTGAAGAAGGAATTCAAGGAGACCTTCCCACTCACAATAGCCTCAAAAACAATAAAATACCTAGGAACAAACCTAACCAAAGACACCAAAGACCTCTACAACAAAAATTTTAAATCAATGAAGAAGGAAATTGAAGAAGACATCAGAAGATGGAAAAACCTCCCATGCTCATGGATTGGGAAAATTAACATACTATAAAAGTCCATTCTATCCAAACTCTTGCATAGATTTAATGCAATCCCAATAAAAATCCCCAAGAATTTCTTCACAGGCTTGGAGAAAATAGTCCTTAATTTCACTAGGGAAAACAAAAGACCCTGAATAGCCAAAACAACCCTGAGTGAAAAGAGCTTCATAATCTTTTAATAATAAAATTTGCATCTTTCTTCATATAAGTCATGGCATTTCAGTTTGATCATATGTTGCTATTCATGTGGGATTTTATTTTCAAGTTTTTTTCTCATCATAGGAAATATACTGTATATTTGTCTATTCTTCTTTCACAGGAGAATGTATAGTAGTTTCAACTACTTTTTTCTCTAGAAGAGCAATCATTATATGTCTCTCTTTACTGTTTTTTTTATTAAAATGATCTCTGCCCATAATAACATTCCTAGCGTACTGTTATTCCAAATAGATTTATACAAAAAAAAAAATAAATAAACATTTGTTTTGGAGGTCACTAAATGCTTGGAACTGTTGGCAACTTTAGCATAAATGAGCTAACTGAACCATCACTGGAAATAAGAAAAAATATAAATGCATTTATTCCTGATATAAATAACCCATACATGTACTTATGGTTTTAAAAAAGACATTTGATTTATAATTTTTATTTTTCATATATATGTATATTGCTTGCATGTGTTTATGTGTATATGTAAAGTGCACCTTTGTTGTGCAATGCCCACAGAGGTCAGAAGAGGGTGCAGATCCCCTGGAACAGGAGTTACTGATAGTTGTTAGCCACCATGTAAAGTGCTGGGAAATTAACCCAGGTCCTATGCAAGAGGACCAGTGCTCTTAACTGCTGAGTCATCTATACAGCCCGAAATTTTAACTTTTTAAAATGAAAAATTTAAAAGATAATATCTTTCAGGTTAGATTCACTGTATTAAAAACCTTCTAAAGGGACTTCTGAAAATCACAAACATCTCTTAAATTTCTACAATTTTGACTTTTACAGTATATTGTATATTTTGCATACTGTATATAGAATTTTCATGGTAGAATTAACATAGAAAGATACCTTTATTTCTTTTTTGGGGTGTTTTTGAGACAAAGTCTCCCTGTAGCCCCAGCTGGCCTGGAACTCACTCTGTAGACAAGGCTGGCCTTGAACTCATAGAGATCTGCCTGTCTCTGCCTCTGGAGTACTAGGATTAAAGGCGTGTGCCACCATGCTGGGCAGAAAAATACCTTTAATTTCCTCTGTTTTAGGAAATCAATTCATATGATATAATCCTTCACATCAAAAAGATAAAGGAAAAAATATCATGTGATGTTAACTGTAGATACAGAAAAATAGTGACGTTTCAATAGTCAATTATGATTAGAAACTATTCATAAAGCAAAAATAGAGTACAACTACCTTAACATATTAAAGAATATCGTTCAAAACCAGCAATTGTCATCATATGTGGTGAGAAATAACGAGTTCCTGCCTGTGCTGGATTGCTTCAGTGTCAACTTGACACACCTGGGTGGAGGGAGCCTTAATTGTGGGAATTTACTCCATTGAATTGGCCTGTGGCCAGGTCTGTGGAGCATTTTCTTGATTATTGAATGATGTGGGAGGGCCCAGCTCATTTTGAAAGGTGCCACCCCTGTGTAGGTGGTTCTGTACTGTATAAGAATGCAGGTTGAACATGTGTCAGGGAGTAAGCCAGTAAGAAGCATTCTTCCATGGTCTGTGTTTTAGTTCCTACCTCCAGGTTCCTGCCCTGAGTTCCTACCTTGCGCTCTGTCAGGGATAAACTGTGACCTGGGCTATGTAAGATGAATAAACCTTTTCCTCCCCAAGTTGCTTTTGGTCAGAGTGTTTTCTCATAGCAATTACAGGGAAACTAAAACCCTGCCCTAATATCAAGAGCCAGGGAAAAATATCCCCTTGTCACCAACCTTTTTTGGTATTGTTCTGGGCTCTACGGCTAATGGAAAAAGAAAACAAAACCACTGTTTGTGAAGAAAAAGAACTACCAGGAATAATAATTAATAGAAAATCTACAGAATATTAGGTTAACATGCCAAAACTAATTGCCTTTGTATATTCTAGAAAAGCAGAATTAGAATTTGAAATTAAAGCACATCAGTTATCTTAGTACCCCTATAATGAAAAATGTAGGTATATATATAATGCAGAATATACATTATATTTGGATAAATGTTAAAGAAAATATAAGAATCTAACAAGTAAGATTAAGCAAGAACTAAATAAATGCATAGATGTTCCATCTTACTATCCCAGAATACTCAATCCTGGGTTGTCAGTTCTTTGCATTTTGACTAATAGGCTCAATGAAGTTATGAAAAAAACTTTCAGGAAATTATATTCTATATGCCAATAAACTCATTATAAACTTTATATGGAAAATTAAAATATCCAGAATATCAACACAATTGTGAAAAAGATCAACAAAGTTGGAAGACTGATATCACCTGCTTTCAAGACTTATTACAAAGGTACATAATTACGGGAGAGTAGTATTGCAAAGACAACCGACAAGTCAATAAATGAAATTGAATATTTACTACAAGAATAGACTTATACCAAGACATGAACTGGTAATTGGCAGTGGAGAAACGCCAATCCAATGAAACAGAAGCAGAAAGATTGTAGGTGGAGGCTTAACACAGTTCACAAAAATTAGCTTCAAGTGGGTCATATGCACAAACAAAAATGTAAAGTTATAAATTCCTAGAGAAAACCATGTCCTTGGGATTGGTAATATCTTCCTCCATACTTCAGCATAAGCATAACCCATAAAAGGAAGAAACAATAAGTAAAGCTTCATTAACGTAAAAAATTTATGCTGTGTGGAAGACAATGTAAACAAATGATAAATTGTAGACTGACAAAAACTAATTCAAAAGACATAAACTACTCTTCAAATATATAAAGAACTCTTAAAACTCAACAATAAGGATACAAAATGCTCATCTTAAATTGGGTTTTAGACCATTCACTACACCAAAAAAGTCACATAGAAAATAAGCAAGACCAATAAAATATGATCCACACCATACATCATCAGGGGAATGTGGATGCAACCAGCTATGTGGTGCTGCTGCACAGTGCTTAGAATGTCCAAAATCTAGAGATCTGACAATATCAAATACTACAAGGGTTTGGGATTCTCATTAGTTGTTGATCTGGATGTAAAATATCACAGCCACAATGTTAGCAGTTCCATACAAATGGAGAAATCTTTCATCATAAAGAAGTGATAAATGAGTAGATTAATGTGTCTAACTTGTTTCTTTTCTTTTTTAGTTTTTGCTTTACTATTTTTATAGTTTTATTTTAAGTTGAACTTTAGAGTACACATAGCATTAAATTAATACAAGTTAAAGTTGTGATACCAAAAAAAAAGCATTAAATACAGTGATGCTGGCCATTGTGAGTCTACAGTACACAGTGCTCAGGTCAGGGCCTTGCTAGGACCACCTGAAGCACTGGTAGGAGCTGGGTGCTTCAGCCAGGCAGATTTTAGGATAGCTCTACTCTTGGGTTGCTGGATAATTGATTCTTTGGTTTGTGGCTGGGTGCAGTGGCCCTGTTTGCTGGGACAAAATGAGGGCCCGTTATTCTCTTGTTGGGTGTGGCTGTCGGGGGGGGGGGTGTCACCCTTCGTCCTTGTAGCCAGTAGTAAAACCTTGACTGGTGCCATTGTGAATCTAGAGTGTGCAGTGCTCAGGTCAGGGCCTTGCTAGGACCACCTGAAACACAGAACAGAAAGGGAAGAGTGAATTAGACTTCCAATATATAAACAAAATTGAAAGCCTGAAACCTAGACAAGTAAACAATGAGAAAAAAAAATAAGGCATCTTAAGGAGGCAAGCAAAGCAAGCCTTCAACACAGTGAAAAGACATTTGTGATTCACATCTAAATACAGGCAAAAAAAGGGATACCCACATGCCAGGGACGCGATGAAGGGACAACATGGGAAAGGTGCAGGATAATTTCACACCAAGCTCTATCAACCCTATAGGAGATTGCTACAGTGGGATCCCCCTGGGGGTGACCCAAGAAACAGATCTTATAAGAGCAATTGCAGACCTATGCAGAGAAATTAAAGAATATAAATATGGAGTCAGAGAACTAAGGAGAGAGAATGAAAAACTCAAGAAGGACCTAGAGGGAGACAATAACAAACTTCGGAAAGAACTAAAGGAAGAAAATGGCAAACTCCGGAAGGAAGTAGAAACACTGAAAAAGGAAGCCAACCAACGAAGTAAGGAGCACCAAAAAGAAATTGAGAAGCTCCAAAAGGAAGTGGAAATACTAAAGAAATCACAGGATGAAATGAAAAAGGAAAGAGAACACTCATCCAGTCAAGAGGTAAGGAATGGAAATAGCCTCAGAAATAGAATGGAGGAAGCAGAACAAAGAATATCAGACCTGGAAGAAAACATAGAGCAACTAAGAAGCTCAAATAAAGGTTATGAAACATTTAGGAAAATACACAAAAGTGGAACAACCAGGAAATATAGGACACTATGAAAAGATCAAACCTCCACATCATAGGAATAGAGGAAGGAGAAGAATCTCAAGAGAATAATATTGATCAGAACTTCAACAGAATAATAGATGAAAATTTCCCCAAACTAAAAAAAAAAGACAAACCCATACAAATACAAGAAGCACATAGAACTCCAAACAGACAATATCCTAAAAGAAACTCCCCATGCCATAGCATAGTTGAAATGCTAGACGCCCAAAACAAATTCTGAAAGCTACAAAAGAAATACAACAAGTCACATACTAGGGGAAACCCATTAGAATTACAACTGACTTCTCGGCGCAAACCATGAAAGCAAGAAGAACATGGAGCAAAGCATTCCCAGTGTTAAAGGACTATGGATGCCAACCCAGATTACTATACCCAGCAAAAATGTCAATTATAGTTGAAGGAGAGAGAAAATATTCCATGACATAACAAGATGATAGAATATATGTCTGGAAAATCAACTTTTCAGAAAATACTTGAAGCAATTCAAAGGGCAGAAGAGAGAAGCAAGTATCCCCAAGCACCTAGAAAGAGAAACTAATAAAAACATAACTGCAGAGGTAGAGACCAAGACTAAAAATGCAGATGGATAATAAGGTGAAAGGAAGCAACATCCATCTTTCAGCTATAACCTTAAACATAAATGGACTAAACTTGTCAATCAAGAGACATAGACTGGGAGATTGGATTAGGAAACAAAACCCATCTATATGCTGTCTACAAGAAACCCATCTCAATTTCAAGGATAGGCACAAACTTAAAGTGAAGGGATGGAAAAAAATATTCCAAGCAAATGGTACCAAAAAGAAAACAGGTGTTGCTATTTTAATATCAGACTAAATAGACTTCAAAGTAAAAGAAATCAAAATAGACAAAGACGGCCAGTACATCTTTATCAAAGGAAGAGCTGACCATGAAGATTTCACAATTATGAATATATATGCACCAAACTCTGGTGCACCAAACTTTATAAAGACAATTCTCCAGGACCTCAAGTCACACACTAACCCCATAATAGGGGACTTCAATACCCCACTGAGCGCTTTGGATGGGTAAACAGGACAAAGAATAAATAGAGAGACATCTGAAGTGAATGATATGATACACCAAACGGACCTCATAGAACTCTACTGAATATTCCACCCTAATACCAGAGAATACACTTTCTCCCCAGCACCCCAATGATCATCCTCAAAAATAGACCATATACTGAGACACAGGAAAAAACTCAACAAATACAAAAAGATTGAAATAATTTCATGCATTCTATCAGACCACAATGCAATAAAGCTCAATATCAACACCAGGAAAAGGCCTACAGCCTACAGGAACACATGGAGACTAAACAACACTCTCCTGAATAATGAATGGGTCAAAGAAGAAATAAAGAAAGAAATAAAAACATTCCTGGAACTGAAAAACAATGATAATACAACACAACAGAACCTATGGTACACGTTAAAAGCAGTCCTAAGAGGGAAGTTTACAGCCCTGAGTGCCTACATCAAAAAAACAGAAAGAGCACAAGTGAACAATCTAACACTGCAACTAAAAACACTTGAGAGACAAACAACAAATGAACCCTAAATGCAGCAGACAAGAAGAAATAACAAAAATCAGAGCAGAAATAAATGAAATAGAAATGAAGAAAACCATACCAAAAAAAAATCAATGAATCCAAAAGTTGGTCCTTTGAGAGAATAAACAAGATAGACAGACCTCTAGCCCAGTTAACCAAAAGAAAGAAGGAACAACTCCAAATCAATAGAATCTGTGATGAAAGGGGAAATATCACAACAGACAATGAAAAGATCCAGGCAATCCTATGGGAATACTCTACTAAGTTTGAAAACCTAGAAGAAATGAATGAATATCTGAAATCCTGGGAATACTCTACTATACTCTACTAAGTTTGAAAACCTAGAAGAAATGAATGAATATCTGAAATCCTGGGAATCACCAAAGCTCAACCAAGAAGATATAGACAGCTTAAACAGACCAATAACATATGAAGAAATTGAAGATGTAATAAGAAACCTCCCAACTAAAAAAAAGCCTAGGCCCAGATGGTTTCACAACAAAATTCTATAAAACATTTCAAAGAGAGTTACAACCATTATTACTCAAGCTGTTTAGAAGGATACAAACAGAAGGAATTCTCCCAAATTTATTCTAGGAAGCCAACATCACTCTAGTACCAAAACCAGGCAAAGGTACAACCAAAAAGAGAAATATAAACAAATTTTAGTAATGAACACAGATGCAAAATTTCTAAATAAAATACTTGCAAATTGCATACAGACCCACATCAAGAAGATCAATCATGACCAAGATGGATTCATACCAGAAAGGCAGGGATGGTTCAACTTACAAAAATCAATAAATATCATCAAATATATAAATGGACTGAAAGACAAAAACCACACGATCTTCTCAAATGATGCGGAAAAGCCCTTGACAAAATCCAGCATCCCTTCATGCTTAAAGTCCTAGAAGGAACTGGATTGGAGGGATCATTCATCAATGTAATCAAAGCCATATACAGTAAACCCACAGCCAATATCATCCTAAATGGGGAAATGACAGAAGCATTTCCCTTAAAGGTAGGAACTCTGCAAGGCTGCCCTCTGTCACCACTCCTCTTCAATATAGTGCTTGAAACACTTGCTAGGGCAATAAGGTAAGAAAGGACTTCTAATTGGAAAAGAGGAAGTCAAACTATCCCTTTTTGATGATGATATGGTCGTTTACTTAAGGGATGCTAAAATACTCCACCAGAAAACTCCTTGAAATGATTAAGAGCTTCAGTAAAGTGGCACACACACAAAATTAACCTAGAAAAATCAGTGGCATTTCTTTACACCAACAACAAGCAACTGAAGAAGGAATACAAGCAGACTTCCCAACTCATAATAGCCCCCAAAACAATAAATGAACAAACCCAACCAAAGACAGCAAAGATTTCTACAACAAAAATTTTAAACCCCGGAAGAAGGAAGTTGAAGAAACATCAGAAGATTGAAAAACCTCCCATGCTCTTGGATTGAGAAAATTAATATAGTAAAAATGTCTCTTGTACAGATTTAATGAAATCCCAGTAAAAATCCCCAAGAGTTTCTTCACAGGCTTGAAAAAAGTCCTTAATTTCATTTGGAAAAACAAAATACCCCGAATTGCCAAAGCAACTCTGAGTGAAAAGAGCAATACAGGGGGGATCTCTATACCAGACTTCAAACTATTCTACAGGGCTATAGTCATAAAAACAGCTTGGTACTGGCACAAAAAAGTCCAGTTGGACAATGGAACAAAACTGAAGATTCAATCCTGAGCACATACAATTTCAGCCATCTCATATTTGACAAGGGGGCCAAGAAGACACCATGGAGGAAAGACAGCATCTTCAGCAAGTGGTGCTGGCAAAGCTGGATCACCACTTGTAGAAGAATGAAATTAAACCCCTACATCTCGCCCTGTACAAAAGTCAATTCCAGATGGATCAAAGACCTCAGTGTGAAACCCCAAAATCTGGAGGCAATAGAAGAAAACTTGGCAGCAGACTACAAGACATAGGAACAGGAAAAGACTTCCTAAATCAGACAGCATCTGCACAAGAATTAAGATCGACAATAGACAAATGGGACCTCATTAAACTTAAAAGCTTCTGTAGATCAAAGAACAATAAAGGAAGCGAAAAGAAAACCCACAGAGTGGTAGGAAACCTTCACCACAGATACATCTGACAGAGCATTGATTTCCAGAGTATATAAACTACTCAAAAAACAAAGAAGGAAAAAAAATTAATCACTCAAAAGATGGAGTAAAGACCTGAATAGAGACTTCACAGGTGAGGAATTAGAGATGGCTGAGAAACGTCTTAAAAAGTGTTCAATGTCACTAATAATTAGGGAAATGCAAATTAAATCCACTTCAAGGTATCATCTCACTCCCATAAGACTGGCTAGGATCAAGAAAACAAATGATACCAAGTGCTGGAGAGGTTGTGGGGAAAGGGGAACACTCATCCATTGCTGGTGGGAATGTAAACTTGTACAGCCACTACGGAAAGCAGTGTGGAGAACCCTTGGAAGACTCTGACCCAGTCATACCAGTCCTGGGTATATACCCCCAAGACTCTTCTTACTGCAGAGATACATGCACAGCTATATTTATTGCAGCTCTGTTCACAATAGCAAAAATCTGGAACCAACCCAAATGCTCCTCAACAGATGAGTGGATAGAGAAAATGTGGTACATGTACACAATGGAGTTCTATGCAGCAGTAGAAAAAGACAACATCATGAACTTTGTAGGTAAATGGATGGAACTAGAAGATATTATGTTAAGTGAAGTAACACAGTCCCAGAAAAACAAAGGATGAATGGTATCCCTCATCTGTGGATGCTAGTGCCAATAACCCAATTTTAAATATTTTTTTTGTGGGGAGCGATGCATATTGGAAGGAACAACACCAACAACAGAAAAGACTGCATCAAAGAGTTGACTGAAAAGTGAATCTTGTGGGGTGGGAGGGTTGGGAGTTGGACACCATTCTATAACCGATTAATGTATATTTAATTGATGTGAGTTTAACAGGTATCCAAATTTGCCCAAACTTTCTCTACATATTATATGGCATTTTAGGACTTAGTAAAAGTAAAAATGTCTATACTAAACAACATTTGTTAAAAGGTTTTAATTAAAATGTTAATCATTTTAAGCTAATTGGAAATATAAATTGTCCACATTTGTTTTACTTAAAATTTGTATAGTAACATCATTGGGATTCATGTATACAAATGTTCTCTATAATTTTTGGGTTGTACAGTATCATCTTGTAACATTTTCTTTTACCTGTAGGATGATTTAACTTAAGAAATTAAGTTTGCTTCCCAAATTAACAACATGCAGTCAATGATAAACAGCTTGGGTAAATTTAATCTTGATTCCTGCCTATAGGTATGTGTAATACAACTGCCTTTTTGAGATTTATGGGTCAAAAAAATAAAAACCTAAAATGAAAAGGGGGGTACAGTTATCTATTAAACCTTTTGTCAAATTTTCAATTTAAATCTTAAAACTAACTATGGGAAAAGATTTGCATATTCCCACAGGTCAAAACGTCACTAACTTAATGGCTGAGAAGGAAAAGATACAGCCTGGCACTGTGTAGGGTGTACCAAGAAATACCAGCAGAGAAGTTGGACCATGTAAACATTAAAAGAATAAAAGCCTCAGACTGTTACAGGCATCAAACATCTCTGTAGATCCTATTTGTAACAACTGTTTATAATAAGCCCTAATGAACTTAACCTTCCAGGTGCCTCAAAGTTTTAATATGAGATACTTTCTTATCTCCTTTTCAAACAACAAAGAAAAACATGATGGTAATGAAGTCTTTCCATAACTGTAAATTAGAGCTGGCTGTTATAGAGATAATCTCTTATAAAGCCAGTATAACTGCTTTCTTTTTTAAAGATTTTTTTAAAATTTTATTTATTTCCGTATGTGTATGAATGTATTGTCTGCATGCAAGTCTGTGCACCCGTATCGTGCAACGCTGAGTTGAAGAGGGCATCGGACTCCTCTGGAACTGGAATTCTCCTGGAATTGGAGTTTCAGATGGCTCTCGGCCACCATGTGGGTGCTGGAGATCGAACCTGGGTCCTCTGCAAGAGCGGTTGGCGCTCTTAACCACTAGGCCATCACTCTAGTAACTGCTTTCTTTAATTGTCTAATAGACATAGGAACTGTGAAAGGATAATTCTCTATTCAGAGCCAAATATAATAATAAAGTCTTTATAAGCTATGTAATTAAGCAAAATATATTACTACAGGAGAGCTCTGATATCAGCAATGGATTATTCTGCCAAGGAGATGTTGGCTAGGGGGGACCAAGACCCCCCCCCCCAAAAAAAAGGTAAAGGCATTTTGCCTGTAAATTGGGATACCTGCAAGAAGAGATGTGGTAAGGCCCTGCTGTCGAAGACCTGGTGTAAGCATGGGAAAGATGTATTGAGACCACACTTGCAAGTGTACAGTTGGTCTCTGGAATGCTAGGGAGTGTTACCAAAGGCACTAAATCAATAAAGCAAATATTGGTCTCCTTGAGTCAAGCAAGACTCCTCCGTCAGCATCAGCTACACCTTGCCTGCCTGGAAATACTGTGCAGCAGTGGCAGCCATATGTCTGTATACCCAAAATCCAATTGGCTATTAACTCTCTCCTTGGAGCAATAATTCACGGCTGATGACACGAGCTTATGTCTTCTAGTGGTTAGGAGATGTTATAAGCCACAGAAACACCTTGCCATCTTTTACAGAAAAACTATAGTTCATAGATTAGCATACCATCCAAACATCTGTGTCTATACCAATGTAACCTACCATAATAATTAGTACCGTTTAAATGTCTGTATATTTAATTGCTTGTGCTTCATTAGTATGATTAAAAGGTTATTCCTGGATAAACTGCCAACCCATGAAAGGAAACAGCCTAAACTGATCAGAGTCCAAAATGGCATCTCCAGAGTAAGTAGACTGTTTTGCTTCTCGCCCACTTGTCCCCTTTTCTAAAGCCTAGGGAACAATCTGTGGAAGAGGGGTGCTCTCGTTTGTCTTCCATTGTTGTGGTGGTGCACGCCTTTAATCCTAGCACTTGGGAGGCAGAGGCAGGCAGATCTGTGTGAGTTCAAGGCCAGCCTGGTCTACAGAGTGAGTTTCAGGACAGCTGGGACTACAGGGAGACCCTGTCTCGAAAAAGACCAAAAAAAAAAAAAAAAAAAAAAAAAAAAAAAAAAAAGACAAAACACTCTGACTGACACCAACTTGGGGAGGAAAGAGTTTATTCAGCTTACATCTCCTGGGTCACAGTTCATCACTTAGGGAGCACAAGGCAGGAACTCAGGGCAGGAACCTGGAGGCAGGAGCTGAAGCACAAGCCATGGAGGAATGCTGTTTACTGGTTTGCTCCCCTGGCTCATGCCCAGCCCGCCTTCTTATACGGTACACAACAACCTGCCCTGAGTGGCACCACTCATTGTGGGCTGGGCCCTCCCACACTGCTCGACCATCAAGACAATACTCCACAGATGTGGCCACAGGCCAATCCAATGGAGCCAATTCCCCAATTGAGGCTCCCTCAACTCAGGTGTGTCAGGTTGACACTAAAGCTATCCAGCACAATGGGGCATGGCAGAATGTTAGGGCTGCGATTGGGGTGAATTGTGAAACTACAGCAATATAGACTGGGCTCTTATTTGATCAACATGCTTGTACATACAAGCCCCTCCAGCTGGACAATGGGGACCTTGGTCTGTATAAGTTTGGGCATAGCTACTTGCAAATTGGTTTTACCTGAAGGATGCTTTTATTCATTACTTATTGATTATTATTAAAAATGAATGAAAAAAATATGGTGATGCTTTAACATGGGAATTCCATTTTTTTCTCCAACTTGTATTACTTCAATATATATACATACATAAATTTATACATATATAAATATATATATATATATACATACATACATACATACATACATACACATATCACCTGAGTTGGACTATTTTCTTTCTTTCTTTTTTCTTTTTTCTTTTTCTTTTTTTTAACCAAAATGTCATCTATTGCCATACCACACTGAATGCACCTGATCTTGTCTAACTTGTTTTTAACATTAACTAATGACATATGTAAATATCACTTGATGTTATGTACATATGTATCATATGTATATTTTTGTTTTATTTAATTTTAAAATATTATTATAAAGAAAAATTAATTATATAATGCAATCCAGCAACTCTGTCTTTGTATTTACTTGAAAGAATTTAAAACTTATGTTTATATATAAATTATATAAAGATTTTTATAAAAATTTCCTTTGTATTTTCCAAAAATCGAAATTAGGTGTTAGCCAGGTTTTTGTTGCTATGAGAAAATACTTGAAAAAAAAAACTTAAAGAAAGATTTATTCTGACCTCTTGTTTCAGTCCTAGGCTGTTGGGTCACATGTCTGTGGTGAGGCAGTACATCATGGTGGGGAGGGCATTGCTAAGCAAAGAAAGAGCCAGGAAAGGCTGAAGGCAATGTGTGCCCTTCCAAGGCTAAAGCACAGTGACCTGTTTCCTTTTCTGTTCTTCCAAATCTAGTTTCAAGAGTTCTCAGCAGTATTGCCAGCTGACACAGAACTTTAATGTATGACCCTTGGGGATCTTTTTAGATCTAAACTAGACCCCAAAGTATCACATCCATTTCGTAATCCAAAATACATTAGTCTATCACCAAATCCCAAATTCTCAAATGCTCCAGCATTCTTCAAAAGCTCAAGTTTATCTTTAACATATATAACAGACTGCTTGAAATCTCGTAGGCAGGCTATGGTGGTACAGATAGGGGGGGCTCTAAATATGATTAAGGTGTCTTGTATGAAATGCACAGAATTTCAACAAAAATATATATTAAGAAGCTCAAGTTTACTCAATAGTTTCCCTTAAGTGTTAAGGCAAATTACTATCTGTGATCGTCATAAAAATTTAAAATAAGGTATTTATTTCTAACATACAGTGGCACATTCTGATTCTAAAATGGGGAAATGAAGGTATAAAATAGAGGGGTGGAACCAAAGCAAGATTGGAATCCAGCAGGGTGAACATTTAATCCCTTAGCTCCATGTTTAGCATCCAGGTACTCAGTGTAGTGTGTATACTTCCCCTCCTATAACCTTGAAAGTTGTAGCCCAAATGGACTTTCTCCTAGGATGGTTCATATTGCTTGCAGTTTCCCTCAGCAGAAACCAGAACTTCCTGGGGAACACCACTAGTAATTCAGATTCATGCTCATAGCTTAACACATTGCCCTCCTAGAGGCTGATTGCAGAGGCTCCAACTCTTGGTTTCACCACCATTGCTTGGTGAAATCTTCATAGAAACTTCTGTTGTTTACTTGTAAATCTCGAGGCCTCTCCTTAATCACTTTAATCTCACCTTTCCCATTGGTTACTTGTAAATATCTAGGCCTCTCCTTAATCACTTTAGTCTCCTTATGAAAGGGAGCCTCTCCTTCACATGCCTTGGCCACACCTTTAATCTTCCTAGTGTACTTTTCAGATCCAAACTCTACATTCTGCATTTCCTTCTGCCCCATTTGCTCTTTTTCACTGTAGATCTGCACAATATTCACCATTAACAGCCACGCCACCATTTCTACATTATGCGGTCTTGAAATATCCTCCACCAAAGACATTAGTCCATTGCTTTTCAACTTAGCATCAGGCAAGCATTTGGGTTGTGGGCAAACTGCTGCCAGACTCTTTATCAAAATATCCCAGTTGCTGCCTAAGTCTTTATTTTCCTCTGGAACCACATTTTTTGCAGCAATGCATTCTTCTAGACTTCTACTAGAATGGCCTGTTAAGCTCTGCTTACAGTAGTCAACAGCTTTTCTAGCCCAAAGTTCCAAAATCTTCCACATTTCTCCAAACATCCACATGGTCAGGTTCTTCACAGCCAACAGCTCACTCTCTGGTACCAAATAACTGTATTAGTCACTTTTCTGTTGCTGTAATAAAAAACCATGACCAAGGAACTTATAAAAGGAAGAGTTTATTTGAATGTATGATTGACAGTTCCAGGGAATTAGAGTCCATTGTGGTGGGAGGCATGGTGGCTGGAGCTGGAGCAGCAAGCCGAGGGTCACATCTCACAATGAGCACAGGAAGCAGAGAGAGAGAGCGACTGGAGACCACAAGGCTTGTTAAACTCACTAACCCTGCCCCCAGTGACATACTTCCTCTAGCACGGCCACACCTTCTAAGCCTTCCAAAAACAGTGCCACCAACTGGAGACAAAATGTCTGAATACTTAAAGCCT
Source organism: Rhizomys pruinosus (assembly GCA_009823505.1). Lineage (NCBI taxonomy): Eukaryota > Metazoa > Chordata > Mammalia > Rodentia > Spalacidae > Rhizomys > Rhizomys pruinosus. The sequence goes on along the minus strand of VZQC01011147.1, from coordinate 488,203 downwards.
ATGGGGGGACACTCATTCAAACCACCACAGTAAGTATATATCCTGATGTAAACACAGGAATCAAGTAAATTAAAAGGAACCAGAAGGTAAAGGGAAAGAGGGAACCTGAGGCAGAAGAGTAGTAGCTGATAGGTGTTACTAAGGTAGAAATGGGTAAAATCAGGAGATCTAAATGGGAGGGGGACAGGAAGGATTACCGAAGGAAATGTGGAAATAAAGGGAAAGAAAGAGCCCATGAGGAGTGGGAGTTTAGAATACTGGCATTATTAAGGGAGCAAAGGGAAAAATGGGCATACTGTAAATGGAGAAGACATGGAAGGAGGGCTAGACCAGGGGGAGGAAGGAGGAGAGTCAATAATGCCTCACTGGGGAAAAATACTTGAAGGAATCACATTAGTCTAACAATCTATTGACAAATTACACATACTCTACATGAGTCCATGTACAAAGCTGAAGGTTACATAACAAGAAACAGTACCAGACAGGAGAAACTTTCCCTTGGGTCATTGGCCAGGATAGTCCAAGAGACTATGCAAATTACACAGGCCGTTGCTGCAGTCTTCTCATATCTTGAAAGTAAGACCCTATTGATGAAGACAGGACATACTTTGGAGACAGGGATTAGATAAATGGAGCAGGAACTTACCAGGCAGGACACCACCTCTGCTGAAGGCTAACTCTCACAGTTTTGGAGAGCACCATGCAAACTACTAAGGAAGAACAGCAATCAATGGTCCAACATCAGCTTTAAGACCAAATATCCACATCAATGGCTGGCACAGCATACACCATAGATGCAGTGGTAGGCACTTTTATCTTGGAGGCCTTCAATGGCTAACTAATTGAACTTAAAGCCCACTTAGTGGGAGGAAAATCATGGGTGGTAGTGTAAACATAACCAGATGAACACAGCTGGAGTGGTCATAAATTTTAGAGATATTCCCAAGGTTGTCACATCCTTAGGCTAAGGTAACCTCTTATTAACTGTGTACTAGGTATTCTTATTTTTTACAAATATCCCAGACACCACTTAGAAAAAGGCTTCTTTTGCACCAGATGAAGAATAGTACAGAGTCCCACAACTGGATACACATAGACATTGTCTGTGAATTGCTCATGACTAAGTGACACATCTACAATACAACCTCTATACCTAAGGCTCAAACAACATAAAACAAAGGGCCAGGAGGACATTAATTAACTTCTTAACTCTTGTTAAGGAAGCTCCTCCATGCAATAGGAGACCAGGAACTCAAAAGGATTTCTCCTGTATTCAGCTTCACTCACGCAGGGTGTAGGGAACATTGCAGAAGAAGGGGTGGAAAGATTGTAAGAGCCAGGGATGTAGTGCAAGACTTAATGGAAATAAACACTACAAACTCCTTGGACCCCGTCCATAAGAACATAGCATTGGTATCAGCATGCGCAAGATCCTTGCAATCTCAATCAGAGAAAATCCCAGCATGGAACTGAGGAAATGGTTAGCAAAACCCAATCTTGGCTGAAGAAATATTGGCCGATGATTATTATTCGGTAAAGAAAGATTAGCCTTCTTTAAGAGAGGGATTCTGGATAGGCTGACTAGAGGTCAGAGGGTGAACTGGCACTGAGGAATGGCTGGGAAGTTTAATTTGGTATGCCAGGCCTTGACACAAAGGACAAATGTATGAACTCCTGGGTAGGCAGCAGCTGTGGGAGGGGCCAATGGAGAAGGGGGCATAAACGCAATTAAGACTGATTGAGTAGTTATGTATGAAACATACAAATTCAATAAAAAATAAGAGGAAATAAAAATATGACATGCAGGTCCTGTCTCAAAGCAAGACTTTGGGCTTTATGTTTGAAAACTTTAGAGATTTTTATGAAACATTTTTAAGAATTATTATTACTATAAGACTTAAAGCTCCTCTTCTGATAACTCGTACTTTATAGGCAATAGACAGTGGTACCAATTAAATCAGCAAGGGTACATCTTTTGACTCATGTGCTTAGCACTCACACCAGGAAAATTCATACGTTCAACTGCCAGAGATGAAAAGTCTTTCTCCTTCACATGGCTATCTCTCAGAGCAGTGGGTGCCACCAGAGTGCCTGTATTGCTTTCCTTGTGACTGCCATTGCGAAATTCTACTTTAACCTACTAAACAGGGTTCTTTTGTTTTAGCTGTAGAATTTTCTTTCCTTGGTCCCAGATGTAAATTAAATTTCTTTCTAAAACAATTAAAACATTTTTAACTCCTTCTTTGACAATTCATAGCTGTACATGGTGCACTCTAATCATTCCCTTCCCTCGCTAACATTGCTCCCACCCCTGCCAACTCTACCTCCATCTGTATTAGTCACTTTTCTGTTGCTGTGATAAAACCACCATGAGCAAGGGAACTTATAAAAGGAAGAGTTTATTTGAGCTTACGATTGACGGTTCCAGGGAATCAGAGTCCATTGTGGCAAGAAGCACGGTGGCCGGGGCTGGAGCAGCAAGACGAGGGTCACATCTCACAATGAGCACAGGAAGGAGAGAGAGAGAGAGAGAGAGAGAGAGAGAGAGAGAGAGAGAGAGAGAGAGAGAGAGAGAGAGAGAGAGAGAGACTGGAGACCACAAGGCTTGTTAAATTTACTAAGCCTGCCCCCAGTAACATACTTCCTCCAGCACGGCCACACCTTCTAAGACCTCCAAGAACAGTGCCACCAACTGGAGACAAAATGTCTGAATACTTAAAGCTTATGGGGGACACTCATTCAAACCACCACACCGTCCTACAGGTCACTTTCCTCTGTTCATGTCTCTTTGCTTTGCTTTTTCCTAGTCAATTTGTTGTTTTTTTTATTGGTCCTTCTCAATATTTTTCAAAGTACTCGCTAAGTACAATCTGCATTAGAATTTATCGGGTAGAGCATCAACAATTTATGAGGGTCCAGCTGCTGGGTCAGATTGAAACAAACCATCGTGTGTTGGGTTTGGGCAGCAGGCTGGAAAGTTTTTATAACTATTTAACTATTGATTTCTCTGCTTTAATTCCAGAAGAAAGAAATCAGAATAACCAAAGATGAGTCGTAGAATTCTGTATTAAGAACACCATCAAGTCAATATTATACTGAATGATAGATGAGAACTAATGCTCTATTGTGTCATAGGATACTAAATTTCTCATCATAAATACATTGAATGCCATCAGTAATAATATAATGGATAAGTGTCATTGAATGTTTATTTGTTGCATACGAACAGTGTTAAGACCTTTTACTACATGGTGATTTCACAGATATATGATAAGGACTATGAATGAGCACACGTGCCTAGAGTGTCCTGTGCACCCATGAAGTACAATTATCCCTGAGTTCACAATGCGATTTGACAGCAGAATTGGAAATTGAATCCAAGAGATTCATTTTTCTTCTGTCAATGATTATTAGAGTGATTTGAATTGATAAGGAGAAAACTTATTGTTTAATACCCAGCTCCAACATTCTTTCAGTTTTGAATTCTTCTTTGATTGCTTGTATAAGTCCTCTTAAAAATAATCAATTTTTCACAGCTTTTCATCTTTTCATATTTCCCAAGTAATTGTGCTTTATGGTTTTGATGAGCTTTGGGATTTGCTACCAAACTACTGTAAACTGGAGAAATTTCAGAAAATTCATTCAGAATCAAGGGAGTCTCTCTCATCTTTCCCTATACTTCTTCCTTAAAGCAGGGTATAAAGTCTACAATTGTCTGGCCTTGCCATGGAGCAGATTTTAAAACTCTCATATAAGATGTGCCCTCTGCAACCTTGCAGGAAGGAACAATCTTATCTCTGAAGATTTTTGTTTCTAAAGACAGAAGATTCTGAAAAAATATGTCTTGCTGAGTTTCTCTCTTTTTATTACATCAGCTCATATAATTTTTGTAGTTTTATATTTTCTATTACTATCCACTATATCACTGTAAAAATGTTTAACCCTTCTTTGGGTCTTTACTATCTTATGAAGTCTCCTGTGTCATGTGAAACTTACAAAATTCATTTGAATGGTTTCCTCTTATGAATCTGGTATTTGGTTTTTAAAATATTTTATTTATTATTTCTATTTTTTTGTATACAGACATTAATTATTCATATACATGTGTGACACATATATGTGTATGACACACATATGTATATGACACACACATATATATCTATATATATGACACACATTACATATATATACACATATATATGTAATTTTCTTTTTTTCTCTTCACCCCACCCCAGCCCAGATCATACATTCTGCCATACATATCCTTTATCTTTCTCTTGGTCTTTTTAAAGATTTTTTCTGCAAAAGGTTTATTTTATTGGACAGAATTTAACTATATCAGTCTGCTCTTTGACCCAGGCCTTATGTTTTTGTGGTTCCCTCCCTATTGTATTATTCCAAAATATGCCTATAGAAACATCATATAAGTGCCAGAATTATGTCCTCCAGGAACAAATTGTATGTTAACTCTGGTATATGTTTAGGAGTTCACATTTTTCCCTTTAATTTTTTTATTACACTAAAAGATGAATATATACCTTCCACCCATATACAATAATTAACATGTCTGAAAGTAAATGGTAAGTTAATTCTAGGGCCCATTAAGAGATTCACATAATAACATCATACTTGCTTTCAGATAGAAAGAAATGTAACAATAACATTGTGCAGCTTGCCTTTCAATTGAGGGATTTGATAGCAGCATCCACAAACGAGGGAAACCATTCCCTGTTTTTTTTTTTTTTGTTTTGTTTTTTTGTTTTTTTGTTTTTTTGTTTTTTTTTGGGAGGGGGGCTGTGTTACTTCACTTAGCATAGTGGCTTCAAGTTCCATTCATTTACCTGCAAAGTTCATGATGTCGTCTTTCTTTTTTTTAATTTTATTTATTTCTGTATGTGTATGAATGTACTGTCTGCATGCAAGTCTGTGCACCCATGTCATGCACTTTACCTCTGCATAGAACTCCATTGTATAGATGCACCACATTTTCGTTATATACTTGGCAGTTGAGGGGCATTTGGGTTGCTTTCAGCTCTTTAGTATTGTGAAGAGGGCGGAATAAAGAGAGATGTGCATGTATCTTTTCAGTAGGATGAGTCTTGTGGGTATATACCCAGGAGTGGTATGGGCTTGTCAGGTCGTAGGCTGATTTTGAATCTTTTAAGGCTTCTTCACACTGCTTCCCAAGTGATTGCATGAGTTTACATTCCCACCAGCAGTGGATGATATCTTAGAGTGGTTTTGATGTGTATTTCCTCAATTATTAACAGTTTTGAACACTTTTTAAGATGTTTCTCAGCCATATTTACTTTCTCATTTGTGAACTCTCTGTTCAGCTCTTTACTCCATCTTTTGAGTGACTCATTTGTTTTCTTTGTTTTTTGAGGAGTTTATATATTCTGGATGTTAATGCTCTGTCTGATGTATCACTGGTGAAGACTTCCTCCCATTCTGTGGGTTTTATCTTCACTTCCCTTATTGTTTCTGTAGCTATGCTGAAGCTTTTGAGTTTAATGAGGTCCCACTTGTCTGCTGTTGACTTTATTTGCTGTGAAGCTGCTGTCTGATTTAGAAAGTCTTTTCCCAGCACTCGGGAGGCAGAGGTAGGCAGATCTCTGTGAGTTCAAGGCCAGCCTGGTCTACATAGCGAGCTCCAGGCCAGGTGGGACTAAAGGGAGACCCTGTTTCCAAAAGACCAAAAAAAAGTCTTTTCTTATGTCTGTCTTTTTTTTTTTTTTTTTTTTTTTTTAATATGGAACGCTTCACGAATTTGTGTGTCATCCTTGCGCAGGGGCCATGCTAATCTCTATATCATTCCAATTTTAGTATATGTGCTGCTGAAGCGAGCACCCTATGTCTATGTCTTGTAGGTTGCTGCCAGCTTTTTCTTCTATCACCTTCAAAGTTTCAGGTTTCACCTTGAGGACTTTGATCCACTTGGGGTTGATTTTTGTACAAGGTGAGAGGTCGGGGTTTAATGTTCTTCTACATATGGTGATCCAGTTTTGCCAGGACACTTTGATGAGGATACTATTTCCTCCAATGAGGGTTTTGGTCTCTTTTATCGAATATGATGTGGCTGAAATTGTATGAGATCAAGTTTGGATCTTCACTTTTGTTCCCTTTGTCAATAGGTCTGTTTTTTTTGCCAGTACCAGGTGGTCTTTATGACTATAGCCCTGTAATACAGCTTGATGTCTGGTATGGTGATCCCACCTGTGCATTTAACTATTTGACTATAGCCCTGTAACACAGCTTGATATCCGGTATGGTGATCCCACCTGTGCTTTAACTATTTGGGGACTTTTATTTTTCCATATGAATTTAAGAATTTTTTCCAAATATGTAAAGAAACTGATGGAGATTTTAATTGGGGTTGCATTGAATCTGTATATTAATTTGGGTAGAATGGACATTTTTTACTATATTAATTTTTCCAATCCATGAGCATGGGAGGTTTCTCCATCTTTGATGTCTTTTTCAATCTCCTTCTTCAGGGATTTAAAATTTTTGTTGTAGAGATCTTTGGTATCTTTGGTTAGGTTTGTCCCTAGGTATTATATTTTTGGAGGCTATTGTAAGTGGGAAGGTCTCCTTATCTTCCTTCTCCAGTTGCTTGTTGGTGTAAAAAAGGCTACTGATTTTTGTAGGTTAATTTTGTATCCTGCCACTTTACTGAAACTCTTAATTGTTTCTAGGAGTTTTCTGGTGGAGTTTTTAACATCCCTCAGGTAAATTATCATATCTTCTGCAATCAGGGATAGTTTGACTTCCTCTTTTCCAATTAGTACTCCTTTAATTTCCCTTTCCTGCCTTATTGCTCTAGCACAGGTTTCAAGCATTATACAGAAGAGGAGTGTCTATAGGGGTCAGCCTTTCTGGGTCCTGCCTTTAAGGGGAAGGCTTCCAATTTTTCTCTGTTTAGGATGATGTTGGCTGTGGATTTGTTGTGTATGGCTTTGATTATATTTAGGAATGTTCCCTTCAGTCCAATTCCCTCTAGAACTTTAAACATGAAGGGATGTTGGATCTTGTCAAAGGCTTTTACTGCATCAATTGAGATGATTGTGTGACTTTTGTCTTTCAGTTCATTTATATGTTTTTTGATATTTATTGACTCACATATGTTGAACCTTCCCTATATCTCTGGTATGAATCCAACATGATATTGATGGCTGATCTTTTTTATGTGGGTCTATATGCAATTTGCAAGTGTTTTTTTGAAAATTTTTGCATGTGTGTTCATTAATGAGATAGGTTTACAGTTTTCTTTTTTGGTTATGTCTTTGGTTGGTTTTGGTATTAAGATGATGCTGGCTTCATAGAAGGAGTTTGGTAGATTTCCCTCTGTTTGTATCCTTCTGAATAGTTTGAGTAGTAATGGTTGTAAGACCTCTTTCAATGTTTTATAGAATTCTGCTGTGAAGCCATCTGGGCCTGAGTTTTTTTTTAGCTGGGATTTTTTTTAATTATGTGTTCAGTTTACTCAAATATTATGAGTCTGTTTAAACTGTCAATCTCTTTTTGGTTAAGCTTTGTTGGTTTCCAGGATTTCAGATATTCATCCATTTCTCTTAGTTTCCAAATTTAGTAGAGTACAGGATTTTGAAGTATTCTGGTATGATTGTCTGGATCTTTTCTTTATCTTTTGTGATGTTTCCCTTTTCATCATGAATACTATTAAGTTGGAGGTGCTCTTTCTTTTGGTTAACTGGGCTAGAGGTCTGTCTATCTTCTTTATCTTAAAAAAAGCTTTTGGATTCATTGATTTTTTAATTGTTTTCTTTATGTTTCATTGATTTCTGCTCTGATTTTTGTCATTTCTTCTTGTCTGTTGGGTTTAGGGTCCATTTGTCATTGTCTCTCAAGTGTTTTTAGCTGTAGTGTTAGATAATTTATTTGTTCCCTTTCTTTTTTCTTTTAATATGGGCACTTAGAGCTATAATGTTCCCTCTTAAGACTGATTTTAAAGTATCCCACAGGTTTTGTTGTGTTGTATTTTTTTTGGTAGGTTTCATGAGTACTTTTATTTCATTATTTCTTCCCTGACCCACTCATTATTCAGGATTGTGTTGTTTCGTTTCCATGTTTTCTTATAGCTTAGTTGGGTTTATTCTGGTGTTAATATTTAGCTTTATTGCACTGTGGTCTGATAGAATACATGAAATTATTTCAGTGCTTGTATATTTGTAGAGGTGTTTTCTGTGTCTCAGTACATGGTCGATATTGGAGGATGTTCCATGCGGTGCTGTGTAGAAAGTATATTCTCTAGGTGGATTATTTGGTAGATATCTGTGAGGTCCATTTGATGTATTGTGTTGTTCAATACAGATGTATCTCTGTTTATACTTTGTACAGTTGACCTATTTAATGGGCTACATGGGGCATTGAAATCCCCTACTATTAGTGTGCTGGAATCAATTTGTGCCTTGAGGTCCTGTGGAATTGTGTTTATAAAGTTTGGTGCACTGGAATTTGGTGCATATATATTCATGATTGTGAAATCTTCATGGTTAATTGTTCTTTTGATAAGGATGCAGTGATCCTCTTTCTCTCTTCTGAATTAGTTTTATGCTGAAGTCTAATTTGTCTGATAGCAACTCCTGCTTGGTTTTGGGTACCATTTGCTTGGAATAATTTTTTTCCATTCTTTCACTTTGAGTTGGTGTTTGTCCTTGAGGGTGAGATGGGTTTCTTGTAGAAAACATATAGATGGATTCTGATTCCTAATCTATTCTCCCAGTCTATGTCTTTTAATTGGTGTTTTTAGACCATTAATATTTAAGGTTAAGGTTATTATTGAGAGACGTGTGTTGCTTCCTTTCAACTTATTCTTTGCATTCTTGGCCTAGAATGCAAAGAATACACTATGATTCTTTTATTAATTTCTCTCTCTAGCTGCTTGGGGATAGTTGCTCCTTTCCTCTGCTCTTTGGATTGCTTTAAGTATTTTCTGAAGTGTTGGTTTTATGGCAAATATTCCTTCATTTTGTTTATGCCAAGAAATATTTTTCTTTCTCCTTCAATCATAATTGACATTTTTGCTGGGTATAGTAATCTGGGTTGGCATTTAAAGTTGTTTAGCACTGGAAATACTTTGGTCCATGTTCTTCTGGCTTTCATAGTTTGCACTGGGAAGTCAGCTGTGATTCTGATGGGTTTCCCCTTATATGTAATTTGTTGTTTTTCTCTTGTGGCTTTCAGTATTTTGTCTTTGTTATTTATTTATTTATTTATTTCTGTATGTGTATGAATGTACTTTCTGCATGCAAGTTTGTGCACCCGTGTCGTGCAATGCTGTGGAGGTCAGAAGAGGGTCTCGGATTCCCCTGGAACTGGAGTTCTCCTGGAATTGGAGTTTAAGACGGTTCTTGGCCGCCATGTGGGTGCTGGGGATTGAACCCAGGTCCTCTGTAAGAGCGGTTGGCGCTCTTAACTGCTAGGCCATCTCTCCAGCCCAGTATTTTGTCTTTGTTTTAAGCATCTAGCATTTTAACTATGATATGACATGGGGAATTTCTTTTCTGGTCTTATCTATTTGGTGTACTATGTACTTCTTGTATTTGTAAAGGTTTGTCTTTTCTCAGTTTGGGAAAATTTTCTTCTATGATCCTGTTGAAGATCTGATCAAGTCCATTGTCTTGGGATTCTTCTCCTTCCTCTATCCCTAGGATGAGGAGAATTGGTCCTTTCATAGTATCCCACATTTCCTGGTTGTTCAATTCTAGTGGTTTTTTTTTTTTAATTTTTCATAATCTTTACTTGAGCATTTTAGTTGTTCTGTGTTATCCTGCAGGTCTTATATTTTATTTTCTACTTTATCCATTCTGCTTCTGAGGCTTTCTCCCATTCTTCCATTGATTGGATGAAAGCTCCATTTCCTTTTTCATTTATTCCTGTGATTTCTTTAGTATTTCTATTTCTTTTTGGTGTTTGTGATTGTCTACTTGTAGGTCCTTGCTTCGTTGGTCTGTTTCTTTTGTCATTTCAGCCTGGGATCTTTTCAGTGTTTCCACTTCCTTCCAGAATTTGTCATTATGTCCCTCTAGTTCTTTTCGGAGTCTGTGTTTCTCTTCCACTAGTTATTTTCTGAGTTTGTGCTTCTCTTCTTCTAGCTCTTTTTGGTGTTTATCATTCTCTCCCTCTAGATCTTTCCATAGTTCATCATTCTTCCCTTCTAGATCCTTCCTGAGTTTTTCATTTTCTCCCCTTATGTCCCTGATTTTTTCTTTATATTCTTTAATTTCTTTGAAAATGTATATGACTGTTCCTCCTAGTTCCATATCTTGGTTTCCTTCCAGGAGGATCTCATTGTAGGGATATAGTACTGGTCAAGTTTGGTGTGGATTTATTATGGGCTTTTCCCATGTTATTTTTTAGTTGTGGCTTAGGCATGTGGGTTTATTTATTTATTTATTTATTTATTTATTTATTTTTGGATCTGGTGCTAGTCTCAATGTTATTATGGAGGATTGGTTGGTCACTCACTGTGTTTCCTGCAGTTCAGTTCCTCTCTGTTGGCTGTGCAACCTGGAATCACTAACACTGCACCCACTGGTTTGTCTGCACCATAACTCTACCAGCTTACTGTATCCTTTGCATCACTACTTCGTGTGTGTGGGGGGCTTCTCCTTTGCCTGTGCACCAGCCCCCTTAGCATCTGCTGTGCTCCCTCTGGCTGGCTTAGCATGGCTGTATGACTCTGCCCATGCCACTCATGGGCGAGGCGGGACGTGGTGTCCTGCCTGCTCCCCAATGCACACATCTAGTGTTGGTTTGCTGGTCCCCTGTGGTTTCCCTGCCCACCTGAAATTCTTTATTATTTTTTTTATTTTATGTATATGGATGTATTGCCTACACAGATATAAGTGCACCCATGTCGTGTAATGCCCATGGACATCAGAAAAGAGTGTGAGATCCCCTGGAACTGGAGTTATGGATGGTTGTTAGCTGCCAAGTGGGTACTGGGAATTGAACCAAGGTCCTCTGCAAGAACAGTCAATGCTCTTAACCACTGAGCCTTCTCTTCACCCCCAAATCTGGCATTTGTTATAGGGATCTCTTCTTCATTCACAAGAAAAGTGTCAACCAAGCTACTGAAGAGACAGAACATGACCAAGATTTCTCAGTGTACATATATGCCTCCTCCTTTATTGCATTCCCTCACCTTGATGTTGCATGTTTTTAAATTCTTCGGTGATTTCATTCTGAATATATATGTGCAAATAACACATTCTATCATTTTTATGAATTTAAAACTCAATGAAACAGTACAGGTTATATATTCCTTTTCTGAAACGCTTTGTACCAGAAATGTCTTATGTGGCAAGCTGTTTCATAAACAGTTAATACATCTTGCGACTTGATTGATTGGGGCATACTTCCAGAGCTAATGTTCAAGGAATGGACAAAAGAGCTATGCAATCAATGCAAGCATTATATCCAGAAGGCAAACCTCTGGGGCAAAACGTGTGTTCCTAAGTTCCTGAAAACACTCTGATTGGGCTGAAGCTATTCCAAGAAGAAGATCTTCCATTTTCGTTTTTTTAATATAATATTTTATTGATGTTTTGTGCATTTCGTACATCATTTTTCAGTTCAATTTAGACATATTCTCCTTCCCCTTTCCCCCACCCCACCCCAGTTCATGCATTCTGCCATACGCGTCCTGCGTCTCTTTCTCAGTCTCTTTCAAAGTTTTTCTCTTCAAAGGTTTATTATTTGGGGCAGAATTTAACTGTATCAGTCCATTCTTTGACCCAGTCCTTATGTTGTTGTGGTTCCCTCCCAATTGTATTGCTCCACAATATAGAATTAACTTACCATTTTCTTTCAGATATGGTAATTAATGTATATGGGTGGAAGATATATATTAATATTTTAGAGTAATACAAAATTAAGGGGAAAAATGTGAACTCCTAAACATATATTGAAGGTAACATACAGTTTATTCCTGGAGGACCTAATTCTGGTACATATATGAAATTTATATAAGCATATTTTGAAGCATATCTTTCTGATGAACATTAAAATTTAGTTTAGAGACAGGTTTGTCTGATAGCATCTATATACACTGTATTTCTCAACTTGTTATTGTATGTCTTAAGTGTTCTTGACACAGTATTTTCCTATGAGTTCAATTCATCCACTATTTTGGTACTGAATAAAAACTCAGGACTGAGAAGAATCTGCATCTGCGGACCACGAGTCTCTCAGATCCTCAAATTAGTCTCTGTTCTTTCAACTACTACAGTTTCATATTTGACTATTTCAAATTTTAAGAATATTTGCTTATATTATATTAAATTGTCCCCCCCCCAAATGGGACAATTTCAAATCTCACATATTCTGAAATCTGAGACTTTTTAGCACCAGGCTCCAGATCTGAGATTTCCTCATGTAATATTTAGATTAAGGAGGCTCCACTTCTATCCAGCTCATGAAACTTCTCATTAACCTCCTTCATATTAATGTCCTTCATTATCTCTGCATTACTGTAGGTATTCAGAGTTCATTTATTTTCAGTGGTGCACAATACTATATTACTGAATATATGACAAGCATTATTTCATTGTCCTTTCAATAGCATTTTATTGTTTGCTATATTATTCTGCTACATGTACTGTTTCCAAAAATATACACGTGATGTCTTCGGAATCATATGTCCAAGAGTTTCTAGTACATACCCCAGAGGAAAAGGGCTGGAAGGTAGGAAATGCATGTCCTGAAATTTACTCAGTGGCAACTCATGTCAGTAACATAGAAAAGAACTTATTTACCCCATTTATCTGAGTAAAGCTTAGTTGTATTCAGTGTCTCCAATTTCTCTCCAAATGATACAAATCATTAATTATGCTTAGTCTTCTCTATATTAGTGGAATTATCACATCTTTGACACTTTTCTCAGAATAGTCTTTCTATATTTCTAATTTCTAGTGACAGAGCAGGATGGGATCCCACTCTGAGTCTGTCATTTTCCAGAAATGTTTTTTTTCCCTTTTCTCACTGTGTGTTTAATAAACAGGCAAAGATTGCTTCCATCTCTTTGCTATTGTGAAAAGAGCAGTGATACACATGGACATGCAAATATCTCTGCAATAGAATGAATCCTTTGGATATAGACAAGGAATGATATGTATAGGTAAAATGGTCTAAGTGTCCCTCAACTGATGAGTGGATAATGAAAATGTGGTATATTTACACAACGGAGTTCTACTCAGTGGTTAAAAAAAGACAACATCTACCAGGTGGATGTTGGCCAGGGGATCCAAGGCCCCACAAAAGGTAAGGGCTCCTTGCCTCTAAGTTGGGATACCTACAGGAGGAGAGGCAATAAGACCCTGCTGCCGAAGACCTGATGTTAACATGGGAGGGATGTATTGAGACCACACATGCAAGTGTACAGATGGCCTCTGGAATGCCAGAGAGTGTTACCAAAGGCCACTAAACCAATAAAGCAAATATGGGTCTCCCTGAGTCAAGCAAGACTCCACCGTCAGCACCAGCTACACCTCACCTGCCTGGAAATACTGTGCAGCAGAGGCAGCCATGTGCCTGTATATCCCAAATCTAATTGGCTATTGGCTCTCCCCTTGGAGAAATAACCCATGGCTGATGCCACAAGCTTACATCCTCTACAGGTTAGGAGATGTTATAAGCCACAGTAAGACCCTGTCATATTTAACAGGGGGGAAAATTGTAATTCATGGATTAACATATCCAAACATGTGTCTATGCTAAAGTAACCTACCATAACTATTAGTGCTGCTTAAATACCTATATATCTAATTGCTTGTTCTTCATTAGTAGGATCGAAAGGTTATTCCTGGACAAACTGTCAGCCCATGAAAGGAAACAGCCAGAATTGACCAGAGTCCAAGTCAACAGCTCCAGAGAGAGTGGACTGTTTTACCTCTCATCCACCTGTGCCCCTTTTCTAAGCCTAGGGAACAACCTGCGGAAGAGGGGGCGTGGTAGAATGTAAGGGCTGCGATTGGGGTGAATGGTGAAACTACAGCAATGTAGTCTGGACACTCATTTGATCAACTTGATTGAACAAACAACCTGTCACCCCCCACTGGATGGTGGGGCTGTAGGTGTTTGGGCACAACAGCCTGCAGATAGGTTTTGCATGAAGGATGCTTGTACTCATGGATTATCACTTATAGCTAAAAATGAAAAAAAAACTGAGAGAAAGATGCAGGACAGTTATGGCAGAATGCATGATCTGGGATGGGGTGGGGGTGGGGGGGAGGGAAAGGGAAATAAGCCTGAACTGAATTGGAAAAATGTATGAAATGCACAAAGCATCAATAAAAACTAATTAAAAAAAAAAAAAAGACAACATCCAAATGAAATTGAGGATTTTTTTTCCAAGCCTGTGAAGAAGCTCTTGGGGATTTAAATTGGGATTGCATTAAATCCGTACACGAGTTTGGGTAGAATGGACATTTTTATTATATTTATTTTCCCAATCCATGAGCATGGGAGGTTTGTCCATCTTCTGATGTCTTCCTCAATTTCTTTCTTCAGGGGTTTAAAATTTTTGTTGTAGAGATCCTTGGTGACTTTGGTTAAGTTTGTTCTTAGGTATTTTATTGTTTTTGAGGCTATTGTGAGTGGAAAGGTCTCCTTGTATTCCTTCTTCAATTGCTTGTTGTTGGAAAAACAAAAGACAGCATCTTCAGTAAGTGGTGTTGGCAAAACTGGATCACTACTTGTAGAAGAATGAAATTAAATCCCTACCTCTCACCCTGTACAAAAGTCAATTCCAGATGGATCATAGACCTCAACGTGAAACCCAAAACTCTGGAGGTGATAGAAGAAAAAGTTAGCAGCAGACTACAAGAAATAGGGGTAGGAAAAGACTTCCTAATTCAGACAGCACCTGCACAAGAAATAAGATTGACAATTGACAAATAGGACTTCATTAAACTCAAAAGCTTCTGGACATCAAAAGAAACAATAAAGGAAGTGAAGAGAAAACCCATAGAGTGGGTGGAAACCTTCACTGCAGATACATCTGACAAAGCATTAATTTCCAGAGTATACAAGCTACTCAAAAAACAAAGAAGAAAGAAAACAAATGAATCACTCAAAAGATGGAGCAAAGAACTGAATAGAGACTTCATAGAGGAGAAATTAGAGATGACTGAGAAACATCTTCAAAACTGTTCAACATCACTAGTAATTAGGGGAATGCAAATTAAGACCACTCTAAGATATCATCTTACTCCAATAAGACTGGCCAGGATCAAGAAAACAAATGATATCAAGTGCTGGAGAGGTTGTGGGGAAAAGGGAACACTCATCCATTGCTGGTGGGAATGTAAACTTGTACAGCCACTATGGCAAGCAGTGTGGAGAACCCTTGGAAGACTCAAAATGAGCTTGCCATTTGACCCAGTCATACCACTCCTGGGTATTTACCCACAAGACTCATCTTACTGCAGAAATACATTCACAGCTATATTTATTGCAGCTCTGTTCACAATAGCAAAAAGGTGGAACCAACCCAAAATGCCCCTCAACTGATGAGTGGATAGAGAAAATGTGCTACATTTACACAATGGAGTTCTATGCAGCAGTAAAGAAAGACAACATCATGAACTTTGCAGGTAAATGGATGGAGCTAGAAGATATTATATTAAGTGAAGTAACACAGTCCCAGGAAAAACAAATGACGATTGGTATCCCTTATCTGTGGATGCTAGCGCCAATAACCCAGTTGTAAATATTTCTTATGGAGAGGGATGCATATTAAAAGAACAACAACAGAAAGACTGCATAAGAAAACTGACTGAAATGGTGAATCGGGAGGGTTGGAAGGGGTGGGAGAGGGACACATGTCTATATTTGAGTAATGTATATTTAACTGATGTGAGTTTAACAAGTATCCAATTTTGCCCAGACTCTGTCTACAGGTTACATGGTGTTTTAGGACTTAATAAAAGTAAATATGTGTATATTAAACAACACGGTTTAAAGGTTTTGATAAAAATGGTAATGCATCTGAGTTAATTGGAAATATAAATGATTGTTGTCCACATTTATTTTACTTAAAATCTGTATAACAATAACTTTGGAATTGGCACATACAAATGTTCTTTATAGTTTTTCTGTTGTACAGTATCATCTTGTAGCATTCTCTTTTACCTGTAGGATGATTTAGTTTAAGGAATTAAGTTTGCTTCCAAAGTTAACCACATACAGTCACCCAAAACAACTTGGGTGAATTTGATGAAATCTGCACCTTGATTCCTGCCTATAGGTATGTGTAATAGAACTTCCTTTTTGAGACTCATGGGTCAAAAAATAAAAACCTAAAATAAAAAGGGGCGGGATACAGATATATGAAACCTTTTTGTCAAAAACTTTGCAATTTAAATCTTAAAACTATGGGAAAAGATTTGTATGTTCCCACAGGTCAAAATGTCACCAACTTAACAGCTGAGAAAGAAAAGATACAGCTTTGTATTGTGCAGGATGTACTGGGAAGTGCCAGCAGAAATGTTGGCCCGTCTGAACATTGAATGGAAGAAAAGCCTCAGACTGCTACAGACATCAAACTCCTCTGTGGATCCTACTTATAACAACTATTTATAATGAGTCCTAATGAAGCTTACCTTTTGGGTGCCTCAAAGTTTTAATATGAGAAACTTTCTTACCTCCCCTTCATAGAACAAGGAGGAGGAATATGATGATGATGATGATGATGTCGTTCTCTAACTGTAAATTGGAACCAACTGTTATAGAGGTAATCTCTTATGAAACCAGTAAAACTGCCTTCTTTAATTGACTAATAGACATAGGAACTGTGAAAAGGATTATTCTTTATTCAGAAAAAAGACAACATCATGAAATATGCAGGTAACTGGATGATACTAGAAGCTGTTATGCTAAGCGAAGTAACACGGACTCAAAAAAATGACGTTTGTTGTTCCTCATCTGTGAATCCTAGTAACAAATACTTATATGTAAGTATACATCCTGATATAACTGCAGGAACCAGGTAAATGAAAAGGAGCCAGGAAGGTAAAGGGAATGAGGGAACCTGAAACACAAGACTAGTAGGTGACAGGAGTTACTAATGGGGGAATGAATAAAATCAGGGTAATTAACTAGGAGGGGAGAGGAAGTGTTAAAGAAAGAAAGGTGGGAATAAAGGAAAAAAAAAAAGGATTCCAAGAGATATGGGTCCTTAGGAGACTGGCAGTACAAAGGGAGAAACCGGGAGACTTTAAGTGGTTTCCATGGAGGGAGGGCTAGACTGGGAGAGAGGAGAGATAAAAAATAACTAGCTGAGGTGAAAAATCTGAAAGAATCATATTAATCTAACAATGTATTGACAAATTACATATACAGTAACTCTACATGAGTCCATGTGCAAAGCTGAAGGCTATGTAATAAGAAACGGTACCAACCAGGAGAAACCTTCCTTTGAGTTGTTGGCCAGGATAGTCCAAGAGACTCCCCAAATTGCACAGGCTATTGCCACAGCCCTTGATTGCCTCCCTGAACCTGAATGTAAGACCCTATTGCTAAAGACAGGACATAATTTATAACCAGATCTGGAGCAATGGAACTGGAACTGACCTGGAAGCCACCTCCCCTGAAGGCTACCTCTCAAATTCTGGAGAGCACTATGCAAGCCACTAAGGGTGGATATCAGTCAGTAGTCCAACATCAGCTTTAAGACCAAATACCCATGCCCTGATCACACAGCATATTACATCAGTGTAATAGTGGTACTTTTATCTTGGGGAAAATCAATGGCTAACTAATTGGACCTTAAGCCCAATCAAAGAGAGGATGCTCATGTGTGGTACTGCAAACATAGCCAGGTGCACAGGGCTGGAGAGGTCATAGATCTTAGCGAAATCCCCAAGGTTGATACACCCCTAGACTAATGTAACAGCTTACTACCTGAGATATCCAGAAACCAATAAGAAGATGCTTGTGAGTTCAAAGCCAGCCTGGTCTACAGAGTGAGTTCCAGGACAGCTGGGGCTACAGGGAGACCCTGTCTCGAAAAAAACAAAACAAAAAAAAAAACAAAAAAAAAGAAGATGCTTCTTTTACACCAGATGAAGAATATTACAGAGTCCCACAAATGGACACAGACTAACATGGTCTGTGACTTGCTCATGCCTAAGTGACAAATCTACAATGCAATCTGTACACATAAGCCCCACACAACATAGAACAAGGACCCAAGAGGGCATTAATTAACCTCTTAAGTCTTGTTAAGGAAGCTCCCTCATGCAATAGGAGGCCAGGAAATCAAAAGGGCATGAATGTCCAAACCATGAAGATTAGGAATGTACTGAGTGTGGTTCTATGGACAGGTCACCAATATTCAGCTTCCCCCACCCAGGGCTCAGGGAACATTGCAGAAGAGGGGGCAGAAAGATTGTAAGAGCCAGGAAGGTGGTGTAAGACCAAATGGAAATGAATCCTACAAGCTCCTGGGACCCTGTTTGAACCTACAGCATTGGTACCAGCATGCACAAGACCCATGAAAGCTCGGCTGGGCAAAAACCCAGCACAGAACTGCAGAAATGGGTAGCAGAAACCAATCTTGGCTGAAGAAATATTGGGAGTTGATTCTGGTTGGTTGAGAAAGAACTAGCCTTTTTTTTCAAATTTTATTTTATTTTATTTTTTCACATTTTCCCTTTAATTTTGTATTTCTCTAATATATGAATACATACCCTCCATACATATACCACAATTACAAAGTCTGAAAATAAGTGGTCAGTTAATTCTAGAGCCCATTAAGGAATCCACATTATAACAGCATAGTTGCCTTCAGATAAAAAGAAATATAACATTAATGCTTCTCAGTTTGCCTTTCAACTAGGGATTTGGTGCTCGCATCTACAAATGAGAACTAGCCTTCTTTAGGAATGGGACTCCAGATAGGCTGACTAGAGCTCTGGGGATGAGCTGGAATTGAGGAGTGGGCGGGGAGAGTAGTTTGGCACAATGGACTGTAGCAAAAATGACTGAATATGTGAACTCCGTGGGGTGAGGGGAGGGGTTTCCTGGAGGTGTCAGTGAAGAAGAGGGTGTAAAGGCAATTAAGACTGACTGAAAAATTATGTATGAAACAAATAAAAATTCAATAAAATTATTTATAATAAAATTAAAAAAATAAAAAATGTATAAAAGATCAATAACATTTTTTAAAATAAAAAAATAAATAAATGGACAAAAGAGAGGCTGAACCTCAAGAGGAGACAAACATAAACTGATGATTACAATATAGTGCTCCAAGCCCCACGCAAAGGGGTCCCTAATCAAGGTTTAATTAAAAATGGCACATACACCAGAAAATGCCAAGTCTCCTGGGGGTGACAGGATTTTCCTCTCACTGCCAACCTACAAACACGTCTCAACACACACAGGCCGCCTGGTTGGCCTAGCCTCACCTACCCTCTCTGCCCAAGAAAGGACCCCAAACCCTCTATACCGGGCTTCTGTGGCTGTCCGACCTTCGACCCCAGATGCAAGTCCCCCGTGGGCTTCAGATCCAAGGAATGCCTGGTGAGTGGCAGCCCTGAGGGTAGCCCAGTGCTTAGTCCCAGCCGAAGAGCTGCGTAGGCAGTGCCAGCCTTACCTTGCAGGGGGGCATGGGCAACTGCCATCTTTGAGTTCTCCAAGACAGGCAACAATTCAAGAATGTTGCCCACCTAGCCATGGATCTCTGGGAAAACACAACCCTTGTCTCTTGTCTGCTTTTGTCTCCTGCTTAAGTACAAAGAAGAGGCAGTGGTCAGATTTGTTCTGGAACATAGAAGTGGGGAGTGATGATCTTGGGAAGGGGAACAGATAGAATGAAACTGGGATGGCAGCCTTGGAGGCCAGGTGGGGAGGAAAAGGCCCACAGCACCACCCTAGTGCTGAGACCAAGGCACTTGGCTCAGTCTCCTGCTCCCACTATGCAGTGGCCCAGAGGCTGTTTTCTGGTTAAGCCTCTGGAAAAACCTTTTGCCAAACTCGTAAGCGCTGATCTTGATGGGACACAAGGGATCAGCCTTGATGATTCTTACAGCCTCCACAGCTCCCAGCGCCACTGCCCCTGCATCTTCACCATGTCAAAGGGTAGTGTGAAAGTGGCAGCCACTGTTCCTGAGATGCCACCAGCCACGAAAGCTGATGCCCACTGATGTTTGGACTTTTGGTCTCAGCCCATTCAGCCAGCTCTTTGCCTGTTCATAGTTGAACTAATGCTTAGTGGAGAAGGGTATGTCTGGAAAGGCTGTGGGATCCCAGCCTAGCCACGGCGAGTGCCAGCCCCCCTGAGCCACTGACCTTGAACAAAGATGGCTAGCTAGCTTCTGGTGTGATGCCACTGAGCCTGCAGCTTGATCAGAACTAGCTCCAAGGGGCTGATCACTGTCACAGGGCCCACTGAGATGAAGAGGCATGGGAAAATAGTGCAAAGAGACTGGGCTACAGGTCCTACATGTCAGAGTCCAGATTTGTCCCCACCCCCAGAAGTTAGGGCTGGGAACCAGGAATGATAGGGCTGGGACCCAGGAAGGGCAGAGTGAGATCAAGGGCTGGGGAGTGTGCTCACTTTGGGCCAATGCACCAGCCAACGTGGGTGCATAGAGGTCAGAGGTCAGGGCTCAACCACATAGGAAGACCTTGAGCTGCTCATAGGCAATGAAGTAGACAGCAGTGACTGGTACAGTCATCATCCTAGGGTGATCAAACCCAGGAATGCTTGTTATTGGCAACTATGTCACAAATTTGCTATGAGAATAAAAATATAATATGCATGCACTTTAAAAGAATTCTAACTCACAGAAATACGTTAGCTATCACTTTTTAATATTTTATTTGCTAGCGCTTTATGCCTAGCTTATTCATTATTATTAGTGGTTTACACAATGCTTGATTAGATTTATTATGCTTGCTGATTTTCCTGCTTACCGTGGTTTCTTGCACCCTGCTACCTCATTAACATAAATTTCTAACCTCCTTCCTGAATGGTGTTCTAATCATTTCTTTGATAAGTATTTGCAAGTGGTAATTTAAGAAAAATTGGACATATTTTTCTTGTGCTTTGCTTCTGTATTGTGATTTAGCTCTGCATAGAATTTCAGATTGAATATTTTAACTCAGACCTTGAAAGCTTC
Organism: Rhizomys pruinosus; assembly: GCA_009823505.1. Taxonomy (NCBI): domain Eukaryota; kingdom Metazoa; phylum Chordata; class Mammalia; order Rodentia; family Spalacidae; genus Rhizomys; species Rhizomys pruinosus. The sequence continues at coordinate 467,054 of VZQC01011147.1, read as the reverse complement.
ATTGTCTCCTCCCTCTTTTACAGTTAATGAGCAGCCTTCTAACAATCTGCTTTGTTTACTTGACTATGGCCCTGTATTTTTTCCCTCTGAATGCTTTTAAAATGGTTTCTTTGATTTTGAGCCATATATATTCATTCTTAAGTCCGAAACTTTGTTTTCTTAATTTTGGATATTTCACAAATATATTTTTCTCCACAAACCACTTTATATTTCCTGTAACATATGCCCACATGAAATTTTAACAGCTAAGGGAACAGAAACTCAGAGATGATTGCAATTTCAATCATAAACACTCACAAAATAATTATCTACAGTGAGTCAATGGATGTACATCTTAGTAATATCTTAGTAGTGATAGTAACAGTATGAAGGAATATGATTCATGTACTGTGTGGAAAAGATATTTGAAACATGAGAGAATCTTGAAAATTAAAGATTCATGGAAGGCTATATGTTATTATACTTCTCACATTAACATGCTAAAGTTTCAATGGAGGAAAGATTATTTCAGATTTTGGAGAGGTTTGGGGATGGTTCAGCAGGGAAACTGAGTAGCTCTCCCTGTCTATATGTCTATTGGGGTTCTGGTTAAAATCTTTTTGTTGTCCATTAATGATTCTATTTCAAATATTCAAATGATATTCATCTGTAGTGTTCTGAATAATGAGTCCATGTTAGAATCCTCTGAACATATATATATATATATATATATTTATCTATCTATTTATCTATCACCTACATACCCACCTATTATCTATAATATAAGTATTATATATCATAATATATAATATATAATATATATATATATATGACTATATATGAACATATATTAATTATGCATATATTTAATCTTATAATATGAGAGTTGACGTAATTCTTGAGGGAACAGGACTCCATGAGCAGATTGTAACTGTGGTTACATGTATCATAACTGAGAGGCGAGGGAAAGTCCCTTTTATAAAGAACAAAGCAATTAATGTGAGGATAAGGCAGTGACAAAACAAGTCAAAGGACCCTTGAGATCCCCCAGACTTCATTTTGGAGCTCATGGTTCTTCAGACCTAGGAAAATCATTTCAGTTATTTTTCTGGTACTACAGTTGAAAGTAGTTTTAAAACCAGTTCATGTATAACGAAGTTGATGCTGCTGCAGTATTTGAGGGGTTCCACTTTGCATTATTATTCTATTCTAGTTCTGGTGATCTGTGTATTTAATATTTCACCTTGGTAATTTTTTTTTATTTTTAGTTATGTGGATGAACTGGAACTGTCTGCATGTAGGTTTTGCATCCCGTGGCGTGTCAAGCCGCGAGGTCAGGAATAGGTCTGCAGATTCCCCTGAACTGGGGTTCTCCTGTGAATTGGAGTTACAGCGGCTCAGCACGCCATGTGTGGTGGTCTGGGGATCAAACCCGATTCCTCCTGCAGAGCGTCGGTGCTCGTAACTGCTAGGGACTATCCTCACCCTCAGTATTTCACCTTATTATCTAAGGTTGCTGTGTAACGTGACACTGTTTGAGGTTAAGAATGGAGAACATGGTTACAAATTATAACCAGAGAGATTGACAGTAAGCTTCTTGGAAATAGGAATGCTGGGTTGGAGTGTATTAGAGACACTCTAAGTCAAATTCACACAGGGCAAACAGGGAAATTTCATTGAGTACCTAGTGTATGCTTTAAAAATGAACAGATCAGAGGCAGCCATGTGCCTGTATATGCCAAATCTAATTGGCTATTGGCTCTCCCCTTGGAGAAATAACCCAATGGCTGATGCCACAAGCTTACATCCGTCTACATGAGTTAGATGTTATAAAGCCAGAAGATCCCTGTCCATATTTTAACAGGGTGGGAGGGGGTAAATTGTAATTCATGGATTACATATCCAAACATGTGTCTTGCTAATGTAAAACCACCATAACTTAGTGCTGCTTAAACTACACTATATATTCTATTGCTTTTTCTTCTTATTAGGATCGAAGTTTAATTCCGGACAAACAAACTGCAGCCCTGTCATGAAAGGGAAACAGCCAAAGAATTGAAACCAGAGTCAAGTCAACACTCCAGAGAGCGTGGACTGTTTTTTACCTCTCATCCACTTTGCCCCTTTTCTCAAGCCTAGGGACAACCCTGTGGAAGAGGGGGCTGTAGAATGTAAGGGCTGACTATTGGGGTTAAATGGTGAAAACTACAGCAATGTGTCTGGGACACTTCTGTGATCCAACTTGATTGAACAAACAACCTGTCACCCTCCCTGGATGGTGGGACTGTAAGGTGTTTGGGCCAATCACCGCAGATGGTTTTCCCCATGAAGGATGTTGGTATTCATGGATTATCATTATAGCTAAAATGAAAAAAAAAAAAACATTGAGACGAAGGATGCAGGAAAGTTCGTTTGGCAGAATGCTTATCTGGATGGGGTGGGGGTGGGGGTGGGAGGAGAAGTGAATAAGCTGAACTGATTGGAAAAAAAATGTAGGAAAGCACAAAGCAATCAATAAAAATGTTATTTAAAAAAATTAAATATCTAGAAGCTAAAGAAAGCTGGTGTATGCTATAGATAAGAGGAGGAGAGTTAGCAAACACGTCTTGCTCTGATGTTTCTATAAGCCTTGAAAATTTTCTCATCTCATACCTGTTTATGGATGGACTCATATATCAGTGTGTTATTCAATATCCTCCACTGATCCTCATACTTATATTAGTGGAGAAAAATTGCCTGTTTTATCTATAACTGGGGATGGGTACATTGGTATTTGTTGTATAGTTATGACATATAATCACACACATAATCATATGTATTTTCTGATCAAGGAGTCTATTTTTAAATGTCCTGTTCTAGCCAGAGTTATAATTGAAAATTACAATTGTTACTCTTAGAAAAATAGCCTATGCTCTTAAATAGGTTATTTTGTATGCAGCATGTGTTTGCATTGTGTAAACCAGCATGTCTAAATGGGTTATATTGAATAATAATATCCTACATCCTTTAGCACTGCAGATCCCAGATGTAGAGTGACACTTCCACTCCAATTTCTGATTTTGGAAGATCTTGTTGGCCCATTCATGGAGTTATTAGGAAGCTATCCCAGATTGGCTTCAAGTGAGCATGATGTGGAGCCAACTCATGAACTATAAGTATAATTTATGTACCTATGCAAGCTGGTTTTCATGAGGAAATTAAACTGTTTTACTAGAAAGCTATTATCATAGTATGTTGATTATGGTACTTGCAACATTACATACTAGAGTACATGGACATGATTCAATATGACTTTTTCGTATACTCTAAGTGTGAAAAAAAAAAAACTAATGTTAAAGGTGGTACAAAATCCATGCTCAATACACATTTGTTTTTCATTCTGATCATCCCTGGCAAATATCTATGTCAGAGGATGTCTTAGATTTGTTTTCTGTTCCTGTGATAAAATACCCTGATCAATCAACTTAAAGAAAAAAGGGCTTATTTGGCTCACAATTCCTGGTTATATTTTATCATTGTGGGAAAATTAAGAATTTGAAAATAGTCATATTATAACTATGTTCAAGGACAGAGAACAATGAATTAATGTATTTATGCCCAAGTTCCAACCACAGTCAAGATGGGTTTTCCTCATCATTGAATATAAGACATAGAGAAATCAGTTTCAAATTGGCCAGGAAACTCACTCATAAGCTAGAAGATGTTATTCAGACTGTGGGGAATAAAAGACCTCAGTGGTCTTACCTAGCCCTGGATCCTGCATGCCACCATTCTGACAAGTCTAGCAAGATGTGCCCACTGCAGTGGTGCAATAATGATCGACAGTTATGGTGATCACCAACCACTTTCTGATTGGATATGAGGTCTGCCCCACAGGAGATCTTTCATGCCTGTTATTATAAATGAGGTAAAAAAAAAAAAAAATCCATGAGTGAGGAGATAATAGGCCCTACAGGGGAGCCTACTACTATTGTTTTCCTAAATAGTCATGCTGTCAAAGATTGTCTTTTAAATATTTATTTGGGCTGGAGAGATGGCCTAGTGGTTAAGAGTGCTGACCGCTCTTGCAGAGGACCCGGGTTCGATCCCCAGCACCCACATGGCGGCCGAGAACTGTCTGAAACTCCAATTCCAGGAGAACTCCAGTTCCAGGGGAATCCGACACCCTCTTCTGACCTCCATGGCATTGCACGACATGGGGGCACAAACTTGCATGCAGACAGTACATTGATACACATACAGAAATAAATAAAATTAATAAAAAAATTTAAATATTTATTTTCATACTTGTAGAGTTGGACTGTTCCCAACCTGGTGAGAGAAGCTTCTATAAAAAGTAGATTAAGGCAGAGACTCCTAATTGGCCAACACGCAGATTATAATTGTGAGTACTCATCGATGAATGGGTCATCTATATTAATTTCCTCCTCTATGAGGCTCAGGAAACATATAAGAAGAAAGGGTAGAGAGGATGTAAGAGCCAGTGGATGAAGAAGAAACCTGAGGAAATGATGACTTCTGGACATGATGTGACTGTTGCACACATATACCACAGCAGCCGTGACAATTTATGTAACCTGCAAAAGATCAAGTCACATACAGTTACAGCATGAATGAGGGAGGCTTTTCCATGACCACACCCATAGTAATGTAGCTGCTGATAGCTGAAGACTACTGAGGTAGTATAACTAAATTTCCTTCTGGGAGGCATAAAGAACATTTGCCCCCTCCCCTCTTGGTCTCTACAACAAGGTATGATTTCACCAAACTACAGTATGGGAAACCAGTGAGTTTATTGGGCTTACATACAGACTGGTGTGTGAGGGTTTATTTACAGGAATGTGGGTGCTCCCTTCCTAAGGCCACACTGGAAAGTCTTCATCCAAGTATGGGTGTTGATGGATGTTGACTTCCCACAGCATCACAAAATCACCAGAGAGATTTCCCTCTGCTTCTTCAGTTTATGCACCCTTAGCAATTCATCCTCTTGCAACTAGGGTCGACTGGTTAGTTGGGAGTGTGGCTGACCCTCCCTGACCTTCCTCACAGGCAATGACCATAGCTGTGATGATCCTAGGAAGAAGGTGCGACCAAGCTTGAGAAGATGATGTCTGTCCATGGTCTGTTTATGAGAGGACAGTTCTAGGCAACAGGACAGAGACTTGACTGTTGGTACATTGACCATGCTGCATGGTGATCCCACACCCATGCACATACAGGGAGCACTTATTGGACTCAGGGTTATTAACAAAGATTTACAAAGGAAGAAGACATGAGGTTGGGAGGGCAAAGAGCTGGGGAGAACTAGGAAGAGTTTGGGAGCACTAGGAAGAGTTGGAGAGAGTTAGTAGTAGATGGATAAGATCAAAATACTTTGTATGCATACTTCATATGCATATATAATTCAAAGAATAAGCAAAAGCAAAAAAGTATTATATTCTTTAAGATGAAGAGTCATGCCTCATCAGTTAACAAAATCAAGATAATCTCCTATAGCCATACACAGAGGCTTACCTACTAGATGATTCTAGATTCTGCAACATTGAAAATGAAAATTAACCATTACAATGGGACTAGAATGTTTTTCAGGTAAAAAAGATGCAAACTATCAAGGGATATATTGGCATTGGGGGTGGAAATAACCTGTTATAGCTTGGAATTTGCTCTGAAATTTGACTTAGAAATTAGAATCTGTATTGATTCAGTAGACCTTTTATGTGGAAGGTTTAGTACCAAGGTTCAGACCTTGGTGAACCACACCAGGGTGATCTTAGAGGAGAATGCTCATGCTCTTCATATAGAAAGCTAAAATCCTTTCCATCATCTCCATGGTCATTCTGACTATGTTTGAAGATTTCACAGAGATCTCAACACCCTTATTTTTGGTGCTAAGAAACTCGCTGCCTCTTTCATGTATACAAGCCCTTTGACTCACTGCTTCACACTTTTCCTGGGTCCAGCCACATTGTAACTATGTCTCCTGCCAGATGTGTCCCTCTCAAGAGCTGTGTGGTAGCCTCCTGATTCATTTGGATGTCATAGGGATTCACAGCTTCACAGTTTCAGGAGTTGCTGTTTGTTGGTGGAGTCAACTCTCAACCCCTGGAATCCTGCCATAAGCCTTGTCACAGATCATCTCAAAGTTGGTCAGTTACCTCACCCAGACATGTCTTTTGGATATTACCTCTATCTTTCACAACTGCTTTTAAGAGTATGTAGGGTTTTATGTTTCTTTCTCCTTGTGTCTCAACTTCTTTTTATTGTTTTCCAATTGTTTTCATCTCTGGGCTACATTCTAGGTACCTTTTTAAATTTTTTTAATTTTTTATTGTTATTAAACTTTTTCCATACATCATACATTATTTCTCAATCCAATTTAGAGTCATTTCCCTTTCCATGAACCCCAACCCACCTGAGTTCGTGCACTCTGAAATACATATCTTGTAACTTTTTCTGAGTCTTTCCAGAGTTGTTGTTTTTCCAAGCAGAGGCTTATTGTTTTAGGGAGAACTTCCTTCACTGTTTAAGTCTTTTTTTTCAGTTCTTTTGTTGTTGTTCTCTCCAACTTGTATTCTATCTATCTGTCTATCTATCTGTCTATCTATCTATCTATCTATCTATCTATCTATCTATCTATCTATCTATCTATCTATCTACCTACCTATCCATCTATCATCTCTCTATCTCTATCTGTCTATCTATCTGTCTATCTATCTATCTATCTATCTATCTATCTATCTATCTATCTACCTACCTACCTACCTATCCATCTATCATCTCTCTATCTCTATCTATCTATCTATCTATCTATCTATCTATCTATCTATCTATCTATCATGATGTCATGTTTTCCTTAAGGAAACGTTTGAAGGCTCCACCTTGGCAAGCCCAAACTACCATCAATCTTGCCCTTGTGCTCCACACTGGGGTCTTTCCTTCCCATGGTCACTTAAATGAGGTCCAGTAAGCACACATCCTATCTTGATACCTGTGCTGGATAGCTTTAGTGTCAACTTGACACACATGGGTTGAGGGATCCTCAATTGGGGAATTGGCTCCATTGGATTGGCCTGTGGCCACATCTGTGGAGTATTGTCTTGATGGTCCAGCAGTGTGGGAGGGCCCAGCCCACAATGAGTGGTGCCACCCTGGGCAGGTTGTTGTGTACCATATAAGAAGGCGGGCTGGGCATGAGCCGGAGGAGCAAGCCAGTGAACAGCATTCCTCCATGGCCTCTGCTTCAGCACCTGCTTCCAGGTTCCTGCCCTGAGTTCCTGCCTTGTGCTTCCTAAGTGATGAACTGTGACCCAGGAGATGTAAGCTGAATAAACCCTTTCCTTCCCAAGTTGGTGTCGGTCAGAGTGTTTTGTCACAGCAATGGAAGACAAACTAGAACAATATCCCTGTACTGGCCTCCATGATACAGTCTGGGTAGTCCAACAATGCCAGTCTATACTCTGAAGAGGCTGAAATCATAGTAGCTGCTCAGTCCACAAGCTGGCTATCTCAGCAGTCCCCATCTGGCATTGAAGGTTTGTAGGATTCTTGGAGAGACATGAGTCTTCAGTTCATATTGGAGGGTTAAAAAGCTGTGTCTCATGTCTTTGAAGAGTGGCAAAAGCAGTGGCAGCCACAGAGTAGAAGCACTTGCCAGTAAGAATTGATGACAGGCCAAACAACAATGCTCTCTCTTTTTTTCTTTTTGTCTTTTTACTAAGATCTCAAGTTTTATATCAGAAGTACAATTTCTCAGGCCTTACTGATTATTTATTTCTGGTTTTACTTTCCTTTTGGATGCTTAAAGCCACATAGTTAGCCCAGATTAACCTAAGTTTTTGTTTTCTTAAGATCAGTTGAGTATCTGGTCCTCAGGGGTCATTCAGGGTTTATTTGGGGGTGGTGGTGGGAGCCCCTGAGTGCTTTTGGCTTTTCATTTACTAGGTACCTTTTTCATAATGTGTAGATAACTATATTTAATATATTAACATAGTCACAAGATATTTAATATTTTATTTTAAAAGTTTTATGTGTAGGAGAGTATTGCCTGCATGTATGTAGTGCACATATGTTGTGATGTGGATGTCAGGAGAAGATGTCAGATCTCCTGGAACTGGAGCTATGGATATTGTTAGTCATCATGTGAGTGTTGGGGATTGAACCCAGGTCCTCTGTAAGAGCAGCCAGTGCTCTTAACTGTTAAGCCATTTCTCTAGCCCCTCACTAAATTTTTATTTTAAAAAACTAATTTTCATCTCAAAATATTATATCTTGTTTTCTTTATTCATGGTGTCTATTCATCCTTTAAGAGAATGCTTTCAAGGGTTGGAGAAATGACTCAGAGGTTAAGCACACTGGTTATTCTTCCAAAGGACCTAGGTTCAAATCCCAACACCCACATGGCAGCTAACCACTGTCCATAATTCTGGTTCCAGTGGATATGATGCTTTCTTCTGACCTCTGTGGGTATTGCACAACACATGTGCACTTACATACATGCAGGCAGTACACTCATAAACATAAATTTAAAAAATTAAATAAATAATAAGATACAATATTAAGAAAGTGTTTTTTTAGAAGCTTTTCCTGACATTTTTTCTGCTCTGAATTGTGGCCACATCAAGTACAGAACACTTTTCACATTTCACATTAATGACTGGTCCTGTGTCCAGTTCTTTCATTTAATTCTGAATACCTCAGCAACACTACCCATGTCTTGTTCAATTTTATGCATCTTTGTATTGTTAGCTTTCATATCCTATACTAAGTGCATTATAGGTAATCCATGTACTTTTGTGCTAAATTTAAAAATATAACAATTCAAGTTTGCCTGAAATATTAAGCACAGAGTACAAATTAGTAGCTAATGTCATTCTAGACTCTGTGTAGCCTGACACATTTTACAGAGATAAGTCTCTGGAAGAAAGTGTTTGCAAATGAAATTGAAAATTGAACCATAACTTCATATTTTCCAGGTTGCTGGATCTCTGCTTTTAATAAATTGTCCATTATGCTTACCAGTATTTTTCTGATCCATGACCAAATGTAAAATATTCTTTAGGCAAATACTTTGTGCACTATCGGGTTTATTTTATTTATCATAATAGTATTAAGAATACCCTTGTAAAGTTGAAAAATTATATTATAAAAATAAACAAATTTCAGCTAAAGAGCATCTTAGGTTACTGGATATACTGTATCAAGAAAATGGACTGTGTTCACTCTTTTCTAATCAGAAATAAATTGAAATATATTTCAATACATATATTACCTGCAATCCAAATATTATGATATTCAATACATCAATGATCAGTGCATTGAGGACACTGAAAATTTATTCAGCAGTTTATAAATCTCTAAGCTAACTTCATATTATTTTCAATTATTAAAAATAATTGGGGGCTACAGAGGTGGGGTGTAGTGGTTTCATTGAGAAATGTTCTCCATAGGCAGCTAGTATCATTTGGGTGACACCATTTTAACGATGAGAAATACACTTGTGTTTGGAATACCGTCTTTGTTTTAAATTCTTTTCCTGATTCAATACTATGACGTCATTAAGAAGAAATTTTCTATGCAATTTTAGAGAATTGGAACAGACAGTTCTGCTGAAAAACTGCCCACTACTGATTCATAAAATGTATTATATACAAGTGTTTTACAGAGTCATATGAACAAATCATCCTTGAATATATAATAAGGGAAAATTTAGTAAATTTTACATGAATAACATGAGTATATCTAACAGATAAGCTTAAAATGGCTTCTACATAGGAATGTTAGTGTTAGTTGTCAGGAGCCTTACTAAAAGTTGATTCATAAAAATCAGTCCTGAGGGAGGCAGTTTTTATGTAGCAATCCCTCCAAATGTATAAGAAATGGGAGACAGTGTTTCTTCTGTATAGTTTAACGATGTAACCACAGCAATGTGCTTCTGTGCAAAGGGAAGTTCTCTGACAGAGCAAAGACAATTGTGGGAAATGATGTCCCTGCTTTTGCTGCTGTTGCTTGTCAAACATCCCTTAAATCAGGAGAACGTTCATCAAAATAAGCGTGTGATGAGTTCCTAAGCTCATTGGTCATGTCCTTGCTCTAGGAGGTGCTTCTGGTTTTTCTTGTAGCTGCAAACAATGTTGAAAAGATGCAAACTAGAATCTAATGAATTTTACACTAAAAAATCATAGAAAAGCATACTTCCCACTGTTATCCTATTTATGGAGGTCCTTTTAGAAAAGCATATTAATGCAGGAAACTGTAGAATTCATAATGCTTGATCAAGTCTGGAGTGGTGAGGCTCCAGATTCTGGATCTGAGTTTCTTCCAAGGGAGTGGGAAGTTATAGAGAAGAGGTGGCTTTTGAGCAAAGTAAGGCTAATGTCAGACTATATTGTATGTAGAGACGCCGGCTTACACAGAACACTAGTGGCAAAAGCTTAAGTCATTTATTGCTTAGTACAAAGATGAAGTTACAACTTTGACTCAACTAAAATGAAAAGAAGCAAAAACAGTCTATATTGTTGAAGAGGGCTACTCTTATTTTCCAGAAGGAACAGAACCTCAAATACTGAACAATTGGATTCAAAAGGGATTCAAAACCCCATCGAGCTTTAGTTCAAAGTCCTTGTTCCATAGGAAACAATCCCTGTGGCCTTTTTAAAGGGCAATAGTTCAACAAATGATTTGATTAAAATGTGTATGTGTAGTCACCTTAGAAAATGTAGCTGGGGCTGGAGAGTTGGCTCGGCAGTTAAGGCACCGACTGCTCTTGCAGAGGACCCAGGTTCAATTCCCAGCATCCACACAGCTAAGAACAGCCTTTAACTCCAGTTCCAAGGGAATCCGACACCCTCTTCTGACCTACACGGCATTGCATAGGGTATTACTTAAAACAATGAGATATCATAAATAATTTTAGCTACATTTTCTTTTTTTCAGATGTTGAAAGTGGTTTTTTTTGCATGCAAGTTTTTGCACCTGTGTTGTGCAATGCCGCAGAGGTTAGAAGAGGGTGTCAGACTCCCCTGGACCTGGAGTTCTCCTGGAACTGGAGTTTCAGACGGTTCTCGGCCACCATGTGGGTGCTGGGGCTCGAACCCAGGTCCTCTGTAAGAGCGGTTGGTGCTCTTAACCGCTAGGCCATCTCTCCAGCCCCTATTTATTAATTTTTATGTGTATGAGTGCACCGTCTGCACGTAGGAGCTGACGCTGAGGACTGGGTGGGGAGAGTAGTTTGGCTCCATGCACCCTAGCATAGCACAAATTACAGAATTATGAACCCTGGGGGGGGGGCAGGAGAGATGCCTGTGGGAGGGTACCAAGGGATAAGTGGGTATAAAAGTGATTAAGTCTGATTGAAATATTGGGTATATGAAACACATAAAATTGAATAAAAATAAAGAATAATAAAATCCATTTTAAAGAAAAATGTTGTCCCTGTATAAAGAGAGTTGGGAATAAAAGAAACCCTACAATTAATAATAAATAAAGAAAATTAAGCATGAGATACTGAAAGGAAACTGTATTAGTCACTTTTCTGTTGCTGTGATAAAGCACCATGACCAAGGAACTTATAAAAGGAAGAGTTTATTTGAGCTTACGATTGATGGTTCCAGGGAATTGGAGTCCATTGTGGTGGGAGGCATGGCGGCTGGATCTGGAGCAGGAAGCCAAGGGTCACATCTCCCAAAGAGCACAGGAAGCAGAGAGAGAGCAACTATAGACCACGAGACTTGTTAAACTCACTAAGCCTGACCCCAATAACGTACTTCCTCTAGCATGGCCACACCTTCTAAGACCTCCAAAAACAGTGCCACCAACTGGAGACAAATGTCTGAATACTTACGGCCTATGGGGAACACTCATTCAAAGAAACCTACATAGGAAGAAAATGGGCCTGGCTTTGGCGACCTGAACTCTAACTAGAAAGAGAAAAATCATGCAGAGAGGCCTTTCCTTTCTACATACAATATGGCAAACATGGGCTGACGGTTTATATAATGAGCAAGTGCATACTCTACTGACTGTCTTATGAACAAACTTTGGTTCTCAATGTTAAAAAAATCATCAGGCAAACTATGGATGGGTTTTAAGTAACAAATGGTATTTTGAGTGATTAATTTTGTTGTAGACAATAAGAGAGGCAAAATTTTTTTCAAAAAGATATACAATGACTATGTTATCAGAGTTAGAGAATTGAGACAGCTCTGTAAAAACTTACACTTAAGTAAAATATGTTCATTGCAATATATTCCTTCCTTTACTAAATTAATATATTGAAAACAAACACCTATAAAGATATTAATTTAGAAATTTATATGAGCATTTGCTAGTATCAGAAGGCCCTTAAAAAGCAAGAAATAAGATAAAACACAATTACATATTTATACTATTTACAACTTACTAAATTGCTTAGATGCCTAATGCTAATGACTCACAAGTTTAAGAAAATACAGATATTTCCAGTGCTTCCCCCTGGTTGTATTTATAGGGTACTGTCAGAGGGTTAGGCACAAGTACAGCACCTAATTTTCATCCCAGCTTTGATGCTGGAGAATCAACCCAGGTCCTAGCTCAGACTAGGCAAGTACTCTATCGTGGGTCAGTTCCCTTCTGTCCATGTTCTTCATCTTGTGGACAAACTAATTGAGTATTTCAGACCAGTTAGCAAAAGAGTTTTTTTATTTAGAAAGTAAAAATTCGTGCTGAGTAACTATGCAGGCTAGGGAGAGTTGGAGTTGCATCTTTATGGGTTAGGAAATGTTAAATGAGGGGTTCCTCCAATGGAATTATCTGGATGACTTCTCCTTTTGATATAAATTTGATCCTGAGGTTTTACTGAGGTATCATCAGCCAAAATCATACCCAGATGATGGCTGGTAACAAGACATGCACCCTGGAACCAGTTTACCTGTACATCCTCTGTTACTGGTTCAATGCTACCAGTAGAAGTCTATATAGATCATCTGGTGGTGGATTTAGAGCACCTGTGTATACTTTGGTAGTTTTGTGGCTGGTTGAAGTTTTGAAGAGTCAGAGGGTCCAGGAAGAAAACAGCTCTTCTTTCTTGATTGGACAGAAGGAATAAGACTCTATAGTGTTTTGTCTCAATACAGGCCAAACAAAGAGGGGTCAGATTAATAACATAGTGTGTGGTCAGTACCCCTGATTTCTCACTCCCTGTCTTAGCTTATCCCATTACCACTGAGGTATATCCCTTCCCTATGCTTATTAGTTAGGAAAAGATGCCAAACTATCTAGGGTTGATAACTATAGTTGCTCAGTAAGTTTCAATGACTCAAATAATTCAGGGGCTTTTAAACATGTAGTGACTAAGTATATAGGCAAAATTTCCAAATTAAAAAAATCCAGATCTTATAACATTTATAATATAATATAATATAATAATTATAATATAATGTAATAAAGAAACATTCTTAGAATACAATGGAATAAGGCAGTATCCCTCATTTTTCTCTTATTATACCATTCATTAGATCATTGACATGTTTGGACAAGTGCTCTAGGGGTTGGAAAGGATTTTATTTAGGAAGCTAGAATTTTTTAGGATTAAGAAAAATTATGCTAAGAGAGAAACTACAGCACAAAAGCAAAATGCATAGTCTACATTCTAATTCATCCTTTTTCTATAATTATTATGTGTGTTATTCAAGCTTATTTATTTTTCTCTAGAAAATAGCTATTGAATATTCTGCACTACCTTTATCAGTTGGAGTTATTTGCATGGAATTATTATTTATTATTGAAAAAATTCTGAAATAATCTTCTGATGACTTAGGAAGTATCTGTGCTGTAATTCAGAGAGAGAGAGATCACTTTGGTTAAGTAAAGTTTTAGTGTCATACATTCATATGGTTCATTGAAAAGTATGATGAGGGGCTGGAGAGATGGCCTAGCGGTTAAGAGCGCCAACTGCTCTTGCAGAAGACACAGGTTCGATCCCCACCAGCCACATGGCAGCTGAGAACCATCTGTAACTCCAATTCCAGGAGAACTCCAGTTCCAGGGGAATCCAACACCCTCTTCTGACCTCCGCGGCATTGCATGACACGGGTGCACAGACCTGCATGCAGACAGTACATTCATACACATAGAAAATAAATAAATAAAATAAAAAAATAAAAAGTATGATGAAATTTTCCTTTTATTCTGAACATCATAATGGTTTAAAATAATGTGTGAATTTTGAAACATAAATATATTCTCGTGCTTTCTTTAAAAAGTCTAAAATTTTGTTTAGTATATTTTAGTCATGAATTCATTTGAATTGATTTTGTGTGTGAAAGAGTAGCATCGTTATTTGGAATCTTATTTCCCCAGTGATCTGAAAAGACACCTCGCTCACACATTGACTCTACTGGTGTCTGAACCTGGTTGTGAGCTCCATAGTTTATTCCACTGAGTGCCTGGTTACTTTCCATAATTACATCACATTGTATCAATTTATCTTAGCCTGAGAAAAGACATTTACTTGGCTCTCAATTCTGGTGACTAGAAAGTCCAAACAACACATCCTGTCATCCTGGCAAGAGGCTTCCTGGCTTTGTAGCAAATATCATGGCTGAGAACTGTCAAGTGAAGCAGGCACAAGCAGGAGGGCCAAGCACCTGGATGTGCTTGCTTTATAAGAAACCTGTCATCAGCACTAATCCAAACATGATCTGCTCCCACAAAAGGAAGTTAACCTTCAGGCAGTTGCTAACCCCATGTCCTAGATGTCTTCCCCTATATCTCATTTTTAAGGTTCTGCCACCACAATACCACCACATTGGGGACCAAGCTTCTAGCAAATGAACTTTGGGGGAACATACCACAGTAAACCATAATATGACACATTTAGCAACATACACTCTCAAGATCTCTTTTTCTTTTTTTTAAATTTTTTTGTTTATTTCTAAGGGATTCTACAATATAATAACATAGTTGTTTTCAGATAACATTGATGTTACTCAGTTTGCTGTAAAATTAGGTAACTGGTGCATTTTGCAAGTATCTTTGTCCAAATTTTTAACAACCCAAGGTTCCCATAGTCCAGTTGGTGATGCTTGTATGCACAGGCATGTTGATTAATTAGGAGTCCAGTCTATATTGCTGTAGTCTCATGATTCACCCTTATCTCTCCACAGCCCTTACATTCTACCACGCCTCCTCTTCCACAGTTTGTTCCCTAGGCTTTGGGAAAGGGGCACAAGTGGGTGAGAGGAAAACAGTCTATTTTCTTTGGAGTTGTCATTTTGGACTCTAGTCTGTTCAGGTTGTTTCCCTTCATGGGTTGACAGCTTATCCAGTGATACCTTTTTAGTCATACTAACAAAGCACAAGCAATTGGATGTATAGGCATTTAAGCAGTACTAATTATTATGTCAAGCTAAGCTGTGAGCATAGACACAGATGCTTGGATGGTATGCTAATCCACAAACTGGTTTCTCTATAAAGGGTGACAAGTTCTTATTGTGGCTTATAACATCTCCTAACCACTAGAGGACATAAGCTTGTGGCATCCGCTGTGAGTTATTCCTCCAAGGAGAGAGCTAATAGCCAATTAGATTTGGGATATATATAGACACATGGCTGCCACTGTTGCACAGTATCTCCAGGCAGTTGATGTGTAGCTGATACTGATGGAGGAGTCTTGCTTGTCTCAAGGAGACCAATATTTTGCTGTATTGCTTTAGTGGCCTTTGGTAACGCTTTCTGGAATTTCAGAGGCCAGTTGTACGTTAGCAAGTGATGTCTCATAACATTTTTTCATGATCACACCATGGTATTTTGCTTAAAATTTACATAACAATAACTTTGGGATTAACATATACGAATGTTCTCTACAATTTTTGTGTTATATAGTATCATCTTGTAACATTCTCTTTTTCTTTATGAGTGCCTCTTTGATCTTCTAAAAACTTTTTTGAACAGCTTAGGAAACTTTATAACAAATCCTATGTTGATTTGGACAAGGATTCCAGTGACTATCAATTGGGGAAACCCCACATTTGAAATTCCCTTTTTTCCCCAAATAAGGTCTGTATTTTTGTGATCTTATAATCCGAAGAATCCTGTAAAAATGCTTATCTTTCTTTGGTAGAGGTTTTAAAATGTAAGAAGTATTTCTGGGAAATTTGCATTTGTTGATGTGGTAAATGCTACTTTATTAGCCTTTTGTCTAATTGTTTATTGAAGGGATATAAGACCACAATAGTTTTTCCATATTAATGTTAAATCCAACAGTCTAGACCTAATTTTATCAATTCCTATATACTTTCAGCAGGTCAATTTTATCATCTGTGAATAAAGAGTTTTGCCTATTCCTTTTGCATCCTTAGTCTTTTTTTTTTTTTTCTGGTCAAGTGCTATTCACTAGATATGGCGACTAAATGTTTAATTAAATCCTTATAACGTTTTTCTCTCTTCCAAAGAAATGTTTCTAACACTTCATCAATAATATCTGCTTTAGACAATTATGTCAGTTGTCTTTCACATCATTTAAGTATATTCATTTTTCTTATTTTGGTAAAACGTTTTTATTTTGAATAACTGGCTGTTTTACATCATTTTTTGTCTGCATCAATTGAAATATCTTTTCCTTCCTATTTCTATAATTTGCTGACAGTACATTATGCTCCTATCTTAAAGATAAACATAAATTGAAGCTATACTATGCCTCTATTTACAGCCACTGTCCTGGGGCTGGAGGCCATTAAGATCTTACCAGTGATGTTGCACCAATTTGGGACTGAGGTCCAAGACACAATCTTTAGCTTACTGTCCTGTGCTCTCTCAGTAAACAGTCTTACATCATGCTGTGCTGCTCAAGATTACGTTGGAGTTGGAGAGGTCAGCTTGTCTTCTTAGGCTGAGTCCAAACTGTGTCACACTGGAGTTTCACAAATGTTGAGAGACTCATCTTCAGGGATCAAAACAGAGCCTATGATCCCTGTCCTGGGATCACAATAAAAAAGGTAAATACTCTATTCTCCCAAGGTTCCTGTCTCTGTTTTATGTAAGGGAACATCCAGAGGCTCTGTTTGCAGAAGACTGTCCTATCTATGGTCTACTGTTTTCAATATGGTGTCAGGGTCTCACTGTATCAGGCCTGGAACTTAGCTATAAGGGAAAGTGCTATGTTAGCTTTCTTGCTCTACTCCCCATTAGGTACAACCTTCCTCTCTTCTACTTCCCAGTTGTAGAAGGGAACTCTATTGACTCAGTCCACAGGTCCATGTCTGAGGAAAGATTCATAGGCTCTGTTTAGCACTGGGCTTCTTTCTGTGTTCTGCTTGGAATACAGTGTTGTACATGAGATATGATGCTAGATTCTTCATGGTGGCACTGTTTGGGAGGCTCCAAGGCTCCTTTATGATAAGGGGCCTAGCTGGAGGAGGTCATCGGGGGAGGCGTGTCTTTGGAAGCTGTATCTTCTGGGCTTTTTGGTTTTCTCTCTGTTTCTCAGCCACCACGAAGGAAACTCTGTGCTGCCACAGCTTCCTCACCATGATGGTCTGTGTCTCCACAGACCCAGCAAGAACAGAGTCAAGTGCTATTGTTTCTGGTTTGGGCTAGAGCAAATAGGCCCATAGATTCATGTACTATATAGTATTTTTCCATTCACAGAAATGTTTTCTTAATTGTTACAAAAGAATTTTGATGCATGCAGCATTGCAGTTATATATGTATACAGTTATAACAGCCCCTGACTCTTCAGTTATAAGAGTGGGCTCAAACTTGGAGGGCACCTGTGGTGTGCCGCTGAGCCAGGCCTCATCCACAATTCTATTCAGAACCATTTCTTCAGCATCCATTTGGGGAGAAAAGAGCTTAGATCCACCATTATCAGACAATCTTACCCTCTTATAACAAGGCCTATAAACAGGGTGCCAACCATTTTTTTTCTCAATCTTTATTGTTTTTGATGAAGATATTAATATGAATACTCTGTCTTTCAACATATCCACATTCATTCACTATCTTGAGTGGAGAACAAATTGAGGTTCCAGGTCACAAGGGAACATTGCCCAGTTAGCTGGTTTGCATTAGGTTTTGGTTGCAAGATTCATTAAAAGTCATTAGAGAGATAGCTCACTGGATGCTCTCGCCAAAGATGTGGGTTCAATTCCTAGCACCCCTATGGCAGCGGACAATTGTCCTTAACTCCAGTTCCAGGGGATCCAACACCCTCTTCTGACCTCTGTGGGCATTGCAAGACAATGGTGCACTTACATACATGTAGGCAATACACTCATACACATAAAACAATGAATAAAATATTTTTTAAAAAGTTAGGAGTCCATATTCTGTTCATTTTGTAAAAGTCATTCCTATAGGCCATATATATAAATGTGTGTATACATATATATATGTGTATGTATATACATATACACACATATATATGTATATAATGTATGTAAATATAATTTGTTATAAACCTTTTTATTTCTATATGGCCTGTCATATATATATATATATATAAATATAATATATATATAATTTTTTTTACACATTGTTAAGAGATAAGGTCTCACTACTGTAAGAGCCTTATCGGGAACTTGACTATATAGCCCGGGGGATGACTTCAAAACTCATCATAATGGTCCCTCTTATCAGCTCCTGTGTATTGGAATTATAGGTATGAGCTACCATTACCAGCTACAAATTTGCTTTAGTTTAAAATTCACCAATATAGTATAATATATAATTTTTCATTTGAAAATATTCTTCTTCAATATAATTATCCTTAGTTAACCTTCAAGTGTTATCTAAATGTTGCAATATGACATAGTAAATGCAGCATACATTGTATTGTTAGTCATCCAGAGATTCCTTTCTCAGAGCCAATAGGATGAGAAAGATAAATTACATTTTCTTTCTAAAATGACCATCTTTTTAATATGAATAGGGAATTAGATGAATATATGGTATAACTCTTTATTCACTGTTACCCCAAGCAAGTGGCACTGTGTACTCCGACACAGGTGTCTTGTTCATCTTATAATCATTACAGAGTTTTACTGGCTAAGCTTTATATTTTCCATCTCAATTGTGATCTACCTGCAGAACTCTGAGCAAAGATTTCTTAGCAATTGATAAGGCTGACATTGCATAAATTCTATATGTGATTTTCTCAAAATCTTTTTCATTTTCTGATGCATTGTTATTATTTATTGCTGATATCCATCTAGCAAGAAATGTATTCTTAATTCCAAGAAAGTGTTAATATCTCATAAGATTTAATTTCAGATGTGTCACATTTCTTAAATATACTGGAATATAGACTATGTTGTGCTACAGAATACATTTTAGGTGAGTGGCAATAGCTATCAACTGAAAAAAAAGGATATGAACAAGAAATGGCTTTGCAAAATCACAGTGAGTAGGTGTTGCCAGACACAGAAGTAGTTTTCATGAGCAAATAGTTCCTGATTACACTCAGCTTTAATTTATCAAGTGTAAATATATATATAAGTATTATATATTAATAATATATATGTTCAATATATACATATAAATTATATATATTATATAATATAGTATATATATATATTTCCTGACATCAATGCTCACAAGGAATAAATAGGTAATAAACTAATTGGCCATCAAGGGTGGGTTGGCCATGGAAACTTTTTCTATTTGAGTTTTTTTATCATCTTTCCTATAGCACTAGTGACCATATGCAGGCAGTGGGCTGTGCCTTTTGAATGCTGAAAAATTATTAGTCGTGTGGAGTCAATGTGAATATTCTGAAAAACATCTTGTATAGTGTACATTTAGAAAATCCCCTTTGAAGCCGCAATGGTGACAGCACAACCTTTTAATCCTAGCACTTGTGGAGGCATAGGCAGCAGATCTTTGTGGAGTGTCAACGGCCAGCTGTAGAGTGAGTTCCAGGACAGCGGGGACTAGATGGGAGACCCTGTCACAAAAGGACCAAGGAAAAAAAAAAAAAATGGAAAAGCCCAATTCGTAAGGTTGTGTCATTGATGAGTTAAAGATATGGTTGAAGACACCTTAATATTTCTCTCTCTCTCTCTCTCTCTCTCTCTCTC
This sequence comes from Rhizomys pruinosus, assembly GCA_009823505.1. Classification (NCBI taxonomy): domain Eukaryota; kingdom Metazoa; phylum Chordata; class Mammalia; order Rodentia; family Spalacidae; genus Rhizomys; species Rhizomys pruinosus. Next base: position 447,024 of record VZQC01011147.1, on the reverse strand, counting down.
TCTCTCTCTCTCTCTCTCAAAAACTCTCAAGGACAGTTTTATTAGAGTTTAAAAGAAAAGCCCCAGTACAGATAAGCTATAAATATTTGCAGCTCTCCAGAGGAGGGAGATGCTGAAGACAAAGACTGAAAATCATGTTGTTTATCAGCGGCCACGTGGTGGATATACAGCCACAGGGCAGGGAGGGGACCTTCAGAGAAAGAGTGAAGAAGCCATAGTGCCAGGGAAGTCCTGGTTCAGCTCTGGACAGTGTCTGAAAGAGACAAGAGAAGAATGAGGCAAAGCTCTGCCTTTCTGAGTCAGGATATACCAAGAGGCAGCACCTCCCCACAGCTCTGGACTCAATGGCTCTTTCTATTTTTTTGTTCAGGCTTTGTATTTTATGCAAAATTCATTTAAATTGTCTATTGATGACTATATGCCATGTAAAATGCCTATCTGTCCTAGTTTCTCTTCAATTGCTATGACAAAACACTCTGACCGACACCAACTTGGGGAGGAAAGTGTTTATTCAGCTTACATCTCCTGGGTCACAGCTCTCATTCAGGGAGCCCAATGCAGGAACTCAGGGCAGGAACCTGAAGGCAGGAGCTGAAGCACAGACCATGGAGGAATGCTATTCGCTGGCTTGCTCCACAGCAACAATCTTTAGGCATTCAATGATCTTCCCAGCCCAAAGTTCCAAACACCTCCACACTATCTATGTATTTTTATTGCAAAAGTCCACCTATTTAAAATTTAAATAACCCATGTCCAGATACAAAATTAAAACAGAGATGAAAAAGAATATTTTTAATTATATTTAAAAATAATTTTGGGAAAAATTTCCCCCATTCATCCTCTAAAGGGTTAACTATAAATCCTGGACTTTCTAAGTAAATAAACATAAGAAGACGTGAAAGTTGAGTGAGAAAAGCAGGGTCTGGAGACTAGGATATGATGAAGGTTTTCTTTTTGCCTCAAACTTCCCAGACTTTGAGCTGATGATGCCAGCAGCCTTGGAATAACAAGAGCAGAGATTCCCACAAAAGCAGATGAAGATTCATGTGCTCTTTTGCATTATTTGTCTTTCATCAATGCATTCTATACATTTTATACTGCAAACTCTAAGCCACCTCACCTGTATTTTCATTTTGCTGCAGTAATAGATTACTGTAACATATGTGGCTTCAAACAACAGAACTTGACTTTCTTGTAGTCTTGGAGGTTAGAAGACTAAAACGGGCCTGGTGTGGTGCCACATGCTTTTAATCCCAGCACTTGGGAGGTAGAGGTTGTCAGAGAGATCTGTGAGTTCAAGGTCAGCATAAAACATACATAGACCGTGAGTTACAGGCCAGATGGGGTGTCCTTTAAAGGGAGACTACAAACAAGAACAAAAAAAAAAAAAAAAAAAAAAAAAAAAAGAAAACCTGAAATGGATTGTTAGGGCTGAGATCCTCTTTTCTAGGGGAGAATCCATGTCTTTCTATAGGCTCTTTGAATGCCTTGAATTCATCTCTCTCTCTCTCTCTCTCTTCTCTCTCTCTCTCTCTCTCTCTCTCTCTCTCTCTCTCTCTCTCTCTCTCTGAAGGGTGACTTGTGGGTGTCTCTCCCACCTAGGCACATTATTTTTCCCATCATTCCAACCCCCCCCTTTCTCTGTGAAGGGTGATTTGTGTGTGTCTCTCTCACATAGGCACATTATTTTTCCCATCATTCCAAACCCTTTATGTGACTCTGACCCTCATGCCCTTCTAAGAACCCTTGCCACCATATTGGATTTGCTCAAATAGCAATCCAGTAAAAACACTGGATATTAGGAGCCTAAACTTAATCATATTAGCCAAGCCCCTTTGCCAAGAACAGGGCACTGGTACATGGGAATCCTGTGGGTACCACTGTTTTGCTTAGTAAATAGGGCATTTGCTTTCCTTGTATTCTGTAACACTGTGTTGTCCTGTTTATTATTTCTTGAGTATGTGACCATTTCTTCTCAATGTTTTTTTTTTCAAGTTTCTTGTTTCTCCCCCCCCCTTAATCAATAGATTTTTCTCTGATTCTGTTATTTACAATTAGAATAGTTCTCAAGGGAGATGCTGGAATTTTTCCATTATAATTTTGATTATGTAACTAAGTTAACATAAATTATGTAAAAATATCTCAAATGTAATTGTATCCCAACATGTAATTATGTTTATACTATAAGAGTGAAACAGTAAAGTTCTCCCCAAAACAATAATCCTCTGCTTTGAAAAACTTTAAAAAGACTCAGAAAAAGATACAAGACATGTGGGGTAGGGGGCTTAGAAAGGGAAATGAGTCTAAATTAGACTGAGAAATGATGTATGAAATGCACAAACCTTCAATAAATATACTAAAAAAAGTTTAACATTTGCATTTTTATTTAATGCCACAGTCCTTTGCCCTTTGCCTAAGTGAAGCAACAGTTACTGTGATTCCTTCCTCTCCTCCAGTGCCCCAGTTCAATAAATGGACACATTATATTAGCTTTATTTCCCCTGTGAGTTCCTTTCCACATGTACAACCAGTTCTCAATTTAGGCCACTTTTTTCTTTTCCATAGATTTGGAGAATAGCAACAGATTAGCAAACAGCCAGCCTTCTAGGATTGTTCCTGCTCTGCCATTCTACACACTGCAGCTAGAAAAACAGCCCCCTCCTTTGTACACTGCAAACCAAATCATCCCAGGTTCCTATGCAAATCCCTTTGATGACTCTTCCCTGTGGTTAGGATAAAATGAAAGCACTTGCTCAATGTGGCACAAGGTTGCTGCATATTCAGATTTGAGGCCCCTGGTTTTCCCTTCAACTTTGCCATTAATTTCCTTTTTAAGTCTATGGATGTCCTTTTCTCTCATTTACTCTGTCTCTCCTGAGAGCAGTTTATTTGATTCCTTCTGTCTAGAAGCTGTTTTTCTTGGCTTCTCACACAACTGCTGCTCTCTTTTCTGACTTCCATCCTTTACATCCATTCAGGTTAAATGTGTCAATTATAGTCTTCTGTAACACTCTAATCAAGGAATCTCCTCACCCCAGAGTCTGGTTGCAATTTTTCATAGCAGAGAAGCAAGAACTGCAGAAAAAAATCAACAACATTTGCTATGAAGGTTGCTGACATAAATATGATATTACTTTCACATAGGCATATTTTATGTTACACTAAACCTGAAGGTATATGGCCTTTGTGAGGGCCTCACTCTTCTCCCAGGTAGGTTCTGGGAATTTCATAAGCACACTTACCTTGTTTACGATGGAGATACCCTAACTTCCTACATCTTATGATCTGAAGTTTTTTGAAATTTTTTAAATTTTATTTTATGTGTATGAGTGCATTGCCTGTATGTGTGTAAATACACCCATGTTGTGCAATTCCCGCAGACGGCATCAGATCCCCTGAAACTGGAGTTACATATACTTGTAGCTGCCATGTGGTTCTTGGAATTTTGAACCCAGGTCCTCTTAACACCTGAGCCATATCTCTTGCCCCATGATCTAAGGTTTTAAGTTCCTGTCAGGTTCAACTTAGTAATTACCTTCTATCTCATTTAAATTCTTTAGCAGCTCTTAAGACAGTAACTTCGAAACCATTCAAATCAGATGTATGACTGTTATAAAGACAATGAAGCAGGAATCTTCTTTGAGAAGTTTACACTCATGCTCTGGGATATGTTTTTCTTCCAGAGAAATCGAATTCCACTTAACTCTTGCTCCTATAATCTTCAGTAAAATAATTTTAAATAAATTCCAGTTCTGTAATTTTATAGGCTTGCTATGAAATTCTTTTCTGCATCAAAGCTAAGAATCCTGGTTCCCTGAATGGAGGGTTCTGAAATTAACCTCCCCAAGAGACTGCAGACAGCGTCATATAACTGTCTCCATCTCTGCCACTGCTGACATATTTACTTAGTTTTCAATTATCCTCATGTCCTTTATCATTACTAGGCTGCAAACATCTTGAGGTCAGGCAAATGTTTATGTAGGCAAATGTTTATGTAACATATGCTCATTAATTATTTGATGAAAGAAAATTATAAAATGTTATGAAACATATATTGAGTATGAAGGGCTACAATTGTATTTTTCTTTGAAAAATAGAAGTATCTCCTGGATAAAATGCTTCCTTTTCTTAATAGCAGGCGAAGAAAGAGAAGTATCACAGTCTATATTGCCTGTCAGTGATATACTTGAATTAAAACATTGTCTTTAAGAAGTAAAGTTAGATGATGTGATTTTTTTGATTGGTCCATAATTAATCTCTTAAACATATCATTGATATCCTTTAGCAGATTGATATTATTGGTATTTTTTATTCTACCTAAAACTATGTATTATCAAGGACCTTTGCAATAATAAGGCTGCTAAGTAAACAAATCAAATCTCACAACTTTTCCAGAATTGGCAAGAATCATTTAAACTGTTGGCTAGGTAAACATGACTACATATAAGCTGAGGGTGAAATATCTGTTGAACTTAGTCTTGAAGAAGTCCAATATAATTAAGGATATGGAAACTCTCAGTTCTACTTTAATGATAATATGTATACAAGGTTTAGTTTCACAGTTCATATCTTGGTTTTAATAATATCTTAGGTACTTTTCCTGCTGCTGTGGCAAAACAACCTGACAAAAGCAATTTAAGGGAATGTGGTGGTTTGAATGAGAATATCCCCCATAGGCTTTAAGTATTCAGACATTTTTTCCCCAGTTGATGGCACTGTTTGGGGAGATCTTAGAAGGTGTGGCCATGCTGGAGGAAGTATGTCACTGGGGGCAGGCTCAGAGAGACTACCAAGGCTAGTCTCCAGAGGCTATCTCTTGACTTCCTGTGCTCATCGTGAGATGTCAACCTCGGCTTTCTGCTCCAGCTCCAGCTCCAGCCACCATGCCTCCCGTCACAATGGACTCTAATTCCCTGGAACCATCAATTGTAAACTCAAATAAACTCTTCCTTTTATAAGTTCCCTTGGTCATGGTGGTTTTTATCACAGCAACAGAAAATTGACTAATACAGGGAAGAAGGGCTGATTTGGGCACACAGTTCAGCAGTACAGTCCATGATGCCAGGGAAAGAGCTGGTCATATCACACCACACCTCCAATCAGAAAATAGAGAGTGATGAATGTGAGTTCTCAGTTCTCTTTCTCCACTTGATACAGTCCAACATTACTGCCCAAGGAATAGTCTGGTCCACAGTTAAACTAGCTCTTCCCACATAAAATAACACAATCAAGACACTCCCTCACATCTGTTCTAATAGGCTAACCATAATCTAAATAATCTCTCACAAGTATGCCTGGAGACCTGTTTCCTTGGTGCGTCTAGATTCTGCCAGGTCAAGAATCAACAGAATCACAGTATCATTGTTCCATATAGCCTAAACACATCTTCAATTTCCTGAGCTAAATTTGAATGTTCTGAATAATCTGAAAATAGTGTGTATGTTAAAACTGTTAAGTCATGAACATCTGTGTTTTTGAACTCCCCATTCTTCCTGATTTTGAGTTTAGAATGAAAGATATTAAGTTCCTAATTCAACAATATGGAATATGTTACAGTATAGAAACTTTTCAAAAACAGTAATTATTCTCAAAACCATGTAACAAACTCAGAAACAAACTCAAAACTGCCTCCAGATGATGTATTTACTTCCTTCTATAATCACATATTCTCTTCCTACATTGTCAGAGTCAGAGTGTTTCCTTGAGGCAAAAAAAGAAACATAGAGGTTCTGTCAACCAAGGAATTTGCCTTAGGAAAAGGAACTACAGTGACCCCTCAGAACTTCATTCTTTATGAAATCAATATTTAAGAAAGTATAAAAAGGATATAGATATAATTCACTGGGTTTTGATTATTTATTTAAAATTAAAACCCTTGCTATATGCTAAATGGTACTCTTAATAATATGACTCTCATTTTTATGACAATCATCCACGCTATAAACATGCAAACTAGAGTCAGGATTTGAGAAAGTAAGGTAGAAGATGATTATAAGATTTCAAGTCAGTAAAAGATCTGGAAAAAAATAAAAGAAATGTAGTATGCTAGCATAAAGGAAAAACATAGCTTTAATATAAATCTTTGTTATTAAACTTTAGCAAGTAGCTTCAGTTCCAAAAAGAGTTTACACCACTGTTAAAATTTTTTCTGCTCAGGGATTCACTGGTGATGACACTTTCCCTTTTCAGTGAGTACTGCATTCCTTAGTGTACTTCGAATCAAAATATTAAGGAGAGAAAATGAGAACTGGGGTTTCTCTGTGAGAGGCAGTGAGTTTTCTATGTCTCAGTGATAATAGTCAAGGACATGAATTCTTCCAGCTTCCCTTCCAGCAGCTGTGAGAAAGCAATGGAATTACTGATCTCTGTTTGAGCAAGTGCTGGTAACCCCAACATTGGCTGTGGCCCAACATTAACATCTGGACTGTCTGCATCTATGATTGTTTTGCATGTAAACAGATGTTAGAATTGAAAACAAATTAAGAATGCATCCAAAGGGATGAGAAATAGAATATAAATGCTTAGAAAGGTCATATATGCTAAAAGATTTAATAATGGAACTTTAAAGCAAGACCCACTTGATGATAGTTTAGTTTAATATCAAAGTTTTCTCATAGTTTGAAATGTTCAGGACAAATCTCTTTAAAATGTCACTGATGACAGCTTTGTACAACTATGTGAACCCATCATGCTTGAGAAATGTTAAGCATTAATGGCTCCCAGGAAAGCAAATGAAATTCTCTTGAATTTAATAGGAACTTGTGGTGGTGGTGTTTTACAGGAATGCATCACCACATAGAAGTCACACATTCTTAAAGTGAAAGCAAGTAAGTGTTATGCCAGCCTATCTCTGCAAAGATAATGGGCTGGTTAAAAAAAAAAAAGACTGATTAAACAAACAAACAAACAAATAAACAAACAAGCAATGAATAAATCATCGGATAATTAGGATCAGAAAAACAGGGAAAGACAAGTGCAGGATTCAACACAGAGTGGATGTATGTGAATGTGAACAGTGCCACTGCCCTTACAGAACATGAGGGATTGTTTGGGTATAAAACCAACATACTTTAAACCTCAGATACAGAAGAGAATAAGATAAAGCTTTTGGGTTTTGATCTCTAGTTGGACATTAATCAACCCAATAGTTTCTTAAGTTTTCCTCTTTTTGAATTGCTTCTGTGTCTTTTCATTTGGACAGTGAAACACACTGAAAATATAATGTCACTACCTCTTGTACACTTTGTGGAGTCTTGAGATGGTTTCGAACCACATAAATCAAAGACCTTGAATAAAATCTATTTCAAACCTTCTTGTTTATCTTTTTTTCCCTATGTCCTTGATGTTTCTGCTCATTTCAGAAAGTGAATGTGCAGTTTCAACTTTGGCATTACCATTTGTCCAATGTGACTGTCAAAAGCATTAAGCTAAAATTAGATTTTATTAAAATTATTTTTTACTGTTCTTTTCTCAGTCACATAGGAAGATAAACATCTGTGAACCATCTCCTTGGGGTTTAATGACTCTAACTTAGGATATGTCCTTAAGTATGAAAATAGCAAAAATTCTAAACTATTTTGGAAATAATAAATGAAGATGCCACCTTTGAAGGACATTGAGGTTGTCAGCTTCATAACTATTTCTAATTTCTCAACACATTGTGGTTAATTAAATCATCCACTAGACATATCCTGTTTATATCTCCTTTGAATTAAAATAAATTAAATCAGAAAGGAAGTGCAAGTTAATTGGCCTTAGATAAGTTGTTATAGGGTTACTACAACAGTTCTGTTTGAATTTAGTAATCATAATTATGCAAATCTTAATTGGGTAATTATTGTTGTGCAGTTTGGTACTTTTTTACTTAAGAGGGGAAAATCTGCTGGCATAATCAAACCACAGCATTCTTTGACAGAAATTTTGCATGAGAAAAAATTTCAGAATAAGTTGTAGAAGGCTTTATAGATAGGCGTACAATGCTGGGAGCATCTAACAGAGGGAAAGTCTAAAAATACCATTTGCTTCAGTCTTTGTTCTTTGTAGATGCCAAAATGCTGCTCTGATTTGTCAGACAAAGCCAGAAGGAGGAGGGCAAGTCAAAGGGTGCAGGTGATTTTTCCATCACCATAGACACTCCATGACAGACACTCATCGAATACTAGTCCTTCTAAGAATAAACTTTGAATATTTTTTGTCTCAAACCTCCAAATGTTAAGTTCAATGATTTTATTCCTACTTCTGATACATAAGAGTTACAAAAGAAGCTAAGTGTTCCACTATGCCCTATTATAAGCATTTTTACAAATTTACATAATCTGCAAAATTTAAGAACATACATTTTGAGGAAAATGGAGTTAAATAGAACTTAAAATTAGCCAAAGTACTAACAAAAGTGATGACATATATTTCAGGAGACAATCTGAATAAGCCAGAAAAACGGTTTAGCTAGGCTGAGTTTAGTGAGTCACAGGCGAGTGAAGGACTAAGCTTGAAGACTGTCTATGAGATGCCCAACCCAAAGTAACATATCTAAAATGGAGCTTATACATCTAAGGGTAACAGAACATAGTTTAACAAGGGATAGAAAGAATATTAATGCATGTCTCAACTATCATTAGCAAAGCTTCCTGATTCAACAGAGGACAATAAACATTAAAAGGCCACAAATGGCCAAAGTTAGAGTCTTCAGAGCGTGAATCTCTGGATAAGATTCCTATATTAAATTTCACCCACCTGGGGCTCAGGGACCATTGTGGAATTGGGGATGGAAGAACTGTAAGTGACAGGGGGGAGGTACCTGACCATAAGGAAACAGAATCTAACAGGCTCCTGGGACCTTGCTAATATGAACTTACAGCAATGAAGTCTGGATGCACAAGACCTACACAAACTCAATTGCAAAAGCCCAGCATAGAATTGGGAAAATGTTAGGCAATCTCCAGCATTAGCCAAAGAAATATTGGTAATTAATGACTGCTGGGTAAGCGAGAGTTGATCTTCTTTAAGGAAGATATTCTAGATAGGCTACTTATACCTCCGTGGATGAACTTGTGCTGAGTGACTTCTGGGTTCACTGACTTGACTTGATAGGCCTTAACATATATGACAATGTATGAATTCTGGTATATGTTGAAAGATACTATGGGGGTAGAAATGGGGGAGGGGTGTAAAGATGATTTAGATGTTTTACATGACATAAACACAAAGTCAATAAAAGTACATTAAAATTATTCAATTAAATGAATAAATATAGTACAAACCAGTCTTTGGGCCTTCCTGCTTGATCAGTGAGATAACCAAGGAACTATTTTCCATAATATCATCTAACTCATATCTTTACAATTTCTAAAATCATATGTTGAAAGTTTGGAGAACACTGGTTAATCCAAAATATCTTAGCCACAATTTTATCAGCCCTGGAAGATTCCTGATGTCCCAAAGCCAAAATCTATTCTTGGCTCCAGCATCAACTTCTAGGTGGAAGTGGAATTCTGTCTTCGCTTTTTCAAAATGAGAAAATATTAAAAGTTTAGCAAAAATAAATTTCCATTGCCACCTAGAATGTCTATGTGTCTTCAATTGTGAAAAATCTTTACCTCCGATTTGGAGCTTAAGATATTCTTCTAACTCTTGAGGGTAACTAAATTCAATCTAAAACTCTCTTATAATAAAGAATTTCATTTTGATTTTACTACATGAAACTCATAGAGATTCTGAATTCTTATATGAGGAACATAAGAACTGTTAAAAGAAACTGTTTCTTTATAGTCACCCACCAATCCTGGCTCTTACATTTTTTCCACCCCCCTTTTCTGTGAGGATTCCTGAGCCTTGAGGAGAGGGGTGTAATATAGAAGTCCCATTTGGGGTTAAGCATTTAAAAGTTCCTGATTCTCTGCATATCCACCAGTAGTGGGTCTCTGTGATAACTGTTTTCTTCTGACTGTTTTCTTGTTTTTCAGACAACAGGACAGTTGCATGTATGAACTCATAGCAATTGTGACAGCATGCATGAGACCTACTAAAGCCCAACTCAGACAAAACCTCAGCATGGAGGAAGAGGTGGACATGAAGTCTTACCCATAGCTAAGGAGCTATAAGCCTATAATTGTTGCTAGGTGAGAAAGCATCAGTTTTCTTTAAGGATGTGGCCTGGCCTCCAGGGCAAGTCCACCACATTCAACAGTATTTAGGTAACAGGAATAGTACTAAATGGTATTAACAACAGAAAAGAACATGAAGGTGGGTATGTGAGGCGATGGGCATCTGGGAAGAGTCAAGCCACAGAAATAAGAGCACTCTGCCTGATCAGGCTTTCGAATGATTTTAATCACTGCCGGATATGCTCCACATTCAGGAAGAGAAATGGCACTGATATTAATGGGAAAACAGTATATATAGTTTTATTTTATTGTATTTTATTTTAGGTTACAGCATGTTAGCATTAGTACAGCATTAGGCAATCATTGGTAAACCAAAACTAAAGCAAACAGAAACACAAAGAAATTCTAGCAGTAAAGTTATTGGCTTAAGCAAACAGCAGCTTAACTACATTCCAGCAGTTACATATTGGCTTAGGCAAACAGGAGTTTAACCTAATTGTCAACCACAAAGCAAGGGAAAAACAGGAGCAAAAGTCAGTGGTTATATAGTAGGAGCAGAGTCATGTAAGTTTTGGGAATTTAGCTTGAGACAGATAATAAAGCTTAGTTTAGATTTATTATTCCCTTCATTATGATTTATCCTCTTCATTCCCCCCTTCTATTTGAAAGTACTCAAACCATTGAGTACCATTCAAGGGATATGGGTTATAATTAATCATATTGGCTCCTCAGACATATAAACTACTGAGTTGATGTTTTTGATTAACAAATTTAACAACAGCATTTAATAGGCAAAGACCATAAGTGAGAACAACTAAAATTAAAATAGGTCTTGCTACAGCACTTAAAAGAGTAACCACTCTATTTTTTAGGAGACCTAGTAAACAGAGATGTAGCTGAACTGATTTTTGTAGCTCTGAAAATTTTTATCTCCTGTTATAAGTGCTGCAGTCTCCAGCCTTGTAGATTCTGCAATCTCTTATACTTTTGAGACAAATGCCAGCCCAGAAAATGTAACACATAAGTGGTAAAACAGGTAAAAGGCAATCACAAAGAACACTGGAATGTTACATCCTGGTCTGGTTTGCAAATAGATAACATTAAAGGTCACAGAAAGGTGACTTTTGGAGTTCTTTGGTGCTCTGGATCCTAAACTGCCTAGCTAATTTTTTGCTCCTACTTTATTACATCGCCCTCTGAAGAGGTCACCCCAGTTGCTAACTGACCACTCTGACTTTTTCCATGCTGAAAAGGGACACAGGGTATGACAATTGGGGTACTCCTGCCCAGTGGGCTTACATAAAGGACCCCCCTCAGAAGTACAGCTATAGAGAAAACAAAGTCCTTGACTGGTGCCTGTGAAGGAGAAGTGAAGGCAAGAATTGTTAGGCATATGTTCTATGCAGAGAACCAGGTAAAGTAAGAACAGTGTGAATTTAAATGTCCAACATAAAATTCCACTGGAATTTCTTTTTCTTTTCCTGATGAGGCCTTCAAACTTATCCATTTATGGGGTTTCTCCTTCTGTTTATTTGGCAATGATATCTGGACTCAGAATCTGCTTTCCAGGCACTTTAATAATCACCGTGTGAGTTTCCCCTTAAGTAGCATCTAAACTACTTAAGGAAATTTTATTTTTTAACATCATTTGACAACAGTAGTGGACTTGTCCTTTCTGGCTGCAGGTGGTACAGCATTGTTGAACAAGGCCAAGATCTTGAACAAGGCCAAGATCTGAATTCCTATACCTGTTAAACAATATCTCATGTGATACTCCAGTCTAAAGTCTAAAAGCACAATCTCTCAGACTTCAAAGGAAATGTACTGAGTACTTATATTTTGGTTATACTTTTCTTTTGGGTGTTTAAATCCACACAGCCCAGTTAAACAAATTTTGTTTTCTTAGGTCAGTTGAAAATCTGGTCCTTAGGGATCATGGGTTTTGTGGGGGATAGGGGGAGCCCCTGGCTCCTTCTGGCCTTCTTTTACCAGTTCCATCTTGCTGGATCAGACTTTCCTTTGAACCATGAGGAGAGTTTCCTGTATGTTGACCTTCCTCTTTATAGACCAGATACTGGCTGAGTCCCTCAGGCAGTGTCTCCATGTCCTTTCTGATCAAGAAGGCGGGCAACTTATAGTTAAACAGGACATTTTAAGAGATGCCCCCATCTCTAGTCCTGGGGCCTTAGGTGACCTCTGAGGGAAAGGAACAAAATTATCTTTTAGATCTCTTGGACAAATTGTTCTGGGCATTAAGTATGGTTCTTAACCATTCAGAAAGGCTAATTTTCACCAGTCTGATACTTTTAATTTTTTTTTTTATTTTCTCTTTTCACAAAAAAAAAAACAACAAAAACAGAACAACACAAAATGACCAGAAAAATACAAAATGCTAATGACAAAACAAAGAAAAAAAAGGGGGTGGATTTCCATTTCTTTTCTGGTGAAGTAAAGAATCAATCTACAGGGCTCGGTATGTAATTCTCTATTTTTTCTTTTCCTTTTTTTTTTCTTACTCTTTCGGGGCTACCAGAGTGTTAAGGTGTACTGGCTGGTTCAGGAAGCCTTTGTTCTCAGCTGAGAAAGAATATAGTTAATTTTGGGGGGTTTCATCTCTAAACTGCCTAGTGAATTTTAATAGTCAAGATAACGGTAATAGACATTACACTTAGATAGTTGCTAGAAAGAGAGAATTTTATTATTGAGCATTAATTGACAATAATAATGGATTTGTCCTTCAGCTGCAAGTGACCCTACATTATTAATCAAGGCCAAGATCTAAGGTTTGTGCCTACTTAAGATTATTTCATATAACTTTAATCCTAATATCTGCAGGCACTATTTTTTTCTGGCTTTAAAAGAAATATATAAAGACAAAAAAAAAAAAGGAAATATACTGAATACTTATCTTTTGGTTATACTTCCTTTTGGGTGTTTAAGTCCACACAGTCAGCCCAGATAAACCAAACTTTGTTTTCTCAAGGTCAGTTGAGGTTCTGATCTTCAGGGGGCACTTGTGTTTTTGAGGGGGGCACATGGTTCCTTCTGTCCCTTCTTAACCAGTTCCATCTACAAAGGACAAGGTCAGGTCTTGCTAGACCAGGCTTCCCTTTGGAGCATGAGGCAACTTTCCCGTATGTTGACCTTCCTCTTTATAGACTGGACACTGGCTGGAGTTCTGTTAGTGGATCTCCAAGACCTCCCTTCCCAGGAAGCCTGGTGACTCACAATTGCAGAACATTTTAAGAGATGCCCCTAGACAAAATCCCCTGGGACTAATTGACCTCAGAATGCAAGGAACAAAATTGTCCCTTGAATCCCTTAGCCAAATTAGTATGGGCATTAAGTATGGGCATTAAGCATCCAAAAAGCAAAGTTACACCAATCTGATAGTTTTAATCATTATATCCTATTTAGATAAGCTTGAAAAAAAGCCTAAGAAGCCGTGCATAAATGTTGACTGGAAGAAATTTATTTAAATTTATTTTGGTTGAAATATACAAATATAAAGTTGTACATATTTATAGGGTCACATGATATTTCATGCATATATACATTGTTTAAAACTTAAAACTGCTGAACATGTCTAAATTGTTAAACATGTATAATTTCTTTGTGTTAAAAATTCCACAGTTCTGAACAAAATTACACAGTTCTTTCTTTGAAGCTTTTGAAATGCATGCCACATCATATCTATATTGATCCTACTGTAAAATCATACACCAAAGCATCATGCTCTATGTAACCAACTTGGTATTCATTGCTCAGTTTCATCCACATATCCCTTCTTTGTTTTTTTAATTAGGTTCAAGGATTCACTTTTTCTTTTAATTTTATATTACTCTAAAGTATGAATATATATCTTCTGCCCATGTACATTAATTACCATGTTTGAAAGTAGGTGGTAAGTTAATTCTAGGGCTCCTTAAGATATTCACATTATAACATCACAGTTGCTTTCAGACAGAAAGAAATATAACAATAATATTTCTCAGCTTTTTTTTCTATTGGGGGATTTGGTACTAGCATTCACAAATAAGGGAAACCATTCTCCATTTGTTTTGGGGGGACTGTGTTACTTCACCTACAACAATGGCTCTAAGTTCCATCCATTTACCTGCAAATGTCATGTCATCTTTTTTTTACAACACACATTGTCTTTATTATTTTATAATATGCCACACATACAACAGCACTGTTTCCAATGAACAATACGAGGATGACACACTAATACACATTTATAAAATGCAGCAGGTACATTAAAAATTATTTTCTTCAACACATGCTGTCATCTTTAAGTTGTGGAATCTGCAAAGCAGTAAATATATGATTCTTCATGTATTTAATTTTGATACTTTCTTGCTCCATGTCTCTCTCTGCAGTCCAGTTTTGAAACATGAATCAATGAAACATGTAGGAAGAAACCTGTTTTATGAAACAAGGACAACAGAAAACTTCTTCCACGATCCAGTATTCTGTATTCTTCTCAGAGGACCAGTGAGTGATTCAGGAACCAAATGTTTGGCTTTTTTAGAGCCTCATTCTGTGTTTGAAAAAGAGTGGAATGCAGGCTGAAGGATGGCTTGGCTGCTCTTGCAGAGGAGCTAGGTTAGGCTCCCAGCCCCCAGAGTGGCCAACTGCCATCTGTAACTGCAGCTCCAGGAGACTCTGACGTCATCTTCTGGCCTGTGTGGGCACTGCACGCACATAGTACACTTACATACTTTCAAGCAAAACCTTCACACACATTAAAAAACGGGCAGATTCAAACATCCTCTTTGTCCATTCGCCCAGTTAAACACGAGTCTGAAAACCTTTTGTGCTGGCTTCAAGTTAAATAGTTCACTGGGTCAAAAGCAGGATTGGTATGAGGTGCTGCAAGGTCAATAAATGTTGACAGGGTTCCGGAAACCGCAGCTGGGCTGTTTCCCACATTGATTTATGTGCTGTTCCCTGAAACCAAAGCTGATGGGCAGTCCTGGCTGCCGGCCTGCTGCAGGCTGGAAGTGGTTCTGTCTGGCTACCCACCAGACAGATGGAAGCCTTTCATCGGGCCATCTTTGTGCTCTGGCGCGCCGCCTGCTTGTCCCTCTACATTGGGTTCTCCTCCCGGTGCACAGTTGTCTCTACCCGCAGGGATGACGACATGACCTGGTGGGAGGACGTTTCTGTTGTGCTGCGAGGAGGTTTCCACGGGAGGACACCTCGAGGACTCGAGGCAATCGCTTCCCGGGGAGGGGGGGGGGTCGGGGAGTTTCCCTCGTGGTGGCACTGGGCGGTTTCCACCTGCCAGGAAGACGTTCATACCTGTTGAGAGGATGTCCCCATGCAGTTGGATGACGTTTCCACGTGGACCGATAACGTCTTTGTGGCGTGTACTCTCCATCCAAGGCAGAGGGTTAACTGCCCATGTGCAAGGCCATCCTGTGGGGATACCGAAGTCAAGAGTGGCAGAAAAAACTCTGGAGGCCCCACAACCCATGGGCCATGCTGTCACGCCTCCGATGTCATCTTTCTTTACTACTGCATAGAACTCCAATGTGTAGATGTACCACATTTTTGTTATCCACTCATCAGTTGAGGGGCATTTGGGTTGGTTCCAGCTCTTCACTATTGTGAAAAGAGCTGCAATAAACATAGGTGTGCATGTATCTTTTCAGTATGATGAGTCTTGTGGGTATATACCCAGGAGTGATATGGCTTCATCAGGTAGTAGTCTCATTTTGAGTCTTTTAAGGGTTCTCTACACTGCTTTCCACAGTGGTTGTACTAGTTTACATTCCTACCAGCAGTGGATGAGTGTTCCCCTTTCCCCACAACCTCTTCAGCATTTGGTGTCTTTTGTTTTCTTGATCTTAGCCAGTCTTATAGGAGTGAGATGATATCTTAGAGTAGTTTTAATTTGCATTTCCTTAATTATTTTTATTTATTTATTTTTTAAATTTTATTTCGTATGTGTATGAATGTACTATCTGCATGCAGGTTTGTGCACCTGTGTCGTGCAATGCCGCGGAGGTCAGAAGAGGGTGTTGGATTCCCCTGGAACTGGAGTTCTCCTGGAATTGGAGTTTCAAATGGTTTTCGGCCGCCATGTGGGTGCTGGGGATGGAACCCGGGTCTTCTTCAAGAGTAGTCAGTGCTCTTAACCACTAGGCCATCTCTCCAGCCCAGCATTTCCTTAATTATTAATGATGTTGAACACTTTTTAAGATGTTTCTCAGCCACCTTTACTTCCTCATTATTGAAGTCTCTGTTCATCTCTTTACTCCATCTTTTGAGTGAGTCATTTGTTTTCTTTCTTTATTGTGTTTTGAGTAGTTTATATACTCTGGATGTTAATGCTCTGTCTGATGTATCAGTGGTGAAGATTTCCTCCCACTCCGTGTGTTTTCTCTTCACTTCCGTGATTGTATCTTTTGCTGCACAGAAGCTTTTGAGTTTGATGAGGTCCCATTTGTCAACTGTTGACCTTACTTCCTGTGCAGCTGTTGTCTGATTTAGAAAGTCTTCTACTATACCTCTGTAGGTTGTTGCCAACATTTTTGTCTATCACCTTCAGGGTTTCAGGTTTCAGGTTGAGAGATCTTTGATCCATTTGGAGTTGATTTTTGTACAGGGTGAGAAAGAGGAGTTTATTTTGTTCTTCTACAAATATCGATCCAGCTTTGTCAGCACCATTTGCTGAAGATGTTATCCTTCCTCCATTGAGTTTTTTTTGCCCCTTTGTCAAATATGAGGTGGCTGAAACTGTATGAGCTCAACTTTAGATCTTCAATTTTGATCCATTGACTAATGGATCTGTTTTTGTGCCAGTACCAGGCTGTCTTTATGACTATAGCCCTGTAATATAGCTTGAAGTCTGGTAAAGCACTCCCCCTATATTGCACTTTTCACTTGGGGTTGCTTTAGATATTTAGGGTCTTTGGTTTTTCCATATGAAATTAAAGACTTTTTTCTAAGTCTGTGAAGAAACTCATGGGGATTTTGATTGGGATTGCATTGAATCTGTATATGAATTTGGATAAAATGGACATTCTTGCTATATTAATTTTTCCAATCCATGAGCATGGGAGGTCTTTCCATCTTTTGATGTCATTTTCAATCTCCTTCTTCAGGGGTTTATAATTTTTGTTATAGAGATCTTTGGTGTCTTTTGTTAGGTTTGTTCCCAGGTATTTTGTTATTTTTTTGAGGCTTTTGTGAGTGGGAAGGTCTTCTTATATTCCTTCTCCACTTGTTTATTTTTGCTGTAAAGAAAGGCTACTGATTTTTCTAGGTTGATTTTGTATCCTGCCACTTTACTGAAACTCTTAATCGTTTCTAGTAGTTTTCTGGATTTTTCTTTTTTGCATCCCTCAGGTAAACTCTCATATCACCTGCAAAGAGGGATAGTTTAATTTCCTCTTTTCCAATTAATACTCCTTTAATTTCTTTTTCTTGTCTTATTTCCCTAGCAAGCATTTCAAGCACTATGTTGAAGAGGAATGGTGAGATTTAACACCATAGGATAAGCAGAGAAAGCCAGTAAGAGGCATTTAAAAAAATTAGGCATATCTTAAATGTAAATTGTTTAATATAAACAAAGTAGTCTCTTTACTTTCCCTGACCCCCATATCCTGGTTTGTCATTTTCCAATAAGAGGAAACATACCTATTGGCCTGAATTAAGCTGATAAGTTTTACCAAGTCCATCCAAACTGTCTCCTTCTGGGCTGCATGCTGCTTGTTTGGGGAAGTAAACCTAGCTTTTCTTGAGTCAAATTATCTTGAAATGGGCAGAGCAGGTATCAAAAGTAACACTTGTATAATAGAGACAATATCTTTCAGTAGTCAGAGGTAATCCATTAGCTGTCTATGCCCCTTTAATCTGAATCTACAACTTGAAGTCCAGTACAAGCCAGGAATGGATCTGGAACCAACCATAACCCTGTATGGTTATAATCCCATTTAGACAATTAGTAAATTAATTTTAGTTTTTATACCATTCTACTCTGGAAACATTTAATCACTTCATTCCAGCACAAGTTTCTTATTTTCTACTAAACTTTGCAATATTTATACCCATTTTGACTAATGGGGCAGTCCCATACACATATCATCACAAATTAAAAATCTTTTTTTTTAATTTTATTTATTTTCTATGTGTATGAATGTACTGTCTGCATACAGGTTTGTGCACTCGTGTCGTGCAATGCCTCCAAGGTCAGAAGAGGGTCTCGGATTCCCCTGGAACTGGAGTTCTCCTGGAATTCGAGTTACAGACGGTTCTCAGCTGCCAGGTGGGTACTGCGGATCGAACCCGGGTCCTCTGCAAGAGCAGTTGGTGCTTTTAACCGCTAGGCTATCTCTCCAGCCCCCACAAATTAAAAATCTTAAAGTGACCCATATCCCGCACACAAATTCTATTGTATCTGTGAAAAGACCAAACCTATGAATTATAGGTATAGAAGAGGAAGAAAACTCACAGGATAATGATATGACCCAAGTCTTCAACATAATTTTAGAGGAAAATTTCCCAAATTAAAGATAGAGATACTTACACAAGTACTAGGATCATAAAGAACACAAACAGAAACAGAAAAGAAAATTTCCGCGCCATATCACAGTAAAAACATAAAGATGTTCAAAGCAGAGAAAGGATACTGAGGGCTGAAAAAGTAAAACAAGTTACTTACAAAGGAAAACCTATCAGAATTACAGCTGGTTTCTCAATGCAGGTGATGTAAGCCAGAAGAGCTTTGTCTAAAATATTTCCAGTTCTAAAAGACTATACATGCCAACCCAGAGTGGTTTGTCTAGCAAAAAGTCTATTGTAATTGAAGGAGAAAGGAAAATGTTCCATGATATAAGTTGAAAGAATTCCTCTCCAATAAGCCATCCCTGAAGAGAATACATCAAGCTATACAAAGAGCAGTGGGCAGGGATGACTATAACCAATCAACACCAGAAAACAAATGATACTACCACTATGGAAATAAAAACCTAGGGTAAGAATGTACTAGAAATCAAAATTATTGGAAACAATTTAATTTTTTCAACAGCAGTTTTTTTTTTTTCTTTTCAAGACAGGGTCTCCCTGTAGCCCTAGTTGTCCTGGATCTCACTCTGTAGACCAGGCTGGCCTTGAACTCACAGAGATCCGCCTGCCTCTGCCTCCCAAGTGCTAGGATTAAAGGCGTGTACCACCACACCCAGCCTTTTAAATATCAGTGGACTGAATTCTCTAATTAAGAGACATAGAGTAGTAGGATGGATTAAGAAAGAAAATCCATCTCTCTTTTTTCTTATCTCCAAGAAATTTACCTCAGCTTTAAAGATAGATATTATCTCAAGGTGAAGGGAAGGTAAAAATAATACAAGTAAATGCCACTATCATAGTAGGAGGAGTTGCTATGTTAGTAATAGATAAAATAGAATTCAGTCTGATATTTTAGCTACTGTGTAATGTTTAGATAAAGCTTGAACAAAAGCCCAACAGCCTTGCATAAATCTTGACTGAAAGAGAGATTTAACACCATAGGTTAACCAGAGAAAGCCCATGAAAGAGATTCAAACAATCTTAGGCCTATTTTACATGTAAACTAGTGACTACAAACAGATGCAGTATTTTTTCTTTCCCAGACCCCATGTTATGGTCTACATTTTTTTAGTAGCAGGAAACATACCTATTGACAAGGAAATAAACCAATAAAGTTTACCAAGTCCTTCCAAACTCACTCCTTCTGGATTCCATATTGCTGGTTCAGGAAGGTAAAACCAAGTTTCTCTTCTTTGTTAAGGGCAAAAGAAATATCAAAACTAACACTTTCATAATAAATAGAAACATTAAGCATGTTTCTTAGTAGCCAGAGGTAACCCATTACTTCTCTAGGTCCAGTTAATTCAAATCTGTAACAGGAAGTCCAGTAGAAGCCAGGAGTGTACTGAAAACTAAGAACAATTCTGTATATTTATAATCCTGTTCAGGCCATCAATAAACTAGCATAAGTGTTTATACTAACTTTTTATTCTGGAAATATTTAGTCACTTTAACTTAATACAGATATCTTATCTTTTTACTAAATTTTGAAGTACCATGTGATGTGAAGATAAAACTCAGATAAAAAAACTGAACACTCCTAAATAAACCTTGACTAGATATGCACTTTTTAACACCTTCACTAAACTATGACCTTCAAAAATTTTGTTTATTTTGTCTTATCCTTTCCCTACCGTAACAAACATTCTCAATCGTTTATCACTTGTCTTTTACCTATTATAACAACACTTTTCAGACTCCTATTGCTTGTATAGACTGTCTCATTATAAATCTCTATCAAAATACTTCCATTTTTTTTTTTTAAATTAATTTTATTTATTTCTGTATGTGTATGAATGTACTGCCTGCATGCAAGTTTGTGCACCCGTGTCGTGCAATGCCGCGGAGGTCAGAAGAGGGTGTCGGATTCCCCTGGAACTGGAGTTCTCCTGGAACTGGAGTTTCAGACGGTTCTCGGCCGCCATGTGGTTGCTGGGGATCGAACCCGGGTCCTCTGTAAGAGCGGTCGGCGCTCTTAACCGCTAGGCCATCACTCCAGCCCAATACTTCCATTTTTATATCATTTTAACTTCTTTAAATTTCTTTCCATAGTGGGTGTACGAGTTTACATTCCCACCAGCAGCGGACGAGTGTTCCTCTTTCTCCACAACCTCTCCAGCACTTGGAATCATTTGTTTTCTTGATCCTAGCCATTCTTACGGGAGTAATATGATATCTTAAAGTGGTTTTAGTTTGCATTTCCTTAATTATTAGCAACGTTGAACACTTCTTAAGATGTTTCTCAGCCATCTCTAATTCGTCACTTGTGAAGTCTCTCTTCAGCTCTTTGCTCCATCTATTGAGTGGGTCATTTGTTTTCTTCTTTGTTTTTTGAATAGTTTATATATTCTGGAAATTAATGCTTTGTCAGATGTATCTGCGGTGAAGGTTTACTCCCACTCTGTGGGATTTCTCTTCACTTCCTTGATTGTTTCTTTTGATGCACAGAAGCTTTTGAGTTTAATGAGGTCCCATTTGTCAATTGTCGACCTTAATTCTTGCACAGCTGCTGTCTGATTTAGGAAGTCTTTTCCTATGCCTATGTATTGTAGTCTGCTGCCAACTTTTTCTTCTATTACCTTCAGAGTTTGGGGTTTCACGTTGAGGTCTTTAATCCATCTGGAGTTGGCTTTTGTACAGGGTGAGAGGTAGAGGTTTAATTTCATTCTTCTACAAGGGGTGATCCAGTTTTGCCAACACTACTTGCTGAAGATGCTGTCTTTCCTCCATTGCATCTTCTTGGCCCCCTTGTCAAATATGAGATGGCTGAAATTGTATGTGCTCAAGTATGGAACTTCAGTTTTGTTCCATTGGTCAATGGGTCTGTTTTTGTGCCAGTACCAAGCTGTTTTTATGACTGTAGCCCTGTAGTATAGTTTGAAGTCTGCTATAGAGATCCCGCCTGTATTGCTCTTTTCACTCAGGGTTGTTTTGTCTTTTCGGGGTCTTTTGTTTTTCCAAATGAAATGAAGGACTTTTTTTTTCAGGCCTGTGAAGTAACTCTTGAGGATTTTAATTGGGATTGCATTTTTTAATCTTTTTAGAACATTAAATAATTTTTTCATCTGTTGTGAGACTATTATAAAGTATAATGTGTGAGATGTCTTTCTAAGCTCGAGAGCAGGCTCTAAATGACCAATTCTCCCTAAATGTTTAGAGGTCTTTTACCTAGGCTCCACAAAGATATAGACCTTGGAAATCCTAGCAAACTGTTCATACCAAAGAGGTCCTACCTAGCAGTCAAATATTTTTTACGTATGGGACATTTCCATTTTCAACCATGGAAATAAGTTGTACCCTAGAACAGAAGTAATCATTTCTTAAAATAAACTAATATTTTTAAGAACCAAGAATCACAGTGTAATTTTACAGTTTTAGTTTACATGACAACTTACTTACAAATTAACTTAATATTAAGTAAATCATTATTAATCTTAATAATTGCTTCATTAGCATTCAGCATGAGCCTATATATTTAAACAGTCCCATAAAATAAATACTGTGGTTATGCACAATATCATGACTAGTTTTAAAAACCAAAACATAGACACCCTGACGATGAAAATTTTAATCAGAGTAAAATTACTCCAAATTTATAACAGTTAGAATAACACATTTAAATCCTTACAGTTTATATAGTTCTGAGAGCTTTTTTGTATGGGACACATTTTATTTTATTTTATTTATTTCTGTATGTGTATGAATGTACTGTCTGCATGCAGGTTTGTGCACCCGTGTCGTGCAATGCCGTGGAGGTCAGAGAGGGTCTCGGATTCCCCTGGAACTGGAGTTCTCCTGGAATTGGAGTTTCAGACGGTTCTTGGCCGCCATGTGGGTGCTGGGGATCGAACCCGGGTCCTCTGCAAGAGCAGTCGGCACTCTTAACCGCTAGGCCATCTCTCCAGCCCCAGGATACATTTTTTTTTTAAGATTAACTGGACTCTTGGGTTAGCTGTTTGTTTCTAAATTAGAAATTTTACAGTAGCAATAGTTTCATCAACCATCTGGGTAGATTTTTGTAAGAGTACGTTGAATGGAGCTCCTGCTCATGAAGCCACCTTTCTCTCCTTTCTTTTCTATAGTTCCTGACAAGTACCCTAGTGGGTCATTATCTGTGAGTCTCTAGTTAATGATATCCCAATTTTTCACCTAGAAAATGAGTTTGCATCAATGAGGCACTACCATACACACCCTACTCCCCACCCCCTCCCCCTGCAGGAGAACCAGAGAGCTTGAGCTATAGGCTCTTGCCTTAATTCTCTCCCACCCTCCTCTGCCACAGGATGGGAGTGAACCGGGGAGTGGTCCAAGGATTGTCACATTGTCTGTTTCTGATACTGGGGCCTGAACTTATCTCACACCCCCCTTTCCCCCTACACACATACTGTTGCCTCTCTGACCATGGTATTAACTTTTTAATAAACTTATTCCTCAGTAATTTTAGTGTCTTCTGAGACTCCTTTTGTCTAAAAACCTAGCATATTACAAAGGTGAGTGCCCAAAAATCCCTACAGTGATGATATTTTATAAAAGTTTTACTAAGTGTCCACCAATGGTCTGATTGATTCTTTATTTTTTGGCAGTTCTTAGTCTCAGCCTTTAATGGCTGTGCTATCCCTCCAGCCCTTGTCTGATAGATTCTTCATATTCTATAACTACATTACAGAATTTTATTAAAAGACAAGAGTACTTCATACACATGCATACATACATTTACATATGAGATTTTATTTTAGTGTTTGTACTGGATAGAGTCACATAAAGGCTTTCACTTGAATAAAGCATTTTCAGAGATGACATTTGTATTTTAGTATAGTAAATATTCCTAATTGGGTTTTAAACTCAGCAGGTGATGGAAAACAGAATTATACCTTTCATTCATACTTAACACCAACCATACCCAAAGGTTCCAGCATGATCAAAACAAGCTAAGAATTGAAACTTTTACTTATAGACAATTCCTTTAAAGGATGGAGTAAAGAATGCATGACAAAAAGTATTTGGTCTTGGCAAGGCAATAGATTAATCAATTATTATAGACCAATTACTGATTGAAACCACCCAAAATATGAAAACTATGAGTTTGATTCACCCAGTTAGCTACAGTCGACTATGTCCTGCAATCACAAGCACATAGCATGCAGGGTTATAGGTGACAGACTGCCAGGCCAGTGGAACACAGGCCTAAGCCGTCCCAAGCTGCCCCCCCCCGGAGAAAAGAGGGCAGACAGGCCCATGCAGTCTCAAGAATCAGTTCCTGTAATGCACCCCAGGAGAAATGCCAGACCCCAAGTGGGTTTCTAGTAAGAAAAACAGAAATACAGCTGCCATGTGGGAACCCCAAGTAGCCCAGGAATTTCCCAAGCTCCAAAGATGGCCACTCAAGCTGGACCAAGATTCCTGGGTTTCATTGCTGATAAGAATTATTACTGATTGCTAGCAAAAATCAGCTTATTTGAAACAAGGTTCCCCTGGTAGCAGTTGGCCTGGGACTTGACATGTAAACTAGGCTGGCTTTGAACTCTCACAGATGTCTGCCTACCTCTGCTTCAGGAGTAGCTGGGACTTCAGGCGTGCACTACCATGCCTCGATCAAAAGGCAGTTTACTTTGGGGCAAGATAAGCAAGCTAACAGAATCTCCTAGGACAAAAGTGCCCAAACCCCAAACAAACAAACAGAATAGGCATGCAGGATAGAGACTTAGGAAAAGGCCAGAAAGATGAGATAAGAAAGAATTAGGCCCAGAATTCCTACCCAGCTCAAAAGGTGAGTTCACATATTAAATGAATGCTACATCCAGCCAGAGTTCAGCTCCCTGAAGCGTGTTCTCTGGCCCCAGGGGTCCCGAAGCAACACAAATCAGAGTGAACATCCAAAACAAAATACTTCCAAAGCAAGCACTCAAAAGAGACACCTCAAACAACCATCTTGAAAGCAAACACAAATCAAAAATCATTTTAAAATTACGATCCTTAAACAACCAACTTAGATGCTGGTTTCCATGAACAATTACCACCCAAAAGTTGTGAATCATTTGATAGACTGAGAGATAATAAATTTAAAGATGTCTATGGTATCCAAATCTCAGGCCTCTGAAAGTACATTTTAATAGCCGTATTTAAAGTTTGCACATTTGCATTTAATCTGGCATGCCAAAAGAAAAGTAATAATTCTGTGTACATAAAGATTAGAAGCTTGAAGTGTCCACTTTGACAAAAACAGCATGAGACAATTATACATGAATGAGTTACAAACACACAAGAAAACTTAGACATATGGCAGACATAGCTATACGAATCTTAGACACATGGGAAAACAAACCATAAACACAAGACATAGTTACACTTTTAACACAAATCCATAAGACAAAAGTGAGAAGTAAAAAGGCACAAAAGACAGGGACAGAGAGGGTGGATCAGGTGGAGCCAGCAGGTATTTGGCAGAGGTGGAAAAGAAGACACAGAACACAAAGATAGGCAGGGGAGTCCAGATGCACACACACACACACACACACACACACACACACACACACGTACACACACACACATCCAGCTTACAGACATTTAGGTCACAGTTACAAATTTTTTGGAATGCAACAACTAAAAGTAACCAGTACTCTTTTTCCCATTAATACTCACCGATCCGCTTTTCAGGAAATGTGCACACAGTTACAGTCATGGCCTTCTCAGGCAGGCCTATTCTGTGAAGTTATAGAGTCACTGGCTCTTGAGTTGGGTCTATCCCAGACAGATACTGAATCATGGCCTCCCAGGTCAGGCCTATGCCAGACAGGCAGATGCAGTCAAAGGACAGAAGGAGAAAAGCACAGAACTCAAGGACAAAAAAACTTAGACCAAATGGGACTCACAGACATTCAGGGGCCAGCCCATGACAGACAAGTCCAGATCACCAGAAGCACATGTCTCCACCTGGTAACCTAGGGGGTTTTAGGCCAAGTCTGGCTACCCTCTAGGATCCTGATGAGTGCTCAACAGACGATATTGGGCCCCAGAAAACAGAGGTGTGCACCTTACCTGTCAGCAGAGTGGCCTCTGCATGTTCAGTCATCTGCTCACAGAGGACAAAGGGAAAGCACCAAGGTGGGAAGTTCAGGGCTGGGGAACAACTACAAGAAGCTTCTTCCAACAGTTCCTGGTCTCCACCTAGTCCTGTCGAAGGGTGTCATCTCACAGGGGCCTCTAAATATTATAGGCTGTGAAATGACACCACTCCCACCAATCAAGCTTTTTGAAAGATTTTAATCATTGCTGGCACAGCTCTATTTGGGAGGAGAAACAGCACTAATCTTAAGGTGAAAACAATATATATATATATATATATATATATATATATATGACATATTTTGTATGGCATCCTTAAAGTACTTTTCATAAACAACTCTACCTTAAAAGAACTTGCAAACACACATAAAGCACAGTTCTTATAATTAAGGTGAATCCTTTTGATAATTTCAACTGGCTTGATGATTTTCCACTAAAATGTCTCAATATTTTCTTTTGGATTTTATCTGTGTGAATTTTATTGAAAATTTATTTTTTGGTGGTAATGAAGATTCAATTTATTGTATACAGCATATCCTTTATATAAACAGAATGTTACTTCTCGCATCCAATCCCAGACCTCTGCATCACACCCCCTGTATGCATCACTTGTTATTGTTCCACCCCATATCATGTGCTTGGGTCACAAGTCAGGTCACAAGTGTGTCATGAGTTGTTGTTTTCCTCTCTGCATCACATGCTGCTCTCACCTAGCCAGCTTGATATGGGGATCCCATTTCCACCTTGTGAATCTAGAAGGTTGGTCGCCAACACCCTGCCAGCATTTCCATGGGTTCTGAGGATCTGAACTCTGATCACAGTTGGATGGCAAGCTCTTCCACCACTGAGCCATCTCCCCAACTGTCATCTAATAACTCATGTTAGAAAGGCTAAAGCTCTTGCCTGCAGTCAGAGTTTCATGCACATATGTGTGTGTGTGAGTGTGTGTGTGTGTGTGTGTGTGTACAGGTCTGCATGCACATATATGCATGTGGGTGTAGAGGTCAGCATCCGGTGACTTCCTTAGTGGCTTCCAAGCTTTTTATTTTTGGTCTTTTTGAGACAGGGTCTCCCTGTAGCCCCAGCTGTCCTGGAACTCAATATGTAGATCAGGCTGACCTTGAACTTACAGAGATCTACCTGTCTCTGCTTTCGAGTGCTGGGATTAAAGGTGTGTACAACTATGCCTGGATTCACCTTATTTTTTTTTTTTTTGAGCTAGGGTACTCCCTGCACCCAGAAGTCACTGATTTGGCTGAGCTGACTAGCCAGCGAGCCAAGAGATCTTCTTGTCTCTACCTCCCCAGTGCTGGAACTGCATTGCAATGCCCAGATTTTGAAAATTGGGGGTTGTGGATCAAATTCAAGTCCTCGTAATTACATGAGAAAACTTTTGCTAACTTACTTGTCTTCCCAGGGCCCCCCATTCATTTTTATTTAAAAAAATGTTTTTGTTATTTTTATGTGTATTCATATGTTGGCCACATGTGTGTAAGTGCACCTGTTTCATACAGTACCTGTGGAGATCAGAAGAGGGCATCAGATTCCCCTGGAACTGGATGTTGGATGTCATGCCGGTGCTGGAAATTGAACCCAGATTCTGCAAACGCAGCCAGTGCTCTTAACAGCTGAGCCATTTCTTCACCCCTTCATGTTTTTTTCTTTTTTTTTTTTTTTTTTTTTTGTTTGGTCTTTTAAAATTTTTTTTAAATTGATGTTTTGTGTATTTCACACATCATTTTAAATTCAGTTCAGGCATATTCTCCATTCCCTTCCCCCTCCCCACCGCACCCCATTCCAGATCATGCATTCTGCCATAACTGTCCTGCATCTTTCTCTCAGTCTTTTTTTATATTTAGGAATTCACAATTTCTTTCATTAATTTTATATTACTCTAAAATATGGATATATGCTAGCCACACATATACAGTAATTACAGAGTCTGAAAATAATTGATGGGTGGATTTCAGAGCCCACTGAGAGATTCACATTATAACAATATAGTTGCTTTCAGATAAACAAAAATATAACCATGCTATCATTCAGCTTGCCTTTCGTATGTGGGATTTGGTGTTAGTATCCACAAATGAAGGAAACAATTCTCTGTCTTTCTGGGACTGTGTTACTTCACTCAGCATAATGACTTCCAGCTCCATCCATTTATCTCCAAAGTTCATGATGTCATCTTTCTTTACTGCTGAGTAGAACTCCATTGTGTAGATGTACCACATTTTTGTCATCCATTCATCTGTTGAGGGGCATTTGGGTTGGTTCCAGCTCTTCACTATTGTAAAGAGAGCTGCAATAAACATGGATGTGCATGGATCTTTGCGGTAGGATGAGTCTTTGGGGTATATACCCAGGAGTGGTATGACTGGGTCAAGTGGTAGGCTCATTCCTAGTTTTTTAAAGTTTCTCCACACTGCTTTCCATAGTGGTTGTACAAGTTTACCTTCCCACCAGCAGTGGATGAGTGTTCTCCTTTCCCCACAATCCCTCCAGCATCTGTTGTCTTTTGTTTTCTTGATCTTAGCCAGCCATACTGGAGTGAGATGATATCTGAGAGTGGTTTTAATTTGCATTTCCTTAAATATTAATGATTTTGGACACTTTTTAAGAAGTTTCTCAGCCATATTTAATTCCTCATTGGTGAAGACTCTGTTCAGCTCTTTACTCCATCTTTTGAGTAGGTCTTTTGTATTCTTACTTCTTTGTTTTTGGAGTAGTTCATATATTGACGTTAATGATCTGTCAGATGTGTCACTGGTAACGATTTCTTCCCACTCTTTGGGTTTTCTCTTCACCTCATTGATTGTTTCCTTCGCTGTACAGAAACTTTTGAGTTTTATGAGGTCCCATTTGTCAACTGTTGACCTTAATTCCTGTGCAGCTGCTGTCTGATTTAGAAGGTCTTTTCCTACACCTATGTCTTGTAAGTTGTTGCCAACTTTTCCTTTTATCACCTTCAAGGTTTCAGGCTTCACGTTGAGATCTTTGATCCACTTGGAGTTGATTTTTATTCACAGTTAGAGGTAGGTTTAATTTTGTTCTACAGATGATGATCCAATTTCACCAGTAACATTTGCTGAAGATGCTATCCTTCCTCCCCTGAGGGTTTTTCGCCCCTTTATAAAATATGAGGTGGCTGAAATTGTAGGAGCTCAAGTTTGGATCTTCAATTTTGTTCCTTTGGTCAACTGGTCTGTTTTTGTGCCAATACCAGGCTGTCTTTATGACTATGGCCCTGTAATATAGTTTGAAGTCTGGTAGGGCAATTCCCCCTGTATTGTATTTTTTACTTGGGGTTGCTTTAGTTATTCGAGGTCCTTTGTTTTTCCATATGAATTTAATTATTTTTTCCAGGTCTAAGAAGCTCATAGGGATTTTGATTGGGATTGCAATAAATCTGTATATCTGTTTGGGTAAAATGGACATTTTTACTATATTAATTTTCCCAATCCATAAGCATAGGACGTCTTTCCATCTTTTGATGTCATTTTCAATCTCCTTCTTCAGGGATTTAAAATTTTTGTTCTAGAGGTCTTTGGTATCTTTGGTTAGGTTTGTTCCCAGGTATCTTATTATTTTTTAGGTTATTGTGAATGGGAACGTCTTCTTATATTCCTTCTTCGGTTGTTTATTGTTGCAGTAAAGAAAAGCTACTGCTTTTTCTAGGTTAATTTTGTAGCCTGACACTTTACTAAACTCTTAATTATTTCTAGAAGTATTCTGGTGGAGTTTTTAGCATTCCTTAGGTAAACTATCATGTCATCTGCAAAAAAGGATAGCTTAACTTCTTCTTTTCTGATTAATACTCCTTCTCTTGTCTTATTGCCCTAGCAAGTGTTTCGAGCACTAGGTTGAAGATGAGTGCCTATAGATGGCAGCCTTGCCAGGTTCCCACCTTTAAGGGAAATGGTTCCAATTTTTCTCCATTTAGGATGATGTTGGCAGTGGGTTTGCTATATATGGATTTGCTCGTGTTGAGGAATATTCCTTTCAATCCTATTCCCTCTAGGACTTTAAACATGAAGGGATACTGGATCTTGTCAAAGGCTTTTTCTGCATCAATTGAGATGATCATGTGGTTTTGTCTTTTATTCCATTTATGTGTTTTATGATATTTATTGATTTATGTATGCATCTCTGCATCTCTGCATCTCTGGTATGAATCTGACTTGATCATGGTGGATGCTCTTTTTGATGTGGGTCTGTATGTGATTTGCAAGTATTTTGTTGAGAATTTTTGCATCTATGTTCATTAGTAAGATAAGTCTATAGCCTTCTTTTTTGCTTGAATCTTTGCCTGGCTTTGGTATTAGAGTGATGCTGGATTCATAGAATGAGTTTGGGAGAATTTCTTCTGTTTGTATTATTCTAAACAGTTTGAGTAGCAATGGTTGTAGAACCTCTTTAAATGTTTTATAGAATTCTGATGTGAAACCATCTGGACTGGTGCTTTTTTTAGTTGAGAGGTTTTCAATTACATCTTCAATTTCCTCAAATACTATGGGTCTGTTTATACTGTCAATCTCATCTTGGTTAAGCTTTGTTGGTTCCCAGGATTTCAGATATTCATCCATTTCTCTTAGGTTTTCAAATTTAGTGGAGTATAGATTTTTGAAGCATTCCCATTTGATTGTCTGAATCTTTTCTTTGTCTTTTGTGATGTTTCCACTTCAATCACAAATACTGTTGATTTGGAGTTGCTCTCTCCTTTTTATTTTGGTTAACTGGACTGTCTATTTTGTTTATCTTTTCAAAGAACCAGCTTTTGTATTCGTTGATTTTATGTATTGTTTTCTTTGTTTTTAGTTCATTGATTTCTGCTCTGGTATTTGTTATTTCTTCCTGTCTGTTGGGTTTAGGGTTCATTTGTTGTTGTCTCTCAAGTGTTTTTAGCTGCAGTGTTAGGTCGTTTATTATTATATCATTATGATTTGTTGCTTTCTCTCTTTAATTGCCTAGGAATAGTTGTTTCTTTCCTCTGTTCTTCGGATTGCTTCAAGGATTTTCTGGTGTTGGTTTCTTAGACATCTATTCTTTCATTTTGTTCATGTCATGGAAGATTCTTCTTTCTGCTTAAACTATGATTGACATTTTTGCTATGTATAGTAGTCTGGATTGGCATCTAAAGTCATTTAGTACTGGAAATACATTGGTCCACCTTCTTTTTTTTAAAGATTTTTAAAAATTTATTATATTTTAAGGGATTCACAATATAAGAGCACAGTTGTTTTCGGATCACATTGATGTTGCTCAGTTTGCCATACAATTAGGTAATTGGTGCTAGCACCCACAGATGAATGATACCAGTCATCAATTTTTTTTCTGGAACCGTGTTACTTCACTCAGAATAATATCTTCTAGCTCCAACCATTTACCTGAAAATCTCATGATGTCATCTTACGTTAATAGGACTCCATTGTGTAGATGTACCACGTTTTCTCTATCCACTCCTCAGTTGAAGAGCACTTGGCAACCCAAGCTCCTTGCTATTGTGAAGAGAGCTGTAATAAACATGGCTGTGCATGTATCTCTGCAGTAAGATGAGTCTTGTGGGTACATGCCCAGGAGTGGTATGGCTGGGTCAGGTGGCAAGTTCATTCCAAGTCTTCCAAGGGTTATCCACACTGCTTTCCATAGTGGCTATACGAGTTTATATTCCCACCAGCAGTGGACGAGTGTTCCTCTTTCCCCACAACCTCTCCAACACTTAGTATCATTTGTATTCTCGATCCTAGCCAGTCTTATTGGAGTGAGATGATATCATAAAGTGGTTTTGATTTGCATTTCCTTAATGATTAGTGATGTTGAACACTTCTTTTTTTTTTTTATTTATTTATTGTATGTGTATGAATGTACTGTCTGCATGCAAGTTTGTGCACCCGTGTCGTGCAATGCCGCGGAGGTCAGAAGAGGGTCTCGGATTCCCCTGGAACTGGAGTTCTCCTGGAATTGGAGTTTTAGACGGTTCTCAGCCGCCATGTGGGTGCTGGGGATCGAACCCGGGTCCTCTGTAAGAGCGGTCGGCGCTCTTAACCGCTAGGCCATCTCTCCAGCCCCTGAACACTTCTTAAGATGTTTCTCAGCCATCTCTAATTCCTCACTTGTGATGTCTCTCTTCAGGTATTTGCTCCATCTATTGAGTGGGTCATTTGTTTTTCTTCTTCTTTGTTTTTTGAGTAGTTTATATATTCTGGAGATCAATGCTTTGTCAGATGTTTCTGCAGTGACAGTTTCCTCCCACTCTGGGATTTCTCTTCATTTCCTTGATTGTTTCTTTTGATGTACAGAAGATTTTGAGTTTAATGGGGTCCTATTTGTCTATTGTCATCCTTAATTCTTGCGAAGCTGCTGTCTGATTTAGGAAGTCTTTTCCTATGCATATGTTTTTTAGTTTGCTGCCAACATTTTCTTCTATCACCTTCAGAGTTTGGGGTTTCACGTTGAGGTCTTTAATTCATCTGGAGTTGTACAGGGTGAGAAGTAGGGGTTTAATTTCATTCTTCTACAAGTGGTGATCCAGTTTTGCCAACACCACTTGCTGAAGATGCTGTCTTTCTGTCTTTCCTCCATTGTGTCTTCTTGGCCCCCTCGTCAAATATGAGATGGCTGAAATTGTATGTGCTCAAGTTTGGATCTTCAGTTTTGTTCCATTGGTCAACAGGTCTGTTTTTGTGCCAGTACCAAGCTGTTTTTATGACTATAGCCCTGTAGAATAGTTTGAAGTTTGGTATAGAGCTCCCCCCTCTATTGCTCTTTTCACTCAGGGTTGTTTTGGCTATTTGGGGTCTTTTGTTTTTCCAAACGAAATAAAGGACCTTTTTTTCCCAAATCTGTGAAGAAACTCTTGGGGATTTTAATAGGGATTGCATTAAATCTATAGAAGAGTTTGAGTAAATTGGACATTTTTACTATACTAATTTTCCCAATCCTTGAGCATGGGAGGTTTTTCCATTTTCTGATGTCTTCTTCAATTTCTTTCTTCAAGGGTTTAAAATTTTTTTGTTGTAGAGATCCTTGGTGTCTTTGGTTAGGTTTTTTTCCTAGGTATTTTATTGTTTTTGAGGCTACTGTGAGTGGGAAGGTCTCCTTGAATTCCATCTTCAGTTGCTTCTTGTTGGTATAAAGAAAGGCTACTGGTTTTTCTAGTTTAATTTTGTATCCTGTCACTTTACTGACTCTCTTAATCGTTTCTAGGAGTTTTCTGGTGGAAGTTTTAGCATCCCTTAAGTAAACAATTGTATCATCAGCAAAAAGGGATAGCTTGACTTCATCTTTTCCAATTAGTACTCCTTTAATTCCCTTTTCTTACCTTTTTACCCTAGCAGGTGTTTCAAGCACTATATTGAAGAGGAGTGATGACAAGGGGCAGCCTTGCCGAGTTCCTACCTTTAAAGAGAATGCTTCTGTCATTTCCTCATTTAGGATGATATTGGCTGTGGGTTTCCTGTATATGGCTTTGATTACATTGAGAAATGATCCCTCCAATCCAATTCCTTCTAGGACTTTAAGCAAGAAAAAATGCTGGATTTTGTCAAAGGCTTTTTCTGCATCAATTGGGATGATGGTGTGGTTTTTGTTTTTCAGTCCATTTATATGCTTGATGATATTTTTGATTTTTGTATGTTGAACCATCCCTGCATCTCTGGTATGAATCCACTTGGTCATGATGGATGATCTTCTTGATGTGGGTCTGTATGCGATTTGCCAGTATCCTGTTTAGGATTTTGACATCTGTGTTCTTGAATGAGATGGGTCTATAGTTCTCCTTTTTGGTTGTTATCTTTGCCTGGTTTTGGTAATAGAGTGATGTTGGCTTCATAGAAGGAATTTGGGAGAATTCCCTCTGTTTTTATCTTTCTAAATAATTTGAGTAATAATGGTTGTAAGTCTTTTTAAAATGTTTTATAGAATTCTACTTTGAAACCATTTGGGCCGGGGCTTTATTTTAGTTGGGAGGTTTCTTATTACATCTTCAATTTCTTCATACATTATGGGTCTGTTTAAGCTGTCAATCTCTTCTGGGTTGAGCTTTGGTGATTCCCAGGATTTCAGATATTCATCCATTTCTTTTAGGTTTTCAAACTTGGTAGAGTATAGGTTTTTGAAGTATTCCCCTATGATTTTCTGGATCTTTCCACTGCTGTGATGTTTCCCTTTTTTATCATGGATTGGATTGATGTTCCTTCTTTCTTTTGGTTAACTGGGTGTATTAGTCACTTTCCTGTTGCTGTGATAAACCACCACGAGTAAGGGAACTTATAAAAAGAGGAGTTTATTTGAGCTTCCTATTGACGGTTCCAGGGAAACAGAGTCCATTGTGGTGGGAGGTGTGGTGACTGGGGCTGAAGCAGCAAGCCGAGGTTCACATCTCCAAATGAGCACAGCAAGTCAAGAGAGTGAAAGGCTGGAGACCACAAGGCTTGTTAAACTCACTAAGCCTGCCCCCAATAACGTTCTTCCTCCAGCACAGCCACACCTTCTAAGTCCTCCAAGAACAGTGCCACCAACTGGAGACAAAATATCTGAATACTTAAAGCCTATGGGGGACACTCATTCAAACCACCATATTCCACTCCCTGGCCCTCATAGGGTCCTGACCATATAAAATGCAAAATTTATTTAGCCCAACCTTAAAAATCCCCATAGTCTTTACCAGTCTCAATTCTATTCAAAAGTCCAAAATCTCTTCTGAGACACAGGGCAATCTCTTAACTGTAAGCTCCTATAAAATCAAAAGGCAAATTACATTCTCCCAGTGTACAGTGGAACTGAATACACAGGCCAATCTCTTAACTGTAAGCTCCTGTAAAATCGAAATGCAAATTACATATTCCCAACATCCAGTGGAACTGAATACACATTCCCATTCCAAAAGGGAGGAATAGAGCCATAGTGAGGAAATACTGGACCAAAACAAGACCAAAAACCACCAGGGCAAACACCAAGTCCAGTAACTCCATGTGCAACTTCTGGGACTTGACTTCCAAAGGGTTTAGATGGCTCAGCTCTTCCAGCTTTGCTTGCAACATACATCTCTTTCTTCGGCTGGTACCACTCCCTCTATGCAGCTCTCCTTGGCAAATATCTCACAGGTCTGGCATCTCGAATGTCTTCTTGGGGTCCCTGCTGCCAACCAGGCTTCACATTCACAGCTTCACGCAATGGCCTATGAGTGCCTTCTTTATTCGGTGATGCCCCTGTTGCACTCTGCCTAGCCTCTGTGGCTCTCTGAAACTGTGGAGGAAGAACTGACACCCCTTCACTCTTATAAACTTCATGTCTCTAAAGCTAGCACTATGTGAATGAAATTGCTGAATTTGGCTGCAAGTTCGGGATGGACTCTCTCCTACTTTAACCACATTTGTAAATTTTCTCTGCCCTGGACTTGTTGGAGTAGAAAACGCTTCCAGTATTTTCCTTTCAAAAGTTGGAGGATTAGCTGGGTGTGGTCTTGTCCTGAAGGTACTGATTCTGTTATTTACTTGTAAATCTTGAGGCCTCCCCTTAATCACTTTAATCTCACCTTTCTGATTGTTTACTTGTAAATAGCTAGGCCTCTCCCTAATCACTTTAGTCTCCTTATGAAAGGGAGCCTCTCCTTCACATGCTTGGCCACACCTTTAATCTTTCTAGCGTACTTTTCAGGTCCAAACTCTACATTCTGCATTTCCTTCTGCCCCATTTGCTCTTTTTCATGGTAGATTTGTATAATATTCACCATTAAAAGCCACACCACCATTTCTATGTTAGACTGTCTTGAAATATCCTCCACCAAATACATTAGTCCATTGCTTTTCAACTTAGCATCAGACAAGCATTTGGGCTTTGGGCAAACTGCTGCCAGACTCTTTATCAAAATATCCCAGTTGCTGCCTAAGTCTTTATTTTCCTCTGGAACTACATTTTTTGCAGCAATCCTTTCTTCCAAGCTTCTACTAGAATGACCCCTTAAGCTTTGCTTACAGTAGTCAACAGATTTTCTAGCCCAAAGTTCCAAAGTCTTCCACATTTCTCCAAACATCCACATGGTCAGGTACTTCATAGACAACAGCCCACTCTCTGGTACAAAATAACGGTATTAGTCACTTTCCTGTTGCTGTGATAAACCACCATGAGCAAGGGAACTTATAAAAAGAGTTTATTTGAGCTTACTATTGACAGTTCCAGGGAAACAGAGTTCATTGTTGCAGGAGGCATGGAGGCTGGGGCTAGACCAGCAAGCCGAGGGTCACATCTCACAATGA
The DNA here is from genome assembly GCA_009823505.1 of Rhizomys pruinosus. Lineage (NCBI taxonomy): Eukaryota > Metazoa > Chordata > Mammalia > Rodentia > Spalacidae > Rhizomys > Rhizomys pruinosus. The sequence continues at coordinate 411,029 of VZQC01011147.1, read as the reverse complement.
GCACAGGAAGTCAAGAGAAAGAGAGGCTGGAGACCACAAAGCTTGTTAAACTCACTAATCCTGCCCCCAATAACGTACTTCCTCCAGCACAGCCACACCTTCTAAGTCCCCCAAGAACAGTGCCACCAACTAGAGAAAAACTGTCTGAATACTTAAAGCCCTATTGGGGACACTCATTCAAACCACCACACTGGGCTAGGGGGTCTGTCTATCTTGTATATTCTTTCAAAGTACCAACTTTTGGATTCATAGATTTTTTGTATTGTTTTCTTTGCTTCTATTTCATAGATTTCTGCTCTAATTTTTGTTATTTCCTCCTGTCTGTTGTGTTTAGGGTTCATCTGTTGTTGCCTCTCAAGTGCTTTTAGCTGCAGTGTTAGCTCTTTCACTTGTGCCCTTTCTGTTTTTCTAATGTAGGCACCCAGGGCTATAAACTTCCCTCTTAGTACTGCTTTTAAGGTATCCCACAGGTTTTGTTGTGTTGTATTGTCATTGTCATTCAGTTCCAGGAATGCTTTTATTTCTTTCTTTATCTCTTCCTTGACCCATTCATTATTCAAGAGTGTGTTGTTTAGTCTCCATGTATTCTTGTAGATAGTAGGACTTATCCTGGTGCTGATATTGAGCTTTATTGCACTGTGGTCTGATAGAATGCATAAAATTATTTCAATCTTTTTTGTATTTGTGTAGGTTCCTTCCGTGTCTCAGTATTTGGTCTATTTTGGAGAATGTTCCGTGGGGTGCTGAGTAGAAAGTGTATTCTCTGGTATTAGGGTGAAATATTCCGTAGATGTCTGTGAGGTCCATTTGGTGTATCATATCATTCAGTTCAGATGTCTCTCTGTTTATTCTTTGTCCTGTTGACCTGTCCAAAGAACTCAGTGGGGTAGTGAAGTCCCCTACTATGAGTGTACTGGGGTTAGTGTGTGCCTTGTGGTCCTGGAGAATTGTCTTTATAAAGTTTGTGCACCAGAGTTTAGTACATATATATTCATAATTGTGAAATCTTCTTGGTGAATTGTTCCTTTGATAAAAATGTAATGGCCTTCTTTATCTCTTCTGATTTCTTTTACTTTGAATTCTGTTTTGTGTGCTATTAAAATAGCAACACGTGCTTTCTTTTTGGTACCATTTGCTTGGAATATTTTTTCCATCCTTTCAGTTTAAAGTGGTGCCTGTCCTTGAAGGTAAGATGTTTTCTTGTAGACATATCAATGGGTTCTGTGTCCTAATCCAATCTCCTAGTCTATGTCTTCTGATTGGGGAATTTACCCCATTAATACTTAAGGTTATGACTGACAGATTTGTGTCCTTTCGCCTTATTATTCATTTGCAGTTTTGGATTAGGTTTTGACTTCTCTGGTTGTGCTTTTATTGATTTCTCTTTCTCAGTGCCTGGGGATGGTTGCTCCTTTCTTCTGTCCTTTGAATTGCTTCAAGTATTCTCTCAATGGTTGGTTTTATGGAAATGTATTCTTTCATCTTATGTCATGGAAGATTTTTCTCTCTCCTTCAACTATAATCAATATTTTTGCTGGGTACCGTAACCTGTGTTGGCATCTGTAGTCCTTTAACACTGGGAATGCTTTGCTCCATGTTCTTCTTGCTTTCATAATTTGCACTGAGAAGTCAGTTGTAATTCTGATAGGTTTCCCCTTATAGGTCACTTGTAGTTTTTCTATTGTGGCTTTAAGAATTTTGTCTTTGTTTAGGGTGTCTAGCATTTTAACTATGATATGGTGTGGAGAGGTTCTTTTCTGATCTTGTCTGTTTGGAGTTCTATGTGCTTCTTGTGTTTGTATTGGTTTGTCTTTTTTAGTTTGGGGAAATTTTTTTTATATTTATTTTTGTATGTGTATGAATGGACTGTCTGTATGTAGGTTTGTGCACCCGTGTCATGGAATGCCACGGAGGTCAGAAGAGGGTCTCAGATTCCCCTGGAATTGGAGTTACAGATGGTTCTTAGCTATCATGCAGGTGCTGGGGATCGAACCCGGGTCCTCTGCAAGAGCAGTTGGTGCTCTTAACCGCTAGGCTATCTCTCCAGCCCAAGTTTGGGGAAATTTTCATCTATTATTCTGTTGAAGATCTGATCCATACCATTCTCTTGGGATTCTTCTCCTTCCTCTATTCCTAGGATGTGGTGGTTTGATCTTTTCATTGTGTCCTACAGTTCCTGGTTGTTCCACTTTTGTGTATTTTTAAATTTTTCTTAATCTTTACTTGAGGTTTGTAGTTGTTCTGTGTTATCTTCCAGGTCTGATATTCTTTGTTCTGCTTCCTCCATTCTGCTTCTGAGGCTTTTTCCATTCCTTTCCTCTTGATTGAATGTGTGTTTGATTTCCCTTTTCATTTCCTCTTCTGATTTCTTTAGTGTTTCTACTTCTTTTTGGAGCTTCTCAATCTCTTCCTGTAGCTCTTTGCTTTGCTGGTTGGTTTCCTTATCTTTTTCAACATGGGATCTTCTCAGTGTTTCTACTTCCTTCTGGAGTTTGTCATTGTCTCTCTCTAGGTCCTTCTTGAGTTTTTCATTCTGTTTTCTTAATTCTTTGATTTGCTCCTTATACTCTTGGACTTCTTTAAGTATGTTCACAATTCTACTTCTAATATCTGTGTCCTTGTCCATCCCCAGGGGGATCCCACTGTAGGAATCTTCCACAGGGTTGGTAGAGTTTGGTGTGGAATTATCCTGCACCTTTCCCATGTAGTCTCTTCTTTGTGTCCCTGGCATATGGATTCCCTTTGCCTGTATTCCAATATGAATCCCAAATGCCTGTTCACTGTGTTGAAGTCTTGCTTTGCTTGCCTCCTTCAGATGCCTTCATTGTTTGTTTGATTGGTTTGTTTTTCTCTTTTTCTCCTTGCCTATGGAGTGTTGACTTGTCTAAGCTTTAGGCTTTCTACTGGAAGTCTAAATCACTCTTACCTTTCTGTTCTGAAGGTTCTCCAAAAAATCCACTTGGACACTCTTATGGCAATCCCAGTTGGCGGGGGTGGGGTGGGGTGGGGGTGGAGTTGCTGTTTATCCCTCGCCCTCGTACCTGACTTCAGGTGGTCTTGGGAAATCCCCCATCTCAAGACTCACACAAACCCACGTTTTATACCAGCTGGGAGAACAACTCCACCCGCACAGCTGCACCAGCCCATCAGGCCAAAGACAACAAAGACAAGGAAATCCAAAGAAACAATCCACTTGGCTGAAGCACCCAGATATTACCTGTGCTTCAGGTGGTCTTGGGAAATCCCCCATCTCAAGACTCACACAAACCCACCTTTTTTACCAGCTGGGAGGACAACTCCCCCCCCCCACACACAGCCACACCAGCCAATCAGGCCAAAGATGACAAAGGCAAGGAAATCCAATCAAACAGTCTGTCCAGCTGAAGCACCCAACTCCTACCTGTGCTTCAGGTGGTCTTAGGAGATCCCCAATCCTGGTCCACATTCTTCTAGCTTTCATAGTTTGTGCTGAGAATTTAGGTGTAATTCTGATCGGTTTCCCCTTATTTGTAACTTGTTTTTCTCTTGTGGCTTTCAGTATTTTGTCTTTGTTTTGAGGATCTATTGTTTAACAATTATATGGCATGGGGAATTTCTTTTCTGGTCTTGTCTGTTTGGTGTTCTATGTGCTTCTTGTATTTGTATCGGTTTATTGTTTTTCAGTTTGGGGAAATTTTCTTCTGTTATCCTGTTGAAGATCTGATCAATAGTGTTGTCTTGAGATTCTTCTCCTTTCTCTATCCCTATGATGTGGAGGTTTGATGTTTTCATGGTGTCCCACATTTCCTGGTTGTTCCACTCTTGCATTTTTTTTTTAATTTTTCATAATCTTTACCTAAGCATTCTAGTTGGACCATGTTATCCTGCAGGTCTGATATTCTTTTTTCTGCTTCTTCCATTCTGCTTCTGAAGATTTTTTTCATTCTTTCCTGTTGATTGAATAAATGTTCAATTTCCTTTTTCATTTCATCCTGTGATTTCTTTAGTGTTTCCACTTCCTTCTGGAGCCTATCATTCTCATCTTGTAGGTCCTTGGTTCTTTGGTCATTTTCTTTTTTCCTTTCATCTTGGTATCTTTTCAGCATTTCTACTTCTTTCTGGAGTTTGTCATTTTCTCCCTATAGTTCTTCCCAACGTTTGTCATTATCTCCCTCTAGGTCCTTCTTGAGTTTTTCAATCTCTCCCCTTGTTTCTTTCCAACAGTTTCCATCATCACCCTCTTGGTACTTCTTGAGTTTTTCATTCTCTTCCCTTAATTCTATAATTTCTTTGAATATGTCCACAATTGTTTTTCTAAAGTCCATGTCTTGGTTTCCTTCCAGGGAAATCTCGTTGTAGGAGTCTTCTGTAGGGTTGGTAGAGTTCAGTGTGGATTTATTATGAGCTTTTCCCATGTTGTTTTTTTTTTCTGTGTCTTTGGCATGTGGATTTGTTTGTTTATTTATTTCTTTGGGTTCTGGTGCCTCAACCTTGGCTGCACAGCTAGATCCTCTGCACCACCACTTCCCTAGGCTGATCTTTTGCAGGTTGTTGTTCTTCAGGACACTGGTGAAATCTGCTCACCAACGGGGCACACACTTGTCTTGTGCTGTGTGGTGCATGGCTAACTCCAGCCACATTGCATGCTGGGACTAGAAGATTGGAAGGTCCTTGGCAATACCAGGCATCTATGGGGCACAGAGGTGCCCAAAATTCCCAGGAAGGCAGCCTTCACAAGGTCCTTTGCAGGTTGGCATTCAGCAGGACACAGATGAAGTCTGCTTGCCCAGCAGGGAGCATGCTGGTCTTGTGCTTTATTCAAAAGTTTTATACTGCTTACTCATCAGAAAATTAACATTAGTCCAAATTTTTTAAGAATTAAAATAATAAAAAGTATTCTACTAAATTGAAAAATACTTCTAAAATTTTAATGTTATGATAAATTACCTGCAAGGTGTGACAAATGGAATATAATTTTCAGAACTTTTGATAAATTAAAGATCTTATAACTTATACTAACTCTTGTTACTATTTAAAAGCTTCCTCTCCGAGATCAAGCAGAGTCCCAGTAGTTGTAATTCAGGCTTATGGGAGATGGTCTGCCCTACTTGAGAGCCCTACAAAACATGAGACCAATCAGCCAGGCAAGGCAAGTTCTGCCCACTTTTGCAAATAGCACTAATGGTATAGGGGTAACCAACTGCTCTCTGATTGGACTTGAGACTTGATAAAAACTTATGGTGGGGAGGCCATTTCCTCTAGCATGGAACTGAATACTGCTGTTTAGCTAAAATGACATAGCATCAAACTGTCTTTTAAATGTTTATGCCCATAGATAGATGCTTCTCTCAGCTTTAATTAGAGAAATCTTTATTGTCAATGAGTGGTGGTTGAATGCAGAAACTCATAGACACACAATTGAAAGAGGAGGCAGGAAGAATTTCAAAGCCAGAAGGGAAAATGGCTATAAAATGTCATCTTCTGTACACAACACAGCCATTGTAAACATGAACTCTCAACAACTGCTGATGAATGCACTGAATCTGCAGGAGAAAGGCCCATCAACAGCCAGGTACGGATGAGGAGAGAGTTCAGGGAGCCTTACCCCTCACTGCTAGACTATTCGCTAATGAAAGTCATTTCTTTCAATTATGTATCCATTGGTGACCCCACCAGGCTCCAATGGATAGTTGCAATCCAGTGGTCACACAAATGACTGTGATTAAAACTAAATTTGCTACAAAGTAAACCCAATGCTCATGGAACTGGGACAGTCACCAGTAACAATGAGAGGGTGGTTGATATCTGCAATGGAAGAAGGTAAGAGAGATATCAGAATATATTGCATACATGGATGAAATTGGTTTCATTATACTTTTAATTTCTATTCATTTTTTTCTTTTTTAGTTGAATTTTTGAAAATTTCATACAATATTTTGATCATATTTGGACCCCCTCCCAATGTCCCCCTTGCTTGATTTCATATACTCTGGCATATACATTACAGTCTTTTGAGTCAAATCTCTGTCCCCAACATGGGCAAGGCAAAATCAAAATGATCCTTAGAGCTGGAGTATAGCCAACTCAGACTCTCTGAGGAGTTCGAGACCATTGAAAGATCTTGTCTCAAAATCTAAGATAAACAAGGTGTACAGCCCCTGACAAACAACATTCAAGGTTGTCCTCTGAACTCAATATGCACATGCCTACATGTGCACATGCACATACACTTACATACAGAAGATAATTTTCAATGCTTGTGTTAATAATAAGCAGGCAGACTAGAACACTAATACACTGGTTACAATGCATGGTGCTAATACAGCTATAAGCATATATTTCATATAATAAATATATTTTATAGATACACATACATGTAAGTATTATATATGTTCTGATATGTTGTTTGTCTCTGTTGCAGAGTTACTTTGTCTCTAATTGGCAAATACTATGATAGGTCTTCCAGAACCTGTTTTAATAATAATTACTTACTTATCCCTGAAGTGAGTGTGAAGTTTAAAGAAAGTCTTTGATTTAGGCAAGGACTTCTGCTACAAATAGAGCCCAAGTCAACCAGAGTCACAACTCCTTCTAAGTGATGCTTGTGACCTGGCCACCATGAACAATGACAAGTCCATGTAAGCATATCAAAGCCCTTTGCATCAACCTGAAACAACTCAGAAAGCCAACTGCAGTCCAAAGACATGTGATTGCCTGGGCCTTCTATATAACTCAGATACAGCTCTACTTTACTGCTTGCCAAATACTGCTTTGCTTTTCCTTTCTTCCACTAACAAGACTTTCTGATTATTGCCAATTGAAATGATCATCTCCATATTGGGCTCCATTTCCTGGGAATGTCTGCCTGAGGTACCCACTGTTGGTTATACATGTATGTAGGTCTCTATCTACTATCCAGCCTTTTATCCAATCACATAAGAAAGGATAAAATGAATGTATATCATTTAAATGTATGAACTGTTTGATATGTGAAACATTTGCATAGATATGGTAGTCAGCTCTGACTTACCTTCTCTCCAGTCCTCTGCAAGAAAGATTAGCAGCCTCCTTAAAAGTTAAAAAGTGCCAGGAGAGGTGGTGCATGGCTTTAATCCTAGCACTTGAATTGTGAGCTCAAGGCCAGTCTGGTCTACATAACATGTTCCAGGACAGCCAGAGCTGCAGGGAGACCCTGCAAAAAAAAAAAAAAAAAAAGTTAAAAAGTGCATGAATGATTGGAATTTGACTGAGAATCTTAAGAACATGAGATCAGCTAGTTGGTTTCATGTGCTAATGTAGCCCAGTTTGAAACAGGCCTTGAGAATATCAGAAAGAACTTCACTGAGGAAACTCATCATTCATGTGAGGGAGATCCTTGGTAGCAACTGCTGAAAATAGCATGAAGACATAAATTTTGACACCTTAGCAACAAACAATTCAGAAAGAATGATCCCTATTAGTGATGAGTAAACAAATTGTTCTTATTTGAAAGGACAGGAAATTAACCTTGGCTTTGCCCACCTCTAATTTATCCATTAGCTTCTTAGATGTTTCATGGGAATCCAGCACCTTATATTTACTGCCTTGTGAACTAGATCATAATGGCTTCACAATTATGTCAAAGTGTGTCTTCCAGCCACGACTTTTGCTTATTACTTTTGCCTCACTTCTTTGGCTCTTCTTCCCAGACCTTGGCACCCAAAGCACAAACCATGTATGTAGTCCCCATGGTGGAAATCTCTGTGCTTTCCCCAGGAGACGCAAATAGGTTAGAAAGTAAGGAGGGTACAGCAATTCACTCCCCGTGTGTACTCTGCCACTTCCAAACTGGGTGACATATAGCAAGTTGCAATTTTCTTGTGCCTCAGTATTCTGATCAGCAAATTGATAATGACATACTTATTTACTTTAGTCTGCTTCTGACAGAGATTAAATGTAGAGTGAATCATGACTCTCAAATATTCTTTGGTGCTATATTATGTATTTAAGGACTTTTCTGCCCCATTTTGCATTCTGAACCTATTACTGTTCTACTAAGCATATTAAATGTGTACTTAAGCATTTCTGGTTTTACCTTATTATGCATATATATGATAAAAGGTACTTATTTGATAGAGTGCTTGGGTATGCAGATCATTGCATATTTTTATGAAATTAATGAAAAATTTAAAGTATTTCTGTTGCTACGTGACAGAATGGATGGTTAAAAGTGTCTACTAATAGTGTATCACATTTAGAGTGTATGAAAACTTTATTTTACATAAAAGGAATTACATGAGGCTGCAAAGTTGGTACAAAAGATAATAGCCAGGCATGGTGGTGCACGTCTTTAATCCTAGCACTTGGGAAGCAGAGGCAGGCAGATCTCTGTGAGTTCAAGGCCAGCCTGGTCTACAGAGTGAGCTCCAGGCCAGCTGGGACTAAAGGGAGACCCTGTCTCAAAAATACCAAAGAAAAAAAATTGGTACTATTCGTTGCAATACAAGTCTGAAGGCTCCAGTTCAGATCCCAGTACTTACCTAAACAAGCCAAGTCTAACAATGCATGCACCTCTAATCCCAGCACGTTGGGGGATTGACAACAGGAATGTCACTGAGGTTGTTGGCCACCAACTTAGCTCCAGTTCAGTGAGGCCTTTTTTTCAAAGGAATAAGGTGGAGACTAAGATAACAAGACACCAGATATCCTCTTCTGGCCTCAATATGTGCACACACAGGCACATGAAGCTGCACATGTGTGTGTACATCACATACACACACATACACATACACATACACACACACTCAAAGACAATTAAACGTGTAGAAGAGTAAAGGAAAGAATGTCTCTATGTCTCTTTTACTGTGAATGTTTTATTGCAGGAATAACAAGCACTTTCTGAAATTTTCTCCTCAACACCCCAAGTAGGCCTCATGGAAGGGCTGGCTTATGTGAAAGACTGCAGTACTAGTCCTCATGGTGGCACCAGGAAAGAGGTCTCAATATGGCCTGAGCTGATGCTCTGTCCATGTCTTCCATTACTCCAGAAGGATCCAGAAGGATTTAAGATTTATGCATTTGTTTTTCCAAAGATTAATCATATTTTTCTTGTCCCAGTAGTAGACTTTGTATTGTGTATCTCATATTTATTGAGCTCTGGCTAATTGCTCTAATGCATGCAAACAATGGGACTAAAGCTAACTTCCATTTTCTGATGAATTATGTACCAGTCAGTTTTCCCAGGTACATTTTTTGCTTCTACACATTAAACAATAAGGTCTTTAAAGCCTTCTCCAATGTGCAGAGCATATAAGGCAGTTACCACAGCCAGAATGGGAATATTTATTCAAGCATTTTATTTGCATCTCAATATTTGACAGTTGTAGTGAATAACAACAAAACAAATAAGTGGAAATATTTTGGGTGTAATTTTTCCTCTTTTGACATTTAATTTGTTGTTTCTTGACTTCGAAACTCTCAGTGTGAGACAAACACTCCCCATGCATTCCCTGTATTTGTTTTCCTTGATTCCTCCTTAGCTTTCCCTGATTTCATGCATATACTATACTCTCTGTACATTTTCTTTATAATGACATCTTTATATCATAATCCGTTTGTGAAAAAGTTAACCATCCAACAAAACATGCACGTGTTAACTAAAGACTACCCAAATTTAAATATATCCTTGTATATAAATATTTATTAGGGAACAACCTGCGGAAGAGGGGGCGTGGTAGAATGTAAGGGCTGCGATTGGGGTGAATGGTGAAACTACAGCAATGTAGTCTGGACACTCATTTGATCAACTTGATTGAACAAACAACCTGTCACCCCCCACTGGATGGTGGGGCTGTAGGTGTTTGGGCACAACAGCCTGCAGATAGGTTTTGCATGAAGGATGCTTGTACTCATGGATTATCACTTATAGCTAAAAATGAAAAAAAAAATGAGAGAAAGATGCAGGACAGTTATGGCGGAATGCATGATCTGGGATGGGGTGGGGGGGGGGGAAGGAAAGGGAAATAAGCCTGAACTGAATTGGAAAAAATGTATGAAATGCACAAAGCATCAATAAAAATTAATTTAAAAAAAAAATAGAAGTACAATATTGCTTGGTCCTTTCCTGCTCACTCACTCAGTTTCTTTTCTGCTTCATTCACCAATCAGTTAGTATGATGTTGTATATACATCAGTTTTCTGTCAGTCTTTTCCTATTAATTCAATCACAGTATTGTTTGTCCATATTACTGAAGGGTCTTCCTAGTGGACCTCCCATCTCCAAGTTCTGACTCATTCTATTCAATATGGCCAACTGAATTCCCGACTTTGATCATAGTCATTTATATAGTTTGAAAAAATGACATGTCCTATTTCACTTTGACAAACAAAAACCTTCAACTTAAACTCAAAGAGTTCTAGCACATCAAATGTGATCAGAAATGACATGATTATTTCTTCTTCGATCACATCCTTCTATATGAAGTTTATGGTTTGCATCTTTTTCTCTTTTCACCTTCTGGCTAAAAGTTATTGGAGTGGTTGAAGACTGAAGAGGTAGTGGAGTCAAAGACAATACAGACCCGAAATAACTTCATGATGCTCCTACAATCACTCCTGTCATGGGACTCACACATAGGAAAGGCAACACTGTGGATAAGAAAGACTTTGAGGGATGTTTGCTGAAGCGAGTAAAAGATATTTTTTTTTACTTATTTCTGTATGTGTATGAATGTATTTTCTGCATGCAAGATTGTGCACCCGTGACATGTAATGCCGCGGAGGTCAGAAGAGGGTGTCGGATTCCCCTGGAACTGGAGTTCTCCTGGAATTGGAGTTTCAGATGGTTCTCAGCCACCATGTGGGTGCTGGGGATTGAACCTGGGTCCTCTGCAAGAGCGTCAGCGCTCCTAACCGCTAGGCCATCTCTCCAGCCCGTAAAAGATATTTTAATGAGAATTGTATAATCAAAGTATTGTCAGTAAAAAAACACATGATTAACAAGTTTGGAGAGAAAATAATGTACATATGAGGTTTTGAGTTTATAATTTTTGCCAGTTATCTGGTTATAGTTTTTGGACCTAATAGTCTTAGCATTTTATAACATTTTAAACGAATAATTATTAATCTTGTATGGTAGAATTTGAAGATGATGTCTCATTAATTGTTCAATACTACACGTGATACTTATTTTGAATTTATTGTTCTAGAAACTAGAATTATAAAATAGGAAAAGAAAAAAGGCTTAGAGCCTCAACAGTAAAAAATTATGTATATATATATATATATGTATATATATATATATATATATAACCACACACACACACACACCATATATATATATATATATATATAAACACATTGTAGTCTATTTTTCACAGAGTATAAAACCTCAGTGACAATATCAGATCCTCTCAAGATCCTAAGTAACATGAGTATTATATTAAGGCTGTATGTAAAATACTTTGAATTCTTTAGTTGCCTGGTTCTTCCTAGAGTTTTTGGTAAAACAATAGCTTTCTTTATCCTGCTATTGATTCACAAGAAAAATTCTTCTGTTATTGAAGATTGACCATTATACATGATCAGCACAGGTTTTCCTTTGTAAGCATCATTACTAGAATTCCTACCATTGCCGGAGTACCAGGGTAAAGCAGGTACCTCCTTTCTGGAAGCCAAGTTTTTAAATCTAGCTAAAATAGACTAGAGGCAAGGAAGAAAATAATATGGTGTGTGTGTGTGTGTGTGTGTGTGTGTGTGTGTGTTTGTGTGTGTGTGTGTATCTCAGAGGACAAGTTCTGGTCAGTTCTCACCTTCCACCTTGTTTGATAGAAGGTCTCTTTGCCATTCTCCACTGCATACACCAGGCTAGCAGGTCCTGGAACCTGGGGATTCTCTTGTCCCTGCCTCTCATTTTACCATAGGAGCACTAAAACTATACAGATATGCTGACTGTACCAGCATTAGCTCATGTCTGGGGATTTGGACTTAGGTTCTCTTGCTCTCATGGCAGGTGCTTTACCAACCCAGCTATTTTCCAAATCCCACTAACTGTATCTTTTTACATGATTTCATTACAAAATTAGTTATTGCAATTCATGTTTGTGGGTGGGATCCCACCAAGATTTGTGGTGGGGCCCATCTAATCCCAGGATGATCCATGTGGGAAACACATGCAGGAAAGCACACCACGTGGACACATGTTAAGGTCCAAATGCAGAGATAGTTTATTTCAAGATGTCTGTTTAAATACACAGCATGACTCAATTCTCAAAGCCAAATCCTAAACCTTTTAGTCACTATATCCCACCCCATGGGTGTGGCCAGGGAGGTTCCATTGGTTTAGAATGCTTAAATTAGAATCTTAATTAAGTTTTCCCACATCTCACCCTTTTAATATAATTTTTAATTTTTCTGAGAGGCAAGGGAGCCCATGGGTGAGGCTAACAACACAAAGGAACCTGAGGTTTGAATAGCCAGCTGCTCAAGCCTGTTTTGACTGCTAGGCAGTGGGGGTCAGGTCAGACCTGAAACTTTACTTTCACACTAAGGCCAATTAATATCCAAAAAACCCAACCATGAAGTGAACTAATTGTCAAGCATAAGCAATGAATGTAAGTAACATTCATGTAAAACCAATTAGCAAGTATCTATGTCCAAATTTATTTATTTATTTATTTATTTATTTATTTATTTATTTATTTATTTTATGTGTATGAATGTACTGTGTGCATGTAGGTTTGTGTACCCGTGTCGTGCAATGCCGCAGAGGTCAGAAGAAGGTGTTGGATTCACCTGGAACTGGAGTTCTCCTGGAATTGGAGTTATGGAAGGTTCTCAGCCACCATCTGGGTGACAGGGATTGAACCTGGATCCTCTGCAAGAGCATTCAGCACTCTTAACTGCTAGGCCATCTCTCCAGCTCTGTGATGGTTAATCCTGGGTGTCAACTTGACTGGACTAAGGAACAAATAAGAGAGAAGGGTCTTCTGATTGGACCACCTCAACCCGGATGGCCCACCCCAAATGTGGTGTTACCTTCTGCCGGCAGGCAGTATTTAAGGCCATGGCAGCGGGAGCTGGTCGCTTTTCCTCCTGCGGCTTGCTTCTCTCATCTGGTGAGTTTGTCTTGCAGCTGTGATCAACCTTTCGGATCCCAGCATGTACTGAGACCGGCAGATCTCCTGGAATCCATTCGGGCCTTCAGCACTAGACTGGGACTACTGAGACATCCAGCCTTGCGGACTGAGCAGTTCCCTGGATTCCCGGCCTCTCCAGTTCGGCGCTACTGTTGAGCTCCATCACGTGAGCAAATCAATAAATTGTATATAGTTATATATTCATCCTGTTGCTTCTGTTTCTTTAGAGAACCCTGACTAATACAGATTTTGGTACCAGAAGTGGTTCTAGAGAAACAGAATTGAAAGGATGAATTTCTTTAGTGGGCTTGGTAGCCTCTGGAGCCAGCTCTCCAACCCAATGAAGCCTAGAGTTACTGAAGGCTCTCCTGGTGGCATGAAGAGGAATGATAATCCTTGGTGCAGACTATTTGATCTAATTATGAAGATAGATCCATTTGACTCACCTAACTCACCTCTTGTGAGAAGCAAGGAATTTAGCGACTCTATATATAAAACGTTCGAGAAATTGCAGAAAAATCAGGAAAATAATGATGTTGCCTTGTTGCTCCTAGCATGTCTGGATAAACTGTTAGACGAAAATATGGAGCTCGGTGATAAAAATGACCAGCTCCGGATTCGAAACAACAGTTTAAAGGTTTCCAAGTGTGCTCTGGAAGAGAATCTTCTCTCCAGCAGCCAAAGAGCTAAAGCAGCAGAAAATCAAGCTGGAGCCCTTATTATACGGTTGGCTGATTTACAACGCAAATTTAATTCCCAGCCACGAAAAGTGTCAGCAGTTAAAGTGAGAGCACTGGTGGGGAAAGGGTGGAACCCTGAAACTTGGGATGGAGATGTGTGGGAGAACTATGATGATGAGGATTTTGAACCCTCGGATTCTGAGGGATTTTCTTTATCTGAGGAATTAACCTCCCCACCCTCAGCAGAGAATCCACACCCTGCAGATCCCTCCTCCCCACCCTTGCCTGAGGAAATTAATCCCCCCCTCCCAGTGGGAGCTGATGTCCCTCAGGGCCCAACAATTGTTGCCTCTAGACCTATAACCAGATTGAAGTCTAAGCAAGCCCCTCAAGGTGAGATAGAAAGTGTGGTCCACGAGGAGGTGCGATATACTACTAAAGAAATTAATGAGTTTGCTGATTCGTTCCGGCAGAAGCCTAAGGAATATGTGTGGGAATGGATTTTAAGGGTGTGGGATAATGGTGGAAGGAATATAAAATTGGATCATACTGAGTTTATCGATATGAGCCCACTGAGTAGAGATTCTAGGTTTAACATGGAAGCTCGAGCAGTTAAAAAAGGTGTTAAAAGTTTATTTGAATGGTTGGCTGATGTATTTATTAAAACATGGCCTACTAACAGCGAGTTAGAGATGCCTGATATTCCTTGGCTTAGTATTGATGAAGGGATTGTGAGGGTCAGGCAGATGGGCATGCTCGAGTGGATTCGAAGTGTAAAACCACATTCTCCACAATATGAGGACCCAGAGGACATGCCACTCACTGAATTTATAAGATGGAAAGTACTGAGAGAGACACCAGAACATTTGAAGAGCTTTGTTTTTGCTCTATTTCTTATGCCAGATCTTACAGTTAGAGAAGTTGTGGCTCGTTTGCATAAATTAAATGTACACGTAGTAGGTCTAACAGGACCTCAGGGTAGGCGTCAGGTGGCAGCACTGAATCGCAGAAGGCCAGATGAGCGTAGTTACAGTAATTATCATAATGGGTGGCAAAGGCAAAACAATACCTATAATGGCATGACCCGAAATGATCTTTGGAACTGGCTAATTAATCATGGTGTTCCCAGGAACCAAATACATAAGAAGCCTACTAAGTTTTTATTTGATCTGTATAAGCAGAAAAGCTCTAGAACGAATGACAGGAAGTCAACATTTGATTTTAGGAGTAG